>JARHVA010002091.1:817500-1377500 GCA_037957365.1 Torreya grandis | reverse complement strand
TTATAAATTTTTATTATGGGTAATTTTGAGGGTAGTAAGTTGATTTAATTGATCTAAAAATGGGTATTTTATGCTTACACTAACTAATTCATTAGTTTCAAATACTAGACTTTGTTTTTCTCAATTTCCCCTAAATATGTAAAAATTAGATTAATTAACTAATTTTCAACACTTTAAAAATACAATATAGAAATAAATTGAAATAATAAAGGGAAAATACTCATAAAATTGATAATGAAGTTTATCTCACTTGGAATATGTCTCCTAGTTCACTCAAAATATGAACTGATCAATTAAAATGATGCAAAATACACATTCTTACATCAATTTTTTCCCAGAGGGGATTTCTCTCCCACTAAGGGTTTTTTTCTCTAAATATTGGGCTAAGATTTATTTATATTATCTCTTGTAAGTCTGTGTAATAGACTCTTAGCCTCTTATTTACTTATCTTGAAATAAATACATTAAACATGCTTTGTTCTCCTTTTTAGGTGCTAAAAAATTACATTTCAAATATAAATTTATCCTATTTATGTTGTTTCCAAGCATTGTGGCATATTCATTAGGTGTTTATCCTTTTACCAAGGATGTTGGGGCTCAAATCCCCCTCTTACACCTTCTTTTAGTCTTGATTAACCTAAAAATCAAGGATAAATATCATATCTTTTAGTTTACTTACCAAATATGGGGTGTAGCTTTTTGGTAAATGCTTGAGATTAGGCATGGGAAGTTAGAGGTTCAAGATTCTACTTATACATTTGCATTTTGGATGAACCAAACACTTTTATTTAGAACATTTTCTAGGCTTTAATCCCACATTTTCTAGTATTGGGCAAAAATAAAGGTTTAAAACCATACCACTTGCCTTGTGAAGTGGTATTAATACCATACTTTAGACTTGGCACTAGACTTGAAATGAGATGCCATGTTTCTATTCTTTGAATATATTGAGATATTAATCCCACATTCATTGGAATATAGACCAAATATGGGTTTTTAAAATATTATCCTTTCCTTGTAATGTAGTCAAGGAATCACCTTTTTCCATAAACATAGGCCTTGAGCTTACCCATGTTGGAAGCTTCAATCTTGTTATCAGTTGGAATGCCAAATTGAAGTGAGTGGACACCATGTGAAGAAGTCACATGGTGGTTGGTCAGATTACCAAATTTTATTAGGCAATAAACATTGAAAATACATGGGAATTCGGTCCCACATGCATTATAGTAAGGCCTACAAGATGGTTTATATGAAAAATTACTTTTATAGGATATGGAAGATAGGTTATGAGGTCCTGCTCCTAAAAAAATAAGGACCCCATTAGCTGAATGGACCCTAATTGAAAAATAGTGTGTGACCAATAGTATAAGGTATGATTTAAAATACCAATGGCCAAAAATAGATCTAAACCTCTCTCTACCATGTGTTGTTTTAGGCCCTAACTAGTCCATTTGGTAGTGTCATATAGTCTAGTCAACATGATGATGTTAGCACTATACCCTATCCATATTTTTTTACCTATTTGCCTTTACCTTTAGCAATCCACAACTTTTACATAAATTTTCAAAATGACTATGTTCATATTACATTATAAATGTCTCAATGATCTCTTCGATGTGTTAGTAGTTTTAGAAATATTGCACACCATCTGAATGTGTCAAATGTGGGGATCCTCATGGATCACCAATAGGAATATATTATTATCCTTATCCTTAAAGTTTCATGAAGCTTAAGACCTATCTCATCCAATGAGTGTATGATATTTAAATTCATGTTCTTATACCAATAAATGGCTCTTCCCCTAAGTGATGAAACTAGGAGTCTAACTATAATGTGATCCTTTATGATATGGTGCATTGAACATAGGTTGTCTATGTCTAAAATATGTTTAATGGGAGTAATAGAAGTCTATCCAATAAAAAAAGGTAAATATTTCAAGGTCAAAACAAGATTTTGATTATATGCTAGCATATCAATTGGGATTCCATTATTAAGTGGATGATGTCGATTACATTCTGGGGCCATAAGGGATATATGATGAGTAAATCCATGGTACCTATTAGGATATATATTTAGAGGTGGCATGTATTATGTTTTAGAAGGAGGGGATTCAAAATAAACTAGTCTTTGGGAAAACTTGCCTCATACGTTTCTTGGTGAGATCTATAATAATTCAAATTCACCTTCTCTCAAGCCTAATTTATTATTTTGATCCTTCTAATATGATAGGCAATTAGTCTCAAGAGATTAGATTTGAATGAAAAGTTGTCAAGCAATGATTTCACCAAAATACTAAATGATATGCTAATTAGAGGGATTTATAAAATATTTTACAATCACATCCTATCAGATATGCCAAAACTACTATGGCATAATTTATCCAATTCATTACAACCAATGAAATATTTAAAACATGGGAATTTATAATAGCATGGGGAACTAACTTCATATAAAAACCTCCAAAGATAGAGGGTTTTGTACCTATTTTAATGAATTAAATTAGTCTTTAGGGTAACTTGGAAAATATGAATCAAATCAAAATAGGGATACACCAAAATTATTAGTATTGATTCCTTCTTGATATATACACAAATCAACTTATCAATGTAAGAATTGAATTTGAACATTATTTGATCTAATAATATTAAAGGGTGATATTCAACTTGTATATGAGAATAGAACTAGAGAATTAAGACAAAATTAAATGGAGTTCATAAATGAAAGAAACCAAGGATTAGATACTACAAAATATAGGTATTTTTATATCCAAAGAATCAATATTTTTATTCAATAACATCATACCATGTATAGAATAAAAATTCTAAAAGGGGAAAATAAGTTATTTGACTACTAAGGACTTTTCCATTCCTTAAATCTTTAGAACTCTGCATCTTTTGAACCTTTTCCCAATAAATTTCAATAAAATTCCTATAGTCATGATAACACTCAAATTGTAAACTACAAATAAAAATCAAAATTGAATACTTTATATGGTAAATCCATTTTAGGATGCATCTACCTCATTAATATTACTTTATTTTTATCACACAAATTTTCCCTTATCATCCTACATGCTATTTAATATCCAAGATGTTCAACAACCCACCTAAAAATTGCTATTATCATCATGAAATAACTTTGATTTCCATATATACAAAATTAGATGAGTCTTTGACATCAGTTTAATGAAATGGTACTATTGACTAGGTGAGACTATATGCATTTGATTATATAGTTATAAAAGTCTTGGGAACTCATTAGTTAACACCTACTACTTCTCATTTATTTATCATTTAGGCCTTAGTGATTACATAATTTTTTTATCAACATTAAGGGACATTTTTGATTATATAAGGTAGATAAAACAAGGGGAAAAATGCTTAAAAAATAGAAAAAATAAACCCCAAAGGCATTCACACAAAAGAGCCTCAAAATAGTTATAGCATAACCCACTTAACTAGCATAAACAACAAAGACATCATAACCAGACTAAAGATAGTATATATGAAGAAGCAAAAAATAAACAACATAAAATAAACTAGAACTAAGGAGAAATATTCTCCCATATTTTAGTTAGAGATTCATTTGATTCATGCAAAATTTTGAAATTCTCATCTTTGTCCTCTATAACTATAGTCTCAAGATCCTGCAACATAGAAAGATTAAGTAACATAGTTGCCTAAGCATAGTAGAAATTGAGTGTTCCAGCTTCTTCACATAACCCCTCAAGGTAGAAATTTCATTCCCCTAATCAACACCTTCCTCCATCTCATTATCAGCTTCCTTCATAAACATCCTTCCCCCTTCATCAACATTATCCTTAGAATCACCAATAGTACCACTAAAAACATCAGTCTGTTTATCCCCATTCTTACCCTCTATATCTTCAAAAATATCCTAGACTTCAATAACCTTAGCCTCATCCCCTTGGGTGGATTCTTCAGAATAACTCTCTAAATAATCTATAAGTTTAGCTTTTAATTTAGGTTTTCCAAAAATCCTCCCTGACCTCCTAACCCCAAAAGATAATCCCTCCTTCTCCTTGGTGGATAGATTAGTTTTACTACCATGTCCCAGAGGAGTACTGCTAATATTTTTATGGGTCCCCATAGAATCCCACATAGTTTCCTCTTTCACCTCCCTAAATTTCCTCTTATTGATCTTCACACTAATTTTAGAGACTAGAGTATGGGTAGCAATCACCATGGTAGTCTCCTCATTAGACAGAGAAAAGGAAAACCCTTTCATCTTATGAGAAGCAAGGGAAGGGTAGGGCTCCTCAGATATGATATTATCATCAGGGTTGGTAGAAATTTCATTACTATGAGACTGGATAGGCTTATTTAGCTCCAAATTAAGGTGGAAATTATATAAGTAGAGAATAAGACCCTAGTGTAGGGGAATTGGTTTCTTGGAGGGTTTCTTAACCAACTAAGCTTTAACCCTAAAAACTAAATTCTTAAGGGAAGAGACTAGATAGAACAAGAAGCTAATATGAGCATTACATCTAAAATGATTCAATAAAGGAATATGATAATTGTAAAACTTGGTAAACCACCCATCTAGAGTGAAGTATTTCATTAGGAGGAAACACATTTCATCTCATGGCTCTGGTAGTTTGGCCCATTTGAATCCTCCATGGTAAAGAACTAGTTCTTCACCTTCCCTAAGGAATAACTTCTAGTTAGAATGGTTCATCACTTTCTCTTTCCTTTATATCTTGGCCCCTTAGTCGACATGCTAGGAACCATAGCAATAAATTTCTCAAAAACCTCAAACCCAATTCTCCCAATAGTGACTCTATGGTTTTGCCAAGACTGAGTGAATTACTTAGGAAGATTTTCATTATAGCCATTAAAGCATTCTAAAAAAGGGCTAATACCACCTTTCTTATAATAGTGCCAAAACATAACATTATCCTTAAACTCACAATAGGAAATTGGCTCCATTAGAATCCTATTTCCTCCCATTATAACATTCCAAACAAACACATAGAATCCCCAAAACTAGAAATTCATAGAGTTATTATGAAAGGTGAGATTAACAGTTTGGTAAGGAATTATGATAAGAAGTCTACACATATTATCATTAATGAGAGCCACCTTTTAAAGGACCAATTAAAGCCTACACTTCCCATGCTCAAATATGATTATAAAGAATTCTCTATAATTAGTAGATAAGAAACTCACCTTAACACAAGGGAGTAATAAATTAGATATGACATTGAGAAATCAAAGTACAAAAAACATGTACTTCAAGATACACATCAACATCTTCTAGAAAAACTAATGGAATAAACTATCTTTCCTAAGAAAATGAGTCATCATTAACTCATCATCTCCTTTCGAATTAAGTCCCTTATATTTAAAGGGATGTTATTAATTTGGTGCCAACAATGCCAATTTGAAAATTATTGACTAAGGTCCATAAGAGAATCTACAACCCCATTTCCCTCTTTATATATATGAGAGATATTAACTCTGGGGATCCACTATAGAAGGATTTGTATATCCACTATAATGTCTTTTAGTTTCTAGTAATAAGTCAACACGTTAGTAACATCATTAATAATAATTTTGGAATCCCTCTGAATATGCAATTGCCTAATATCAAGTGAAATAGCCAATTTCACCCCCATAGAAGATCAGAGGCTTTAGCATAAATATTGCTTTGAAAACCTATACCACCAAAATAGATAGTAACCATCCACCCTTTGTTAGCCCTGATAATCCCACCACCATTAGCCTTACCATCTACCTTAGATGCCCCATCAAAATTTAGTTTGAGCCAATAAGGCTTCAAGGAAATCCATCTATTTTTTAATCTTTACAACTATTTGGAATTATTATGAGTTGGGATTTGGTTTAAAATTCTCTAATTAGTTACAATTTGCTCCTTTTTTTGATAAAGAGGTCTTTCCATAGTTTTTATGTGAGAATTGGTCACACTTTCTATGAGGCTCTTAGAAAAGGAATGAAGAACTTGAAAAGTATCCCTAGTAGCATCCCTAAATATTATATTATTATGTTCTTTCCATAAAGTCCAACCAAGATAGGGCAGCGTTTGGTTCCAAAGCTTAAAAATCCATGGATGAGAGAAGGTAAGACACTAGATGGTAATGACATCCCTAATATCATAATTACAAACCCATTGAATGCCAAAATTCCTTACAATAATATTCCAAATTTTCCTAGCAAAATCATAGTGGAGAATTAAATGAGAGATAGTTTCCTCCTTCTCAAATCACATAAAGCACCTATTGACTAAGGTGAATCCCCTCCTATATAAGTTATCTTGAGTTAGGATTTTTTTATGAACAACAACCCACCAAAACATATTAATTTTAGGAATAAGTTTATGGATTCCAAACTTTCCCCCCAAATCTCATTTTTATGCACATAAGGGATCAACAAGTGGTAAGTAGACTTAACAGAAAATCAACCTTTCTTATTTGGCCAACAATAAAACTCATCTTCCCTAAGAAAAAGAGGGATTCTAACCCCCATCATCAAATTTTGGATAGACTATATCCTAGGAGAGAGATCAGAGTCATGGGTACAATAGTTCAAGAGATTTTTCCAACTCCTAATACCATTATTATGGTGAATATAATGACAAACTTTATCACCAAAAAACTATGTAACAATGCCAATAATACCTCCATAATTACCTTGAGGAACTAGGTCCTTATCATTCAACTAAATGTATTCCCATAATTTAATAAAATTACCATCCCCCAATTTCCATCTAAGCCCATGCTTGAGAAGACTTCTAGACTTCAACATTTTGTTCCAGATAATAGATCCCTAAGGAATCTTTTCGTGATGGATAAATCTAAAGTGGTCAGTTCCATGAATATACTTGGCTTGTATAATGTCCCCCCACTCTTTATGGTTGTGGATCAAATTCCAATTTATTTTAGAAAGGAGGGCTTTATTCATATTCTTGATATATCTAATGTTAAGACCTCCATGAGATTTGGGAATACAAAATTTCTCCTAACTAACCAAAGACATTATCTATTTGTCTTCCACCCTGATCCATAAGAATTTTCTTTAAATCTACTCTAATTTGTCAGCAATAAACCTAGGCATTTTAAAAAGAGACAAAAAGTAAGTAGGAATACCTTGCAAAGAAGCACGTAGAAGCTGAAGCTTTCTAGCACTATTGATTAATTTCCCCTTCCAACCAACTAACTTCTTTTGAGTTCTTTCTAGAATTCTATTCAAAAATCCTTGAGACACCTCTTTGACTGTAAGGGGGAGGCTAAGGTAAACAACAGGAAGATCAACTTCAGCATAACTAATAATATTAATGATTTTTTGCTAGAGATCATTCAGAGTATTAAAAAAATACACATTTCTCTTCTAAGAGTTTATGTTTTAACCAGAGGCTTTGGCATATTCATTTAAAATATTCTTCCAACTATAAGCTTTGACCACAGAAGAGATACCAAAGAAGATGGTATCATCCACAAATTACTGCACAAACATAGAGGGAAAGGAATAAGTAGGTTTAATACCCATAATTTATTTAGAGGTAATCTTAAAGTGAACATATCTCCCAAGTGCCTCAACCATCATGCTAAACAAGTATGGTGAAAGAGGATCCCCCTGTCTAATCCCCCTCGAGGAAGAGAAAAACCCCTTAGGGATGCCATTAACAAGAACATAGAATTTAGTAGTGGAAATAGTCTCCCTAATAAGAAGGGATACTTTATCATTAAAACCAAACTTTTTAATTACTTCAAATAGGAATTTCCATGAAACTCTATCATAGGCCTTAGAGATATCTAACTTTAGAACCATGCCAGGGATTTTGCTCTTGTCTGTAGAGTGGATAGTTTCATGAGTGGAGATCACAGCATCAAGAATTTGTTGACTAGGGACAAAGCCTTTCTGATAAGGCAAAATAATTTTATCTAAAAAATACTAAAACTTGAGGACAATCAATTTAGTGCACAACTTATTAATGGTATTACACAAGCTAATGGGTCTGAAATCAGAGAGATGCATAGGTTTTAAATTTTTAGGGACAAGAACAATAAAATTATTGTTAGTCTGCTTTAGAATTTTACCAGTTCTAAAAAAATCCCTCATAGTAGTAGTGACATCAACACCCACAATATCCAAATATTCTTGAATTAAAATTGGAGGAAAGCCATCAGGGCCAGGGGATTTGAAAGGACCCATATAAAATAAGATAGCATGAACTTCCTCCTCAGAAATAAGTTTTAACATTTCAAAGTTGTCTTCTTTAGTAATCAAATAGGGGATCTTATTAATAAAATAGTCCACAATCCTTTTATTGTTATCATTATTAGCTTGCTGTAACAGTAAATTATAAAAAAATAACATAGCTTGATCACAAATCTCATTATCATCAGTGATAGTATTGCCATTTTCTAGACATAATTTAGAGATAGAATTAGCCTTCCTATGTTTCATGGCTAAAATATGAAAAATTTAATATTCCTATCACCTTCTTTGATCCATTGAACCTTGAACTTCTATTTCTAGAAAATCTCTTCTTTGCTCATAAGATTATTCTAGTTAGAAATCAAATCACATTCCTCTTGTATAATATCATCAGTAACATCTCCTTGAGCCATAAGCTTTTGAAGATCAGCTAATCTTCTAGAGATAATTTTTTTCTAGCTAAACACATTTCCAAAGCTATATCTATTCCACCCAAAAACTACCTGTTTAATGTGAAGGAACTTTTTGACCAACCTAAACATAGGAGTACCCTGAATGGGAGTTTTCCACCATTGAGCCACAAGGTTTATAAAATATTTATGTTTAATCCACATAACTTCAAATTTTAAAGTGAAAGGACCACACTTACACTGTTCCTTCCAACTAAAGAGAATAGGACTATGATCAGACATGGTTCTAGAAAGAGCCTTCAGACTCATATTATGATGATTATCCTAATTGATAGAAATAATAAATCTATCCAATTTAACTTGAATCATTTGATCTCCTCTTCTTCTATTAGACTAGGTGAAATTCTGATTCTATAGCTCTATATCTAACAACACAAAAGAATTAATAAATTCCACAAAGTCAAACATGTTATCAATATAATCAAGAATACCCCCAAATTTATTAAAAGGATATAAATGAGTATTAAAATCCCCAAATAACATCCAATGAGAATGAGGGGAAGTGTAAAGAGTATTACACAAGTCCATCCACAACATATTCCTCAGGGCTCTAGTGTTTAGAGCATAAATATTGATTAAGGACCAATTTAAAAAAGGTAGAGAGAAGTTAACAACCAAAAAGTCCTTGCTAGAAATAACAAGTGAGCCCTAGATTTTAGAATCATTCCACATAGTGATAATCCCTCCAGAAGCTCCCATAGCTGGGCTAATACAAAAAGTAGCCTTGGGCCATATATAATCAGCTATCTTCTTAAATCTCTCTTCATTCATCTTAACTTCCTAAAGTAACAAAATATCTAACTTATTGTTTAGAATATATTTTTTCACTTAAAACTATTTGGTGGGACTCTTGAAGCCCGTCAAGTTCCAAGACAAAATTCTCATTTGGAAGGTTTATGAGATTAGATCTCTAGTGTTTTTTGCTTGCCACTGGCAATGTCCTTGACAATCTCTCTTTGCTTTATTTATCTGAGAGTTGCTCTTCCTTGTTTAGAGTCTATTCCAACATCTACAAAATTTTTAGCCCTTTAGTTATTTTTATTAGGGGTAATCCAATCCTCATAGTCATTTCCACTACCACTCAAATTGATTTCAGTGGTCAATGAAGGAATAACTGCCTGATTGATAAGAAAATCCTCCTCCATGAATTAAACTATGGTTATAGGAGAGGGATTAGGGGATGTTTGGGAGGTCATAACCCTAGAATTTCAACTTGAATCTAAGAGTTGGGCCCTCTATCCAATGGAAGTTGGGGCCTCATCATCTTTAATAACATCCTCTATCGACTAGGAATGAATCTCACCCTCTTCAATCTGAGTATTCTATTGAACAAAGTGCTGGTAGTTATCTATATCAATATTATGATAACCTTTCTCCATATCCTTCTTAGAATAATATTTTGTGATAACATTATCCTCTTTTCCCCCCATTCCCTAATCAATAAGGGTGTCATCTTTGGGTGAGTTATCTTCAACTTCATTGTTAAGGTCAACATTGCCTCCCATTTGCTTCACCTTACAATGGTACTTAAATGGCCTTTCTTCTTACAAATATGATAGAAAGTAGTAGCATTATCATAGAGAATTAGTTGGGTCCAAATACCATATTTGGAGTTTAATTCTATGGACATGGGAAGGGTTTTTTGGATCTCCATATTAACACAAAAATGAACATACACACAATGGGACTTAATCCAAGTGGTGTTATCCAAAGTCACATATTGACCAAAGGTATTACCAATAGCAAAAAATATATTTTCATCCTAAAATTCCAATGGAAACCCTAGGAGCCTCACCCAAATGGGGGTAGACTAGTTTAAATCCATGTTGGGATCAAAACCAGGTTTCCAAGAGCATAAAGCAAGTGAATCGGTGCCATAGATCCATGGTCCTCCTACCATAACATCTAACATATCCTCCTTATTCATAAATTTAAATAAAAACAACCCTCTTGCTATAGCAATGAATGACACACTGCCTTTGTTCCTCCATTGATTATCCACCCACTTCCTCACCATCTCAATATTAGGATGAAGGGTGAAAAACTTACCAACTAGGGAAAGATCCATGGCTAACAATATTTCCTCAACCAAGTCATCATGAATATCCAAAGCAATTCCTTCCATCAATTCATTTTGGACTAGGACCCCCAACATGAATTTAAGGGAAAGAGACTTCTTCCCAGTTAACACCCCTATCCATCCCTTGAAAGGATCCTTGCCCACCAATTTCTTGGTCCCAAAGGCACTACCCAAGGTAATAACCTCCATCATCATATAAAAAGTAAGCAAAAACCCTAAAAAACCCTAGAAAGCTATGGAACACCCCCTAAGGGACATTTATCTAATGGATTGAGGGGATTATCCAAGCTTACATAAACATCTTTAGTCAAATAGGATATTACAATTATATATTTGTTTTTCAAATGGTGTGAGATTTTTTACCATGCTTAATAATTGAAAACATCCAAATATATTTCCATGCATCTTTTGACCATATCAAAAGATCATCAGGGAAAAAATTATATTTAATGACTTGAGACTATGCTTCCTAGAAGTATTTGATCTAATGGGTTGAGATGAAAAATAGTATGACATCATAAATTTACTTAAAAATAACTCATAACATTAGATCAAAGAAAATCCAATGGCTCGAAATCTTCTTCAACAATCTTATTCATAGTCAAGTTTGAACTCTTTTGAAAGTGTTAGCTATGGTAGACAACAATAATATTTAAAATAGAATATTAACTTCCCCATAAAATAATATCTATTATTTGGGCTTACAAATCATTACCATCTAGATTAGAAGATTCATGAGAGCTTGGCTTGTAATACTAAAATTCCATGGCATGCAAAAAAGGGTAAAAGAGTGTTGAATAAAATTGGCTTATATAAAGTAAGTTGATCTATCATATTTAAATCAATTAGTGAGAGTGATTAATCACTTTCATTTCACCTTCTATAGTTTATATAATATTTTATTCAATCTTTTGATAAAATACCCATAATATTGAATTTTGGATCTACATTTACACCCATTTCTACCTTCCTACATTGGTGGCATGCTTACACTAGGGAAATATTGGTATATTGAAATAGGTTAAATCTTTTTACGACCATTCCATTGATCATATTGATCTATTTTCACTTCTTACACATGATTTTCTCTAACATATACTACTTATAATGTTATATTATATGTATTTTATACTATGTGTGATGATGACATACATTGATTATGTAGACTTGCCTTTTTTTTCTATGCATCATTGATGTTCCTTAATGTTAAATTATGTGACCATTGATTTTGTATTACATTGGCATTCTTAATTAGAGTGATGCCGAGTGTTTATTTTGTAACTTTTTTTTTTTTTTGATTTTTTTTGTGACTCTATTTGACATTGGGTATTCATTGTGTGACTCCTTTTATGTTTGACTCTTTGTCTATGACTCTGAATGACATTGGGTTTTCGTTATGTGACTCATTTATATTTGAATCTTTATATATGTGAATATTACTTTGTGTGACATTTTTTGTTGTTGTGCATGTTTCAGTGATTGTTTTTTTATGTCATGGATGTGACATTGCATGTGACTCTATATGGATATGTACAAGGATTGTATATTGAGGATTTTATGTTCTTATTCATATCATGGATTCTTCTTCTTCTTCTATCTTATTTCATGATACATATCACTCATCTTCTACATGGTTATTTCTCACTATTTCTATGATTATTACTATGATGACCATTTAGTGTGTGCCTTATTGATATATCTACTTGACATGACACTTGTATGCCCTAGGATACATGTTTCATATACTTTTTACATGTTTATATATTTTTATATATAATATGATACATATAGCTCTTTTAATTTGAGATGTATAACTTTTAGGTTACATCTCTCACCTCAAAGTGGGGCATACACAGTGGGATTATCTTAGAGACTCAAGCCATAAAAAATAGATAATTCAAAATGTGGGCTCATGTTAATTCAAATTAACACACATTAGAGGCATATGCAATGCATAAATGGGCATTATAAATGATTATGAATGATAGTTCACATACATTATGATATTATGGCACAATTTATATGACTCATAATGCATAGATTATTAGATTGAGTGACAAATTATGTCATTCTATCACTCATATTTACTCAACTTTACTTAAATTTTTTTCATATTTACTCAAGTTGACTCAACATTATTAATGATTACTAAATTATAATCAAATTGAGTGGTATATTAAACCATTATAATTATTTATTTTTCATGGAGATTCAAAAATATTCATACTTAAGAGTGTTAAATCATACTCAGATTTATTGGAACCCATTTGGATTCCATTCTCATAAAATTATAATGAGTCGTACAACAAAGTTTTATGTGATTATCCATCTCTAATTAATGTCCAATAATATTATTCCCAACCCATGAATTTAACATTGGCATCTCCTTGGGGCATAATCACCCCATTATCTAATGAATTGGAGGGAAGTATGGTTCTCATACCTATAGGTGTATGTTCAATGATAACTTTAGATTTTATATCATAAGTAGACACTAATTATTACATGTGTTATTAGATATTTAAATCATATTTCAAGACACCCACCATAGTTACAATTAGGTTTCAAATTCCTCACCCTATCATTTCATCTAGAACTTTTAATACTAGACTAAACGGGGGTGGGGAATATAGACACTCCAATTTGGTATTGGACACTTGACAATGCCCATTTTAATCAATCCTTAACACATGAATTTTGTGTAAGAAATATAATATTATTTATATTTCATATTATCCATTTATCCATATATGAAATTTTCCTTCCTTTTTTTGTCATACACATATAGGATCTTCCTAGACTCTACCTAAATAGTTTATCATCTTAATAAAATTGTCAATTTCTCCATAGCATTATTTCATGTTTCCTAGATAGATCTAGACACAATATTTATAGATATATTTATTATATCCATATATATTATTTAGACTCATCTATGTGCTCTCTAATTTCTATTTTTCCAAATTCAAACTCTTCCTTTAGGTTGGCCCACACATTTCACATGTCAGTTTAGAGGGAAATCACATAAATAGTCAGTGATATAAACATATCAATTCTAAGTTTATTCATATCTATAAAGAATATATATTTACATTAGAACACTAATAAATACATCCACACATCCTTGAGTCACTATTGTAGAACATCCAAATCTGAAAACCATCAAAGGACCAATCATCAAGAAAATTCTAAATATCTTTTCATGGTCAAAAACAATGGTTGTCAAGTTTCAAAAATGACATGATATTTCATTACATATTATTATATCACTAATTAATCACACACATAATTAGGTGGTATAACTAAATTTGGTTTGATACCTCTTCATAGTATAGGAATGTAGGAAAGATTCAACCACTTAGTGGAGGGTGGTTGCGGTCACCTTAAACCATAATTTTTAACTATAGATATAAAATCTAATTTTATATGATATATTAGTCTTATACACTTGAAAAATATCAATCATGGATCAACCTTTAGTTTATGATCTTCCCACTACTATAAGGATTACATTCATCATCGCAAAGTGCCTAATTATTTATCCTATAGTCTAAAACTACTATTATAATGACACAAACCTCTTGTAGCCTACATTTTATATAAATCTAATTTCCATACCACACAAACAATAACATATCGTTAGTATAATTTTAATCTTTAGGACACTAACATCTAGATTAAGGAATTACCATTGATGCTAATGTCCTAAATATGACATTAGTGTTATTTCCTTCAAAATGGTAAAATTTCAAATCTCTCAATATGCACAGGTTGGCATAACAAGCACCTCTCAAGCTCACACTACACTACTGAAAATCATTTGCACAATTGAGTTATACTACTCTATTATTACCTATTTCCAAATTAGTCATATAATAATTATTCTTAAATTTATAAATCATTCAAATATCATCCCATTATAAATATTTGTCAAGTTACAAGTTAGATCATGAGATGCACTTGGATATAGCATATTGCATAATTTTTCACACACAATCCCACATAAAAGGGAGAACCACATCGGTCTAAGACCGTATTCATATATATATATATAGACACACACACACACACACACACACACACTCCCATATATAATATGAATACGGTCTTAGACCGATGTGGTTCTCCCCTTTATGTGGGATTGTGTGTGTGTGTGTGTGTGTGTGTGTGTGTGTGTGTGTGTGTGTGTGTGTGTGTGTGTGTGTGTGTGTGTGTGTGTGTGTGTGTGTGTGTGAATATGGTCTTAGACCGATGTGGTTCTCCCTTTTATGTGGGATTGTGTGTGAATATATAGTGATTATTGATATATGGGTATTTGAGGTCAAATCAACTTCACTTGATCTTATTAACCCATGTTTTACAAGGAGACATGCCTAAATTAGAGGACTTAGGGTTTTGAGCAAAGATTAATTCTAAGACCCTATGTGATCTAAATTAATCACCTATAATTTGAAATTGAAACCTAACATACACAAATAACTATTCAAGATTTAAATATATGAGTTTTTATCAGGATAAAAGCGTTGATACTAGTGTTTGTAGTTTGACACAAGTGTCCCAAAGACAAAAAAATAACTTCTAGAATATGATGAATCAAGAAAAATAATAATATTGTAAATTTTCACACATGTGCCTATTAGATATGTCTATGCATCATGTAATAAGCTAAATTTTATTTCTCCTTCACAATTTTACTTTCAAAATATTATTTGGCATTATAGTTTTATATATTTAGCATATCCTCAAATTCAATATATTTATTAGAATATTATAAATCTAATTTATTTAATTAGTTTTCTTTAGTCCATAGTTGATTAGGATATTCCCTTAGACCTTAATTGAAAAAAAGGTTAAATATATTTTTTTAACTTGACCTCTATGTATTCATGCACATCCTTGGATAGCTATAGGTTTTTTATCCTTTTATTATTCTCTATTGTTGTGATTGTTTTTTAGATTTAAATTATTTTTGACCTTATTATTGGCATATTTGTTTTCATTTATAAGAAATAAAATCTACTAATAAAAAAATTGTTTTGAAATTTAAGATAACGAGGAATTTATTAATCATATAAATATAAATAATTAATTCATTGATGCATTTTGTATATTACACTAGATGAAATAAGTAAACACGATAACGCTAAGGCGTCCATAGCTAGTGATGGTGAATATTTAGGTGGTACTACTATAGATTCAATTTCACTATCCATCCCCTTAATAACACCATTGATTCTTTCATATAATTTGGGAATGCAATATGTTTTCAATCCATTGTTCCCTTAGGATCAAACACTTATCGCTACATCTTCCATGGGAGTAATCAATTCTTCAAATCAAATATTAAATTAAATGCCTACATTAACATAAGTAGTGTTTGGATCCCTTTTGTTGACTTTTCAAGAATCAAATCTTAATCCCATGGGTTAATTATGTAATATCTTATACAAATTATTCAAAATTTATAAGCTAAAGTTACAAATATTGAGAAAAATTATTTAAAATAAACTCATGATATTGATTCATAAGATGTATTGCATAATATTATTGCACCTAAGATATATTTTCACCCTTTTTAAACTAATTTTTTAACACCCAAGTTCACACATTATGATGGAAATGGTGACCTTGAGTAGTATCTCCAATATTTTTATGCATCATGCCTTGATTATGCTTCCAATGATAAACCTATTTACAACAAGACTAAAGGACTATGATTTGAGATGGTTCTATGATCTAACAATAAAATGAGTGAAATAATTAAAACATTTAATGGATCAAATTTTAGCACATTTATCCATAAAAATGATTGAAAATATGTTATATACATAAATTGCCAAGATAAAACAAGGAATAAATGAGCCTATCAATGAATATGTTTTGAGGTACAAGACAATGTTCATCAAAATGACAAATCCAATGGAAGATGTGGAGCTTGAATATAACATTAAGATAATTTTACTTTCCTTATTAAATGATTCTATTACCTTCAACAAGTTTAAATATTTTGATGAATTGTGCTATTTTTCGAGATAAAGAAATGAAAATTATTTCATTGAATAAACTTAAGTATGTATCAAAAACATTGACTAAATCTAATACTAATTTTTGTATCAAACCAAATGATAAGGTTAAATGTATAGAAGATAATGTGTCACATAAATTTTTCTTTATTTCTTTAAATAAATTTGTAAAACTTGAAAGAAGGGTGAGGCTAGTATAACCTAGATTTGGTTTTGCACTCTCTGATCTAGATAGTTGTAGATACTCCTCTTTGTTTGAGGAGGAATGACCTATAGATAAGAAAGCACTAAAGAAATGGTTGATTAGTTAGATAGTAGGGTGGAATATCTAGCAAGATAGTTCCAAGAAGCACAATCTTCCTTGGAGGCTATCAATCCACTCTTTTAAACAATCAAGTTCTAGAAAAAAAAAGATAAATTTCTCTCATAAACAATAGATGATACTAAAATTAGATACAAGAAGTGCTTGAAAAGAGATGAATTTAAATAATTATAAAAATAAATGATTAGATATTAATGATAAGTGATTTAGACATGGTTTTAAAAATAGGGTGATGTTTTATGATCAAGTAAGAAGTTATATAGTGGGATTTAGTTGGGGTCTAATATGTATAATTGTATTACTATTGGAATTGACATACAATGACCATCAGTAGTTGGGTGAACCATTAGTGGTTATGTAACCATCAAAAATTGGGTGATTATCGATGGTTAAGGGAAAACCATTTATGGTTATCTGACTATCAATGGTTACTATTAGATTTGGCCTAGGTAAGAGTAGAGTCTAGTTAGGAAGGTGACTAAGTGATTCTAAGAGGTGGGTTTAGGTTGGAGGGTAGTTATGAGATAGAGAAGAATATTTAGGGTTATCTGGCTCAAAGGTTTGGCTGGGAGAGAAATAAAATAACTAATTACTAAAAATAGATACTTATCTTTATTTTTTTTGATATGAATAATGTTAAGGTGGGTGGCTAAAAACTCATTGTATAGCTTGGAACAATTTTGGCAGAATGTTAGTGTCTTAGATATGATTGATGAATTAAAATGCTTGTGCTCTCTATCATGCTCATTGGAAAATTTCCTATATTTGTTGGAAGAAGACATGAAAAATAAGTTTTGATACAAGAAGCTCTGATAAATTATTAATTCTCCTTGATGATTTTGATAGTTCCTCCTATTTCATCTCCTCCTCTATTTTTATAAAAGAAAGGGAGAGGTGAAATAATAAGTTTAAATAATGTTTTCAATAGGTCATATAATTTTAGTCTTAACATGCATAATTATGTGAGTATCTAAGAATAAAAAATGCAAGGTGGAGTTGAGCTAGGGTTAAAGTTTAAGGTGGTTAAAGGCTAACCATTGACGGTTGGGTATAACCATCGATGGTTAGGGGTCAACCATTGGTGGTTGATAGGATAACATTAGAATAGGCAAAGTTAGTCATTTTGACCTAGGTTTTTAGGGTACTATATAGGAAGTGGTCTTTAGGGGGTGTCAAGATGGCCTAAGGGTTAGTGTGACATATAGAAATATAATGCATAGTTTTTTAGTTTTTACATTTTGCCTCTTTTTGTTATGTAGTTTGTATCAGCAAGCTACAAAATAAAAAATAGATGGTGGGTTGAAGGTTTGACTGCCCCAAGCATGGGAGGAGGTATTCCCACTCAAACTAAGATTTTATGAGGTGAAATAAAATTGGGTGTAGGTTTAACAAGTGGTTAAGTGGGTGATAACATTGGTTTGATTGGGCATCAAGGTACAAACACATGCACAAAATGTGATTAAATATAATATCACATATCATGTATATACTAGACTACCATAGTTGAGTTAGTTAGGTAAAAATAAGGTCATCACTAGAATGACAAGTGATAAGTATACTGACTGCATTTAGGCATGGTGGTTAGGTTGTATGCATAAACACAAGTCTTATAGGCAAGGTTAGTGTATTCATAGGTATCCAAGGTAGGAAGTGATCCTAGGAAGACACACATGGTTTATGGAAAAATTAGCATGAGTTCAAGTCATACAAGATGGAAATGTAGTCATATCAATCAAAGAGACTAAGGCAGGGTCATCCTAGAACATGTAAAAGCTGGGCCAATATGACCAATATCAAGGTTATATGATTGGTTATTTGGTGGAGTAGGTAAGCTCCATGGGTATGTAATAGTTAAGGAGGTTGGTGGAAAGTGGTTATTGAAAAAAAATTAAGTTATAATGGCAAAAATGTTAGGAGGTTGACTATCAATAGTTAAGGTCCATCATCAATAGTCACCTAATGATCATTAATGATCAAATGTTAACCCTAAAAGGGAAAAGTTAAAAGGTCCACCAAGGTTTTTATTGTGATCATTTGGTTTTTGTAACCCATATCACGTACAAGTTGTTAATTTTCCAAAAGAAATGGTGGTAGTTTAAGGTGACAAGTTAAGTGAATATGTGGAGTGAGTTGAGTGTGTGAGGTTTGACCATCGAGGATGTAGAGAAGATGAGGTAGAGCATGGGGCCAAGTGGTGGTGGTTCATATAAATCTTCCATATTGGCAATCATAAAATGAGGTAGTGGGTGTAATTAAATTTGAAATGTTTAAGTTGTAAATGAATGGTTTATTTATTTGATTATGGGTGGGTTAGATCTAGGGCTAAGGTTAGGTATAAGGTTAGGATTTTTTAACTTGGGGTTGAAAATGGTAGAGAAGGGGTGAAGTTTTGGAGGGGTAGTGTAGGTAGGGGAGGGTATATTAGTTTATAATTTTTATGTTTATTTTTTGGTATATTTAGGATTACAAAGTTAAGGTTGGATCACTAATAGTTACCACACATTGACTATCAGTGGTCACTATCAATCATCATCAATTGATGAGTGACCATCGATGGTCGATAGGTAATTATGTGGTGAACATCAATGGTTGGTCCCCTAACCATTAATGGTTGATGGTGTGATTGATGATAATTCTAATAAGAACCATCATAGGTCAATAGTGAACCATTAATAGTCAATGAAATAGGGTAAAGATTAAAGTTTGCCTGATAAATGGGATGGGGGTTAGTTAAAGTGAAAGGGGCATGTAGGTTGGGTAAATTAGGTAAGTGGTAAGGTTAGTGGGTAAATATGTAATTGAAGGTTTTAGTTTAGTGTTCAAGTGTTTAGGTTAGTGTTAAGGGTGTAGGTTAAGAGGTTTAAGGGTTTAGTAATGTAGATGTGACAAGTTAGAAAAGGTGAATTTGAAGGTGTGTTCTCATGTATAGGTTGAATTAGGTGAAATAAGGCATTACTTATGAACCTTACAAGTAAGGGAGAAACTATAAATGAGAGATCGAGTAACACATTTGTTGGATGAGGTCTATCAAGCAATGATAGAATAGGACTAGGATTATTTGTTAGCAGTGAGCTTAAGTAGCATCATGTACTATTATCATGTGCTTCAAGATGTAGCTATGTTAGTGGAACTCATCAAGAGATGGGATATAACAATTAACACATTCCTACTTCCTATTGAAGATATGATGATCTTATTGGAGGAAATTAACCAAATAATGCAGCTATCACTATGAGGTGAGCCAATAGAGCACATTGATGGCATGGAGCAAGACTAGCTCATGGGTGTGTTGTAAGGTGATGATGTAGTGCATGAGAGGTGGCATGTTGGAGGCCTAAAATATTTACCCTTATATAATATGAATAGGGGCATGAGATGGGTCATCACTATGATGATGATGATGATGATGGTTACTTATTATGCACAACCTAAGTTGAGTAGCAATAGGTTTACTTCATTGTTATTACATGTTATGGTAGGAATGGTGATGAATTAGATAGTGTACACTTGGGAACCTATCTTGATAGTGTAGATATATCAAGATATTTAGGGATACAAGGAATATGAGACTTATGGTGTCAATATTGGGTTTGTGCTTCACTACTAGGCTTATGAGCACATTAGAGTTATTCAACTAGGTGGGATACCATGGCATGACTTAATTCAAATGGACTTAGGGTGGGGTTTATGTGTTGGAGGTAAGATTATGAAATAATAGGACTAGGAGGAGTAAAATGTGATCTAGATTGGTATAGGGACTGATTGGATGCACTAATTATGGGTGACATGATTTTGCATGCATATGTTAGATTTATTGCATGGGCTAGTCATATGAGGCACATTTTATCATTATGGAATTACAAATGGATCTATGGGAGGTGAGATATAAAGGTAGAGTTTATCCATTTAGATATGGTGAGGAGATAATTTGGCCTCATTTAGGATATCCTAGGGGATTTATTGAGGTATCAGAGGGAGGATGTAGAGTTCCCATTGCCTACACCAGAGCCCAAGGACATGTTTATTAACAATAAGGAGTTATTGATGAGGGATAAGATTGATGATGTAGGTGTTATTTATGGGTACCCTACATGGTTCTAGGCACACTATGATGTATCCATGTTTGTAGATGATAGGGGAAACAAGATATGGATGTGGATGTAGAGGTAGGGGTGGTGATCAGAGGGATGTGGATTCCCTAAATAGATAGGCATTGATTGTTAAGAGGGATCAGACATAAATGGAACTAGACAAAACATAGGAATCCATAGTATTAGTGACCTATGAGAGGAATTTAGCATAGGGCCAAGTGGCCACTCTTACTAGGGAGAGGGATCAAGATAGGGCTCAGTTATCAATGGTTACTTAGGAGATAGATTATCTAAGGTAGGAAGGAGGAGTATCAGTAGCTATGTGACCACTAGGGACTATCTTTATTGTGATATATGTAGTGAAAATTGAGGAGCTATGGTACTATGAGGCCTTGGTTTTTAGACATATACTAGATAAGCCCATATAGGGTGAGTATAGAGTTGGGATAACTCAAGGGGCTAACAATGTGACACTAGGTTAGAACATTAAATATGTAGGTGGACAGGTAGGCTCAGGAGGGTAGGCTTAGGAGGATAGGCTCTAGGAGGTTGTGGTGTTCTAGGGGCTTAGATTGTTATGAGACATTGTAGTTTTGATGTATCATATGATTTTGATACCAATGTATGAGCTAATGTAATGAGATGTATATACATTTTTGAGAGACATGTAATTTATTATAAATATGATCATTATTTTGATTATGAGCTTATGATATATAAATGTGATCATAGTTTATGTTTTATTTGATGTTTTTTATGATGATTATGTTTATATGATTAACATGTTATGGTTTATGTGTACTCACCTAGCTAGGCATGTGATGATGTGTCTATTTAATTTATTCTCATGATGATGTTTATATTGATGGATGTTGTTTATGTGATTATTGATGATACAAATGTGATTAGATGATATGATGTTGTTTATTGGATGATGTGATGTTATTTATAGTTATGGATTTGGTGATATGATCATGGTAGTGGCTATGGTTAGTGAGGGTGATGTTCATGATGATTAGGTTTATGATGTTGATATGACACTATTACACTTATGAGGATGTAACTAATGTTTGTGACATGATTATAATTTATGAATCATAGTTTTATGGATGGGATAGATGGTAGGATGATTATGATCATATGATTAGGTGATTAAATGTTCATGATGTTATGATATGATGATGTTTGTTATGATGAGATGTTTTGTTGCAGATGTGGATGTTTTGAATTAATGAATCTTTGATTCCTTACCTAGATATGCATGTGATGGATAACATATGTGGATGATGTATAATTGAATGGTGATAGATTCTTCATGATTAGTTTGTGTTTGTTGGTTATTTGGATGAGATGATTATGATGTTATTTTGAGTAGAGACATGTTGAGATAGATTATTAATGATGATTTATTGACTTATGATGTGATAAAAGGTAATGTTGTGATGACTGTATGTTGTTATGATCCACTATGATGGTAAATATTTTTTTGTGATTAAAAACACTTAAACAAGGCACAACACATAATAAAACACATAATTGGTTTTTTAAATGTTTTATAATGAGTTGTATATTTTTTAGATGAAGTGGTTGAATATTTAAGAAACATAAAGTAAGTTGGATTATAAAATTAAATATGAAAGAGGTATGATAAGAAAGAGACAAACATCATAATGAATGATCACTAATTATATATGAGAGAATAAGAACAAGGCATGATGCTTATAAATTGGTAAGGACTAAAATAAACTGAAGTAGAATTGGATTATGAACATAAGTCCTTCAAATGCTTCACATTAGCTTCTGCTAGTTGGTTAAAAAGGTGTCTTGATCACATAATGTCAAGTAAGCTCAAAATCCCTTATTTATAGAGTGCATAAAGGGGAGATGGATGAAAATGGAACTTTCATGTGAGAATAGCATGCCTCTTAGGCAGGTTACCAAAGAGACAATATAAACAAGTCTATGTCATATAAAATGTATACTGATAAATGTGGTAAGTCTACTTATGAATGTCAATTACAGCTTCCAAAATTATTTTGTTGTTGTTGATTTTTGAGAATGGGTCTTTTGCTATTATGTTATTGCTTGGAGGGATGGGGAAGATGATCAATGTGGGAAGATTCTAAGAAATTGCTATTCTTTGACAAGTACTTTAATTAGCCATCCTTCAAGGGAGTGGTCTATGTTTGTGAGCTTTGTTTAAGGCTTGTGGATATATGTATTTCAAGGGAGTAATCTACATTATATTGAGAAATTTTGATATGTTTTGGTAGCCATCCTTCAATGGAATAGTATACGAATTATTTCATTTAATCACTCTTTTAATTTTTCTTTTGATTTGTGCTTTTGATGACATAGAGTTACTTATATAGGCTAAGAGGTTCATATTTATGAAGGCAAAACTAAAACACTAGAAGGTGGATGTTATGTAAATGAGGTTTAAGGGAAATTGACCATGGGAATCCATCCTATAGAAGGGGTGGAAAGTACCATGAGAATTATGCCATGGGTAGATCTATGGTACCCATGTTCAAGATTAGGCTATGATTATGATGGATAATCACATGATTCAGTGTTAATTAGTTATCCTTAAAATAAGGGGATGGATGTGAATGAAAATAAGGGATGAGCTTAAGTTAGACAAAATAAATGATTAAGATGTGAAGCATTAAGGGGCTCAAGTTCTAGTTTCATTTCAAGAGAGCGCAATCGATAAGCTCCTGATCTATATTTGTGGGTTATGATATAAGGTCCAAGCCAATTGAAAGCAAACATGTCCCACTTGATTTTCTCCATATTGGTGACATGTTGATTTTATTTTAGTATGAGGTCTCTAATGTTGAATTCTTGCATTTTAAGGTTTTTTTTATAAGCATGCTTAATTCTCTCTTGATAGATAGGAATATAAGTAAGTACGGTCAAATGACATTCATCAAGTAGCTTAATTTGGGATAAATTTTCTTGATGATAATCTCTCTCAAAAATGATATCTTGTAGGGATATGTAAAGAGATGGAATTTAGACCTCAAGAGGCAAAACAACCTCTACTCCAAACACAAAAAAGAAAGGGGTATCACCCTTAGGGGTTTGAATGCTAGTACAATATGCCCATAAGGTGAATGGGATGTGGAAATGTCAATCACACCCATATACATTAACCATTTTAGTTAGCATTTTTTTAAGTGTTTTGTTACATGATTCTGCCTATCCATTAGCTTGTGGAAGATAAGGTGATGATAAACTTAACTTGGTATCGAATGTGTCACAAATACCTTGGACTTGTTTATTTTTGAAAGATTTGCCATTGTCAGTGATAATTTTATGAGAAACACCAAAATTATAGATAATGTGATGGTTGATAGAATTAGTGATCTTTTTTGCTTTAGTTGAGATGAGAGGAATAGCCTCTACCCATTTGGTGAAATATTTTGTTGTAGTTATGATAAAATGATGTCATTGTGAAGAATGGGGGTTAATCTCTCTGATAGAATCCAAACCCCATTGTGAGAAGGGCTATAAATCTTTGGATACTTGAAGACTATGGCTAGGTGTATGATGTAAGTTGGCATGCTTTTGACATTTAAAAAAAATATTCATGTAATCACAAAAATCTTAGTTAAGGGTGGACCAATAATAGCTAAGGCAAAAGATGCATTTAGCGATGGCTACAACACTAAAGTGTCCCCCTCAAATCCCATCATGCATTTATCTAATAACATGAGAGGCTTCATGACCATGTAGGCAATGGAAGAGGAGACCATCAAAGCTACATTTATAAAAAAAATTGTCCAATATGGTATAATGTGATGTACTCTAGATAAATTTTTTTTTAGCATTCCTAGAAAGGTTGGAAGGGACGATGGTAAGGTTGAGATAGTCGAAGGTATGTTGATACCAAAGGTCAGGTTGGGTCTCCCTTACATTGAATATGATAAGAGAGTGTGATTTGACAAAAGAGGTTTGGGTAAGTTGATATATAATGGTAGATAACTTAAAGTTAGAGGGTACATATAGGATTTGGGAATCAAGAGAAACCATTGTATCAACAAACTTATTCATAGATTGTAGAGTGGTTTGGCTATAGAGTGTTTAAATGATGCTAAGATTATATCAACTATTTATTTATAATATTTAAAAACATAATTCTCACATTGATAAGATTCATTTATTTAACTGACCACAAGCTGAGAGTCACCAAAAATGTTGATCATTTTGACTCCCAAGTCTAATGTGGTTTGGAGACCTATCACTAGGGCTTTGTACTCAGCCATATTATTGGTGAATTTGAAATCTAGCTTAAAATATAAAGGGGAAGGTTCACCATGAAATGGGATAAGGATGATGCCATCTCCCCCATCACATTAACACTTTGGTCCATTGAATAACATGGTCACTTGATAGGTGAAGTTTGCTTGAGAGAGGCATGCGATGGACTCATTTGGAAATTTGAGAGGAGGTTGGTTGTCTGCTAATATTACTTTGGCCAATTAGTAAGTAATTATTTAACCTTTAATTGATTTCTACTAAATTAACTAAAGGTCAAAATCAACTAAAATGATGAGCCAATTATCCATACACTAGTTTTGGTATGGCTTGAAGTGCATATACTTGAGAGGGTTGATGTTGGTTATGGCATAGGTCTTGTGGTTTAGAAGGTAATGAAATTTTTTGGTGGACATAAATAATAAAGTGAGCCAAATCTTATCGATATGGGTGTATCTGGTCTCTTACTCTATAAGCATATGGCTAATGTAGTAGATAGTTTTCTCTTTATGCTACTCATCTTGATGAGCTAGCATTGCCTTTAAGGAATGGTTAGTGGAAAAAATATAAAGGTAAAAAGGTTGATCTACCTTGGGAGGAATGAGGATGGGTGGATAAATAAGGTGATCTTTAAGTAAATCAAAGTCCTTTTGATAGTCATTATTCCACTAGAAAGATACATCCTTCTTAAGAAGGTGGCAGAAAGGTTGGCATCAATCTGAGAGCTAAGAGATGAAATGATGAATAGATTGAAGCTTCCTATAGACACCAAAATCCTACACATTGGATTTTGACTATCAAAACCCTAAACAAATCATTAGACCCTTTAAATGAACCAAAACCCATTTTTTTAACTAATTAGCTAATCAAGACTAAAACACCCTTTTTACCCACTTTTGGCTACTATATTTGACCATTGACGGTTAGGCTAACCATCGATGGTCAGGCCCCACTACCTAGACTTTTCCATGTAAAAAAGTATGCAAACACCAACATACAACCACTTACCTTTTCTAAATATAAGTTATGCAAATCCTCTCATGAGACCTTACATGAGAAATTTATAATTAGAAGTACCTCTTAAACTTCCACTTCAGCCTTTGGTCTTTGCCTATAAGAAGAGGAGAGCAATAAGAGATCAATCCATATGTAACTATTATCAAGAGCTCATGTACTTAGAGTTTTTATAATTAAAACTCATCCATCATTATCAATCATCATCAACTATCTATTTGAGAGAGCCAATCTACCATTACCTCTTAGATTAAGTTTCCAAGCACTGTCATTATGCTAGAATCAAACTAGATTCCACCTAAAAATCAAAAACATATACCAATCAACCAATCTACTTTTGGTAAGTGAAATAATTGATTACTACAATTTATCTATTTTTATCCCTTTTTGTAATTAATAGACCCTGCACCAAACTCTTGATATTTGTTTCTTGAATCCCATCACTAGTTGTTGATAAGTCCAAAATTAGACAATTAACCATTGATGGTTAAGACTAACTATTGATGGTCACCCAAACCATCGATGGTCACCTATGGTAGTTTAAAAAAAAAGAAGATAAAATTCCCTTTCTTTTCCAACTAGATCCTTGTTCCTACGTTTCTACCTATTCTTCAAACTCTGCTAGATTCCCTGAATCACACCTCTACCCACTAGTACTAATTAGTTTCTTACTAATTAGATCATTTCTAGTCTATCTACTTTATCAAGCATATACTTGTTATTCAGTTTCAAATATATTTTTATTATTGATGTAAGTACCTTTTATTCAATTTTATAAGCTTAATTATTTTAAAAATGGTGGATTGACAGCCCCTCAGGAAGCCCATGCTTCTAGTATCTAGCCAGTGCTAGAAAATCCACCTAACTACTTGTCTAACAAACAGATTTAATTTAGCACTATCTTATCTACAATTTTTCCTCCCCATCTAAAGAGGAGTTCTTCACAATCTTATGATTCGACATGTGCAACTTTTATTAGGTATTTCTACCATAACCCATATTTTTAGTTTTACTACCTTCTTTTGAATAATAAAAAATTTGAGTGAAACATTTTGTCATGCCTGATGGGACCCTAATATTTACTTGGATTTTATTTTTATCTACATCTATATCCTTATATCTCTATGTGCTCATAATTAAAATCTAAAAATTTCATTTGGGTTTAAAACTTCTTGCATCCATTGATTGCATGTTTCTTATAAGCTCACCTAGTTTAATTAAACAACATCAAGATTAAGTATAATCCACTTATGTTACACAACCAAATCACAAAATTAAAAAAAAAAAAAAAAAAAAAAACATCATAACATACTTGAGATAAGGCTTGACTATGATTTCACCACTCAGTGGATCACCTTACCTTACCTAATGATCCTACTTGGATTTCATCACCAAGGGGAGGACCCACTTAGTTCTTTGGATGAGTATAAGCTCTGAATAAATGGTATATATTGGCTAAACAACCCATCTTGGCTTTAAGATCATGAAGTGAGGACATTAAGTCCCAAACACCATGCCACATACCCAATTCAACATAGATTATTTGAGTACTATAATTAACTCAAAACTATCTTTAGACTGCTTATCTAGTACATAATCTACAAACTAATCTACTACACATTCTTCACATTAAGGCATAAGCAAAAAAATGAGATAATTAATCAATCATAGGATTTTAATTACCTTAGTGTGTGTTGACTTTTCATTGGGTTTTTATTTTGCTTTTTCTATGCTAAATTCTAAAATCATCTATTGGTACTTCTCTTATAGCTTTATATTGTACTTACCCAATAACAACAAAGACCCATCTATAGACTACCTAGTTTCTTCTACCTCCTTTTCTATGGATGACTATCCATCAAACATAGAGAGTTCATCTCACCATTCTAAACCATCCCATATCCCTGAGATTATTCCTTAGGGGGATTTTGACTTTGCTTACCTTTTGGATAACAACCCAATCACCTTACAAAATTATCTTAATACTTTGCATCACAAAACCCCTATCTCAACCTCACCTATATAGCCTCTTTATGGCATGCCATCTTACTTGACACTAGATCCTTTGGTATACACTATTACTACCCAACCTTTATCTATCCATACATTTGTATCCACCAACCCCTTTGACATAATGGGGGGAAATCAACCCATCCAAACAACTATTACCCTTACACCTTCTACCCCTACCATTGAATCCTCTACCTTGGGAGTGCCTACCATTGGTAGGTCAAACCCTCCTTTTACCAACCCTGATCCATTAATCACTACCCCTCTTCATAATTTGGAAATGACCATACCTACCACTACACCTCATACTAATACCAAAGTCACTATCTCACCCTTAATTTTTAACACAACTATGAATCCTACCCAACCTACATTAACCTTTCAAAGATTACCATCCATATCCAACCCAGGTTATGTCCCTAACTTACAAGGGCATCTCTATGTTACCCAACCACCAACCATCACTTACCCTTATATATTTTCCACCCAACCTATGATCACCTCTCAACAATTTCCAACCATACCTAATCCTAGATATGTCTCTAACCCACAAGGACATTCCCACATCACTCAACCACCAACCATTACCTATCCTCATATACCTTCAACCCAACCATCTATACCTACATATCAATATGAGGAAATATCCCAACCACTAATGAATTATCAATATATTATCCCCTCTCAGCCATAATTTGTGACCTACAATCCTCTAGGTCCACCACCACAAACGGATCTGATGAAAATGATCATGGACAAGATGACAAACCTAGAATCATCTATTTTTAGACCCCATAATCTCTTGTTTTATGAGCAAATCTATAATTAACCAATTAATCCTTTAGTCCCTATCAGACCATATCCAACCCAATAGGAACTTCTTAAATTTACTAAATTCAATAGTAAAGAAGATCTTGAGCAACATTTAAGAGAATGTTAGCATTCTTGTTACATGATTGCTTATGATGATGCTCTTCTTTTGCACACATTTATTATGTCACTTTCTAGCCCAACATTGGATTAGTATAGTGACATTACCAGAAATTTTATATTTTCTTTCAACCAATTATCTCAGATGTTTTTAGACCATTTCTCCATAAACATATCCAATAAGGTCTCAATTATTGATCTTTATGACATCCACCAATTTGAAGATGAGTCTATAGCTGATTTCGTAACTCATTAGAGAAGTCTCATCAACCAATTATCATTCTCTTTACCTCAACTAGAAATGATCAAACTCTTTTCTTGTGTTTATGCAAAACATATCTCTTCCACTCTATGTGTCCATATTTTTAGAACTTTTGATGAAACCTTTACCATGGCACACAAATTAGAAAATAGAGCCATAGATGAAGGTAAATTGAAGTTACATAACAAAAATTCCACCTTGAAAACCAATGAGACTTCTTCTTCTAAGCCTAGTAACCAAACCAATATGGGCACCAAGGGCAAGGCAACTATGAATACAATTGTCCTTAAAATAGCTCCTCCACCAAATATCAATCAACAAAACTCTTGTAATCTTCCAAACCAAAACATGTGAAACCCAAACCAAAATAACCTAAAGTAATTTACCCCACTAGGAAAATTGTATGCCCTAGTTTTGGATAAACTATTGAAATCTAATCTCATACAGATTCTACCAATTAAACTCCCACAATAATTTGATTCTTCTCATCCTCCTTCAAAATAGTATAATGAGAATGATCTTTGTTCCTTCCACTATGTAGTTGGGCATGATATTAGTAAGTGTAATACCTTTAAAGGCATTGTCCAATCCCTTATTGATAAGGGGGAATTTGTCTTTGACAACCCTAATGCACCTCAAACTTAGGATCTTGATATCTTCAAGAAACCTTTTCCCAATCACCCTCCATCAAAAGAAGAAATCAACCAAGTAGAATGCTCCCAAGACACTCATATGGTTAATATGGTTTTTGATACTCTAATTATGAATGAACCAACTACCTCCCCAATAACTTCACCTACTCTTTTGAGTGAGAAAAAGTAGCCACCTTCCCTAGATTCAAAAATGAACATTGAGGAGCTACCATTTACCATGGCTTCATTCATGAATGTCATGGCATCCTCAAAACCTCCATCAATAAATTTAGCTGATAAGCCAATCATAGCCACACCACCTCCAACCAATTAACCAACCATCCTTCCTATAAATGTTATGCCTAGTGAAGAAACATCAACCCTTGACCTTCCTCCACCAACCATCTACCCTTTAGATGAAGAGAAGGATGAGATTACCCCTCTTTCTTCTCCTCTTATCAAACTTTATTTTAAACCAGCTACCCAAGGTATGAAACCAATATATAAATTTTTTTCTCAATTAGTTTAAAAACTAGACTTTCTCTCTCAGCCTAACATGGATAGAGATACCTCTTAGCATTATCTAGGTCTCCCCCACCAAATCAAATATCTTAGTTATCTGTACCCATTGCAAATCCATCACCTTCCTCTTTTAAAGAAGCCATGATAGGGCCATTTCACCCACTTCCACCCAAATAATTCCATGCCTTCCTCATGAAATCTACCTAGACCTTAGGAAACCTTTCTACACCTAGTATTAGACACTGATCCAAGTAACATTTTAGGTGATGACTCAGGTGATAGTTCTACCCCAATTGGTGGTAGAACTTTTGGGAGATATAAATTTTGCACCATATCTCCATTTGACTCCTTGTTTGAATTGTTGGAAAGCTAAGAATGAGGATAACATGATGAGATGGCATCAAGATATGTTTGATGGGTTTTGACCCCCAAAATATCAATAGAAGTGTCTTAAATTTCAATTTTAATAGTGCAATCTAAAAATAGTAAGTTTCTAAAAATAATAATTTTTCAAATTATGTAATGTTTTAAGTCATGGAAGTTGAACCACTTCATCTCCATCGATATTGGTGGCATTATACATCCTCCTCATACCTTCAAAGTATGTATAAAAATAGATGTATCTTGAAAAGGCAATCAAACATCTCTTCTCAGAGATAGGCATATGTTTGGATCTAGAAATTTGATCAATAAAACATGTCTTCTTAGAGATAACATTATTAAAATTGTGTTATTCTTGTTTCTTGAATTTTATTTCAACTAAAGCTCCTATGTTTTTTATCAATGGTATCAGAGTGGTTAGTCTTTAGAGTGTGTAATCTCAAGGATGAGGTCAAATTACAAGAAGCTAGGGTGGAAAATAATAGAAGTAGTAGACTATCCACCTATTCACTCCAAATGACCTTAAATGATGGACAACATCAAGACATCTGATCCTTTCAAGGAAATGGTGAATGAGGCCCTCTAATAGTAGTGATTATATATGATATAACAATTCACTCAAATTATCTAATAAATCTTGATGGTAAATTCTAGCTCTTCATTTGCAACCCCACATCTTTTCAGTGCCCCAATACCCTTCAAAGTTTAGGTGAATTTTTATATCTCTACATTTGAGAGAAAAATCAATGATGATGCAGTACAAAATTGGTTGGATCAATTGTCATCCTATTTTTTTGTAAATAAATTCATCGATAAATAGAAGATCACTTTTTCTCTTTTAAAAGATCATTACCTATCAAAAATTGGTGGAAAGTATACAAGAAGAGATTTAGTATAGATTATATTGGCCTTGAGGTAGACCTGCTTGGGATGGTTTAATAGAAGATATAAAGGAAGAATACTACCCTATTAGAGCATCCAAGAAAGTGAAAAACATAAGGTTCTCAAATATCATGGTGCACTACAATGGTATATATGGGGGGAGATGGAACTCTTGAATTTGGAAACCCTCGATGAGGTGTATAAGTTCATGGTAAATATTGAGCATAAGCATGGAAGAATGAATATCAAGAGTCAGCCTTAAAAATAGAAAAGTGACAAAGAAGGTCAAACATGAGGCTAAAATTGGAAGAAAAAAGAAGGGAAGAATGGGAAATGGTGTGATTACCAAAAATCAAGAACTCACTCCAAATAAGAATGTCAAGCTATCAAGTCCCTACTTTTTGATTCACAATCCTCAACATCTACTACTTTGCCTCATACACACCCTACATTCAAAGAAGATGAATAAGACATTATAGATTCTGAGCCCGATGCCATCATTTATTCATCACAAACCCATAAGGAGAGGCCAGATGACAAGGAAAGGTTGTTTCACTCTAAGTTATGGGTGAAAGCTAAGCCTCTGCTTTTTATTCTTGATAGTTAGAGTCAAAAGAATTTAATCTTTGCTAATGTTGTGAAAAGCCTAAATATGCCCATAAAGCCTCACCCAAGGCTAAACAATATTGTAATGTTTAGTTTAGCAAGAAACCTCTATGTCACCCACAAATGTCTTCTCTCATATACAATAAAACATTTCCAAGATGAGGTCTTGTGTGATGTGGTTAATTTGGATGTTTACAATTTACTCCTTGGTCAACCATTCATGTATGATTGACATGGCATCTATGAATCAAGAACTCAAAGGATCAACCTCACTCTTGGAACATGGTGCTACAGAGTACCATAGGTATTACCTTCTACATCTATCTCCTTGATTAGTGCCAAGAATTTTTTTCTCATGGTGGCCAAGCCACAAAAATCCAAAAGGGTCAATGTTTTAGCCCTAACTACACAAACAACATAGCAATATAAGAAAATAAATACCAAGCTGAGAAAGTTCATGGCCTTCCATCCATAGACTAATGGTCAAATAAAAATGGTAAATAATTAGGCCCACCATAGTTCCATAAATCATAGTCCATTCCAAATATGCATCAGGAATCAAATCATAACATAAATACCACACTTGATAACAAATCTTGATGTAATAGGGACTATTGATTCTTAAAGAGGGAGGAATGATCTGAGCAACATTTTAGGCAATAATTTAGGTGATGGTTCTACCCTAATTGGTGGATAAATTTTTGGAAGCCATAAATTATGCACCATAGCTCTAGTTGACTCCTTATTTGAACCATTATAAAGCTAAGAATGAGGAGAATACAATGAGATGGAATCAAGTTATGATCAATGGATTTTGACACCTAAAATATAAATGAAGGCTCACCCCAAGCCATATAGTATTAGATGGTTGAGTCCAAGAAGAAAAATCTATGTCACCCACCAATGTCTTCTCTCATATGTAATAAAACCTTTCCAAGATGAGGTCTTGTTTGATGTGGTCAATCTAGATGTTTAAAATATAATCCTTGGTCAACCATTCATGTATGATCAACATGACATCTATGAATCAAGAACTCAAAGGATCACCCTCACTCTTAGAACATGATGCTATAGGGTACTATAGGTACCATCTTCTACATTTGTCTCCTTGATTAGTGCCAAGAAATTCATTCTCATCGTGGTCAGGTCATAAAAATATAAAAGGGTTGATGTTATAGCCCTAACTACAAAAATAACACATAAACAAAAGCAAATAGATACCAATTTGAGCAAGTTCATAGCCTTCCATCCATAGACTGATGGTTAGATAGAAATGGTGACCAATTAGGCCCAACATAACTCCATAAAGTGCAATCCATTCTGAGTATGCATTGAGAATCAAATCAAAACATAAATTCTAGACTTGATGACAAATATTGATTCAATAGGGACCATTTCTTCCCAAGGATGGAGGAATGATCTGAGTAACATTTTAGGTGACAATTCAGATTATGCTTCTACCCTAATTGGTGGTAGAACTTCTGGGAGCCATAACTTTTGCACTATAGTTTCATTTGACTCCCTATTTGAACCGTTGGAAAGCTAAGAATGAGAAGAACATGATAAGATGGAATCAAGATATGATTGATAGTTTTTGACCCTTAAAATATTTATATAAGTGTCTTAAATTTCAATTTTAATAGTGTAGTTTAAAAATAGTAAGTTTCTAAAAATATTAATTTCTCAAATTATGTAATGTTGTAAATCATAGAAGTCGAACCACTTCATCTCCCTTGAGATTGGTGAATTTTTTTATCCTATTCCTACCTTTAAATTATGTATAAAAATAGATGTATCTCAAAAAGGCAATTAGACATCTCTTCTCAAAGATAAACATATGTTTAGATCTACAAATTTGATTAATAAAACATCTCTTCTCAGAGATAACATTATTATAATTATGCTATTCTTATTTCTTGAATTATATTTCAACCAAATCTCCTGAGTTTTAGATCAGTGGTGTTAGATTATTTTGTCTTTAGAGTGTATGATCCTAAGGATAAGTTTAGATTACATAAATCTTGGGTAAAAAATAATAGAACCAACAGACTATCCACCTGTTCACTTCAAATGGTAGACAACATTGAGACATCTGATCCTTTCAAGGAAATGGTGAATGAAGCCCTCCAACAGTAGCAAGCATAGATGCTACAACAATTTTCCAAAATTTTCCAACAAATCTTGATGGAAAATTTTGGTTCCTCATCTACAAACCCACATTTTTTTAGTGCCCCAACACACTTCAAGGTTTAGGTGAATTTTTATATCCTTATATTTGAAGGAAACATCAATGTTGATGTAGCATAAAATTGGTTGGATCAATTGTCATCCTATTTTTTTGTAAATAAATTCATTGATAAAGAGATCACTTTTACTCTTTTGAAAGCATCATTACTTATCAAAAATTAGTGGAAAGTGTACAAGAAGAGATTTAGTATGGATGATATTGGCCTTGAGGAGGAACCTACCTAGGATGATTTTATAGAAGCTATAAAGGAAGAATACTACTCCATTATAGCATATGATGATCTATATATAGAGTGTCAATAACTTCACCAAGGTAAGAAAAAGTCTGTTCAAGATTACATTGATATTTTTTTATCTATTTGTGAGATTGGGCATCTAAAAAAGTGAAAAACACAAGGTTCTCAAATATCATGGTAGAATATAATGGTGTATATGAGGGGAGATAAAATTCCTTAATTTGGAAACCCTCTATGAGGCATATAAGTTCGTGATGAAGATTGAGCAGAAGCATGGAAGAATAAATACAAAGAGTCATCCTCCAAAATAGAAAAGTGACAAATAAATTCAAACACAAGGCCAAAATTGGAAGTAAAAGGAAGGGAAGACTGAGAGATGGTGTGATTACCAAAAATCTAGAACTTTCTCTAAATAAGAATGTTAAGGCATCAAGTCCTTACTTTCTGAATCATAATCTTTAACATCTACTACTCTACCTCATACACACCCTTTAGTCAAGGAGGATGAAGAAGAGATTATAGATGCTAAGCTCAATGCCATCATTACTTCATTAAAGACCCATGACGAGAGGATAGATGACAAAGAAAAGATGTTTCTCTTTAATTTATGGGTGAAAGGTAAGCCTCTATATTTCATTCTTGATAGTGGGAGTCAAAATAATTTAATCTCTGATAATATTGTAAAAATCCTAAATCTATCCATGAAGCCTCACCCAAAGCCATACAGTATTGGATGGTTGAGTTCAGGGAGAAACCTCCATGTCACCCACCAATGTCTTTTCTTATATGTAATAAAACCTTTACAAAATGAGGTATTATATGATGTGGTCAATCTAGATGTTTGCGATATACTCCTTGGTTAGCCATTCATGTATGATCGACATGGCATATATGAATAGGGAACTCAAAATATCAGCCTCACTCTTGGAACATAGTGCTACAAGGTACTAGAGGTACCACCTTCTACATCTGTCTCCTTGATTAGTGTTAAGAAATTCATTCTCATGGTGGTCAAGACAAAAAAAATCCAAAAGGACCAATGTTGTAGCCCTGACTACACAAACAACATAATAATAGAATAAAATAGATACCAAGCTAAGGAAGTTCATGGCCTTCCATCCATAGACTGATGGTCAGATAGAGATGGTGAATAATTAGACCTAACACAACTCCATAAAGCATTGTCTATTCCAAGTATGCATCGAAAATCAAATAAAAATATAACTACCACACTTGATGACAAATCTTGATGCAATGGGGACCATTTTTTCTCAAAGAGGGAGGAATGATCCAAGTAACATTTCAAGTGACAATTTGGGTGACGGTTTTACTCCAATTGGTGATAGAACTTCTGGAAGCCATAACTTTTGCACCATAGCTCCATTTGATTCCTCATTTAAACCATTGGAAAAATAAGAATAAGGAGAATGCAATGATATGTTATTGAGCTATGTTTGATAGTTTTTGACCCATGAAATCCCAATAGAATTTTATTAAATTTTAATTTTAAAAGTATAGTATAAAAATAGTAAGTTTTTAAAAATAGAAATTTCTTGAATTATGTAATGTTGTAAATCATGGAAGTTGAACCACTTCATCTCCTTCAAGATTAGTGACCTTCCACATCCTCTTCCTACCTTCAAAGTATGTATGAAAATAGATGCTTCCCAAAAAGATAATCAAACATCTCTTCTCAGAGATAGGCATATGTTTAAATCTACAAATTAGATCAATAAAACATCTCTTCTAAAAGATAGCATTATTACAATTATGTTATTCTTGTTTCTTGAGTTATCTTTCAACCAAAGCTCTTAAGTTTTATATGAATGGTATTGGACCACTTTGTCTTTACAGTGTATGATCTTGAGGATGAGGTCAAATCATCAAAATATTGGGTGGAAAATAATAGAACAAGCAAACTATCTACCTATTTGCTCAAAATGACCTTAAATGGTAGACAACACTGAGACATCTAATCCTTTCAAGAAAATGGTGAATGAAGCCCTTAGATAGTGGAAAAAACATATGCTACAATAATTCACCCAAATTTTCCAATAAATCTTGATGGAAAATTATCGCTCCTCATTTACAACCCCACATCTTTTTAGTGCCCCAACACCATTCAAGGTTCAAGATAATTTCTATATCCATACATTTGAAGGGAAAATCAATGTTGATGTATTAAAAAATTGGTTGTATCAATTATCATCCTATTTTTTTGTAAATAAATTCATTGGTAAAGAGAAGATCACTTTTTCTCTTTTGAAAACATCATTACCTATCAAAAATTGGTGGGAAGTGTATAAGATGAGATTCAGTATAGATGATATTGATCTTGAGGTGGAACCTACCTAGGATGATTTCATAGAAGTTATAAAGGAAGAATACTAGCCCATTGGAGAATATGATGATCTATATATAGAGTGGCAGCAAATTCACCAAGGTAATGAATATTTAGTTTAATATTACACTGATATTTTTCATTCTATATCTGTGAGATTAGACATCCAAGAAAGTGAGAAATATAAGGTTCTCAAATCATAGTGGACTACAATGGTATATGTGGGAGGAGATAAAAACCTTCAATTTGGAAACCCTTGATGAGGCATACAAGTTTATAGTGAAGATTGAGTAGAAGCATGGAAGAATGAATATAAAGCGTCAGCCTTCAAAATGGAAAAGTGACAAAGAAGATCAAACATGAGGCCAAAATTGGAAGAAAAAGGAAAGAAAGACTAGGAAATAGTGTGATTACTATAAATCTAGAACTCACACTAAAGAATAATGTTGAGCCATCAAGTCCCTACTTTCTGAGTCACAATCTTCAACATATACTACTCTACTTCATACACACCTTACAGTCAAAGAGGATGAAGAAGAGATTGTATATGTTGAGCTCGATGCCATCATTTCTTCATCATAGACCCATGAATAGAGGCTAGATGACAAAGAAAGGTTGTTTCACTCTAATTTATGGGTGAAAGGTAAGCCTTTGCATTTCATTCTTGATAGTGGGAGTCAAAATAATTTATTCTCTTCTAATGTTGTGATAATCCTAAATTTATCTATGAAGCCTCACCCAAATCCATACATTATTGGATGGTTGATTCTAAGGAGAAACATCTGTGTCACCCACCAATGTCCTCTCTCATATGCAATAAAACCTTTTTAAGATGAGGCCTTGTGTGATGTGGTCAATTGAGATGTTTATAATGTACTCCTTGGTCATCCATTCATGTATGATCAACATGGCATCTATGAATAAAGAACTCAAAGGATTACCCTCACTCTTGGAACATGGTGTTATAGGGTACCAAAGGTACCACCTTCTACATCTGTCTCTTTGATTAGTGCCAATAAATTCATTCTCAAGGTAGTCAAGCTATAGAAATCTAAAAGGTTTGATGTTACAGCCATGACTACATAGAAAACATAACAATAGAAGAAAATAAATATCAATCTAAGGAAGTTCATGGTGTTCCATCCATAAACTGATGCTCAGATAGAAATGGTGGACAATCAAGCCCAACATAGTTCCACAAAGTTTAGTCCATTCCAAGTATGCATCAAGAATCAAATCAAAACATAACTATCACACTTGATGAAAAATATTGATGCAATGTGTACCATTGATTCTCAAGGAGGGATGAATGATCTGAGCAACATTTTAGGTGATAATTTGGGTGATGGTTCTACCCCAATTGGTGGTATAACTTTTGGGAGCCATAAAATTTCCTCTATAGCTCCATTTGACTCCCCATTTAAATCATTGGAAAGCTAAGAGCGAGGAGAGAATGATGATATGGCATCAAGCTATGATAGATGGGTTTTGACCCCTAAAATCCCAATGAAAGTGTCCTAAAATTTAATTTTAATATTACAATCTAAAAATAGTAAGTTTTTAAAAATAGTAATTTCTCAAACTATGTAATGTTGTAAAGTATGGAAGTTAAACCTCTTCATCTCCCTTGATATTTGTGACCCAAAAAAATTAATTAGTCATCTCTTCTCAGAGATAAGTATATGCTTGGATCTGCAAATTTTATCAATAAAACATCTCTTCTCATAGATAGCATTATTACAATTATGTTATTATTGTTTCTTGAATTATATTTCAACTAAAGATCTTGAGTTTTGTATTAATGGTATCAGAGCATTTTGTCTTTATAGTGTATGATCCTGAGGATGAGGTCAAATTATAGGAAGCTTGGGTGGAATATAATATAACAAGTAGACTATCCACTTGTTCACTCCAAATGACTTCAAATGGTGGATAAAATTGAGACATTTGATCTTTTTTTAAAAATAGTGAATGAAGTTCTGTAGAAATAGCAAGCATAGATGCTACAGTAATTGACTTAAATTTTCCAGTAAATCATAATGGGAAATTCTAGCTCCTCATCTGCAATCCCACATCTTTTTAGTGTCTTAACACCCTTCAAGGTTCAAGTGAATTTTAATATCCCTACATTTGAAGGCAAAATCAATGTTGATGTAGTAAAAAATTGGTTGGATCAATTATCATCCTATTTTTCTGAAAATAAATTTATTAACAAAGATAAGATCACTTTTACTCTTTTGGAAGCATCATTGCCTATCAAAAATTGGTGGGAAGTGAACAAGAATAAATTTAGTACGGATGATATTGGCCTTGAAATGGGACCTATCTTGGATGATTTTATACAAGTTGTAAAGGAAAAATACTACCCCATTGAATCATATGATGATCTGTATATAGAGTGGCAACAACTTTGCCAATGTAAATAATAGTTTGTTGAAGATTACTTTGACATTTTTCATTCTCTATTTATGAGATTGGGCATCCAAAAAAGTGAGAAACACAAGGATCTCAAATATCATGGTAGACTACAATGGTATATATGGGGGGAGATGGAACTCTTCAATTTGGAAACCCTCAGTGAGGTGTACATGGTCATAGTGAAGATTGAGCAGAAGTATGGAATAATGAATATGAAGAGTTAGCCTTCAAAATAGAAAAGTGAAAAAGAAGGTCAAACACAAGGCTAAAATTGGAAGAAAAAATAAGCAAAGACTATAAAATGGTGTGGTTATCATAAATTTGGAAATCACTACAAAGAAGAATGTCGAGCCATTAAGTCCCTACTTTCTGAGTCACAATTCTCAATATCTACTTCTCTACCTCATACACACCGTAAAGTCAAAGAGGGTGAGTAAGAGATTGTAGATGTTGAGTTCGATGCCATCATTACTTCATCATAGACCCATGAGGAGAGGTCATATAATAATGAAAGGTTGTTTCACTCTAAATTATGGGTGAAAGGTAATCCTTTATATTTTATTCTTGATATTGGGAGTAAAAAGAATTTAATATCTAATAATATTATGAAAATACTAAATCTATCCATGAAGCTTCACCCAAATCCATATAGTATTAAATGGTTGAGTCTAGGGAGAAACCTTCATGTCACCCACCAATGTCTTCTCTCATATGTAATAAAACCTTTCTAAGATAAGGTCTTGTGTGATGTGGTCAATCTAGATGTTTATGACGTACTCCTTGGTCATCTATTCATGTATGATCGACATGGTATCTATGAGTTAAGAACTTCAAGGATCACCTTCACTCTTAAAACATAGTGTTATAGGGTACCAAAGGTACCACCTTCTACATATATCTCCTTGATTAGTTTCAATAAATTCCTTCTCAAGGTGGTCAAGCCATAAAAATCTAAAAGGATTGATGTTATAGACCTGACTACACAAACAACATAACCATAAAATCAAATAGATACTAAGCTGAAGAAGTTCATGGCCTTCTATCTATAGACTAATGGTAAAATAGAAATGGTAACCAATTAGACCCAACATAGTTCCACAAAGAATAGTCCATTCCACGTATGCATCAGGAATCAAATCAAAGCCCAACTTCCACACTTGATGAAAAATCTTGATACAATGGAGACCATTACTTATCAAAAAGGGAGGAGTGATCCAAACAACATTTTAGGTGATAATTTGAGTGACAGTTCTACCCTAATTGGTGGTAAAACTTTTGAGAGCCATAATGTTTGCACTATAGCTCTATTTAGCTTCCCATTTGAACCATTAGAAAGCTACAAATGAAGAGAACATGATGAGATGGAATCAAACTATGATCAATGATTTTTACCCCAAAAATATCAATGGAAGTTCCCTAAATTTTAATTTTATGAGTGTAATCTAGAAATAGTAATTTCTCAAATTTTGTAATGTTGTAAATCTTGGAAGTCAAACCACTTCATCTCCCTTGATATTGGTGACCTTACACATCCTGCTCATGTCTTCAAAGTATGTATAAAAATATATGTAACCTAAAAATTCAATCAAAAATCTCTTCTTAGAGATAGACATATGTTTATATTTGTAAATTTGAGCAATTAAACATCTCTTCTCAAAGATAACATTATTACAATTATGTTATTCTTGTTTCTTGAATTATCTTTCAACTAAAGCTTATAAGTTTTAGATCAATGGTATCAGAGTGGTTTGTCTTTAGATTGTATGATTTTGAGGACAAGGTCAGATTAAACAAGCTTGGGTGGACAGTAATAGAACTCGTAAAATATCCACCTGTTCACTTGAAATGACCTCAAATAGTGGAAAACACTAAGACATTCAATCCTTTCAAGGAAATGATGAATGAACACTTGAGTAGTAGCAAGTGCAGATGCTACAACAATTCACCTAAATTCTCCAACAAATCTTGATGAAAAATTATGGGTCCTCATCTACAACTTCACATATTTTCAATGCCCCAACACCCTTCAAGATTTAGGTGAATTTTAATATCCCTACATTTGAAGGAAAAATAAATGTTGATATAATAGAAAATTGGTTAGATCAATTGTCATCTTATTTTTCTATAAATAAATTCATCGATAAAGAGATAATGTTTTCTCTTTTGAAAGCATCATTGCTTATCAAAAATTGGTGGGAAGTGTACAAGAAGAGATTCAGTACATATGATATTGGCCTTGAGGTAGAACCTACATGGGATGATTTCATAGAAGCTGTAAAAAAAGAATACTACCCCATTGGAGCATATGATGATCTATATATAGAGTGGCAACAACTTCACCAAGGTAAAGAAAAGTCTATTCAAGATTACGCCGACATTTTTCATTCTCTATCTATGAGATTAGGAAACTAGGAAAGTGAAAAACACAAGGTTATCAAATATCATGGTGGACTACAATGGTATATATGGGGGGAGATGGAACTCTTGAATTTGGAAACCCTCGATGAGGCGTATAAGTTCATGATGGAGATTAAATGGAATCATGGAAGAATGAATATGAAGATTCAGTCTTCAAAATTGAAAAGTGACAAAGATGGTCAAACATGAGGCCAAAATTGGAAGTAAAAAAAAGGGAAGAATGGGAAATGGTGTGATTACCACAAATCTGGAACTCACTCTAAAGAAGAATGTCGAGTCATCAAGTCCCTACTTTCTGAGTCACAATATTTAACATCTATTGTTCCACCTCATACACACCCTAAATTTGAAGAGGATGAAGAAGAGATCATATATGCTGATCTCGATGCCATAGTTGCTTCATCACATACCCACGAGGAGAGGCCATAAGACAAGGAAAGGTTGTTTCACTCTAAGTTATGGGTGAAAGGTAAGCCTCCACATTTCATTCTTGATAGTGGAAGTCAAAAGAATTTATTATCTGCTAATGTTGTGAAAATCCTAAATCTATACATGAAGCCTCATCTAAAGACATATAGTATTGGATGGTTGAGTCCAGGGAGAAACCTCCATGTCACCCACCAATGTCTTCTCTCATATGCAATAAAAACCTTTCCAAGATGAGGTCTTATGTGATGTGGTCAATCTGGATGTTTACAATGTACTCCTTGGTCAACCATTCATATATGATTGACATGGAATATATGAATCAAGAATTTGAAAGATCACCCTCACTCTTGGAACATAGCACTACATGGTACTAGAGGTACCACATTCTACATATGTCTCCCTAATTAGTGTCAAGAAATTTATTCTCATAGTGGTCAAGCCACAAAAATCTAAAAGAGTCGATGTTACAGCCTTGACTACATAAAAATCACAAAAAAAAACAAAATAGATACCAATATGAAGAAGTTCATGGCCTTCTATCTATAGACTGATGGTCAGATAGCAATGGTAAACAATTAGTCCCAACACAGCTCCATAATGCATAGTCCATTTCAAGTATACATCAAGAATCAAACCAAAACACAACGGCTACACTTGATAAATCTTGATATAATAGGGACAATTACTTCTCAAGGAGAGAAGAATGATCCAAGAAACATTTAAGGCAAAAATTTAGGTGATGGTTCTACCCCAATTGGTGGTAGAACTTCTGAAAGCCATAACTTGTGCACTATAGCTCCATTTGAATTCTTATTTGAATTGTTGGAAAGCTAAGTATGAAAAAATTGTGATGAAATGGCATCAAGATCTTATTAATGGTTATTGACCCCTTAAATACCAATATAAGTGTCCTAAATCTAAATTTTAATAACATAGTCTAAAAATAGTAATTTCTCAAGTTCTATAATATTGTAGATCATGGAAGTCAAACGACTTCACCTCCCTCAAGATTAGTGACCTTATACATCCTCCTCCTACCTTTAAAGTATGTATAAAAATAGATATTACCTAAAAATATAATCAAACATCTCTTTTCAGATATACGCATATGTTTGGATCTATAAATTTGATCAATATAACATCTCTTATCAGAGGTAACATTATTACAATTATGTTATTCTTATTTCTTGAATTATCTTTCAGCCAAAGCTTTTGAGTTTTGGATTGGTGGTATCAGAGAAGTTTGTCTTTAGAGTGTATGATGCCAAGGATGAGGTTATATTACAAGAAGCTTGGGTGGAAAAATAGACCCATCAGACTATCTACCTATTTACTCCAAACAACCTCAAATGGTGGACAACACTGAGACATTTGATCCTTTTAAGGAAATGGTGAATTAATCCCTCTAGAAGTAATAAAAATAGATGCTACAATAATTCTTCCAAATTCTCTAATAAATCTCAATCATAAATTATAGCTCCTCATCTATAACCCCATATCTTTTCAGTGTCCCAACACCCTTTAAGGTTCAGGTAAATTTTGATATCCCTAAATTTGAAGGAATAATCAATGTTGATGTAGTATAAAATTGGTTAGATCTGTTGTCATCTTATTTTTCTATAAATAAATTCATTGATAAAGATAAGATCACTTTTGCAATTTTGAAAGCATCATTGCCTATCAAAAAATGGTGGAAAGTGTACAAGAAGAGATTCAGTATGTATGATATTGGATTTGAGGTGGAACCTACCTAAGATGATTTCATAGAAGCTGTAAAGGAAGAATACTACCCCAATAGATCATATGTTGATCCATATATAGAGTGGCAACAACTTTGCCAATGTAAAAAATAGTCTATTAAAGATTACACTAATATTTTTCATTCTATATCTATGATATTAGGCATCCAAGAAAGTGAGAAACATAAGGTTCTCAAATATCATGGTGGACTACAATGGCATATGTGGTGGGATATGAAACTTTTCAATTTGGAAACCCTTAATGAGGTGTATAAGTTTACAGTGTTGATTGAGCAAAATAATGGAAAAATGAATACAAAGAATTGGCCTTAAAAATGGAAAAGTGATAAAGAAGGTCAAAGATGAGGAAAAAATTAAAAACAAAAAGAAGGGAAGAGTAGGAAATGATGTGATTATGAAAAATTTGGTACTCACTCTAAAGAAGAATGTTGAGCCATCAAGTCCCTAATTTTTGAGTTATAATCCTCAGTATATACTACTATACCTCATACAAAACCTAAAGTCAAAGAGGATGAAGAAAATGTTATAGATGTTGAGCCCGATGCCATCGTTATTTCATCTTAGACCCATGAAGAGAGGTCAGATGACAAGGAAGGGTTGTTTCACTCTAAGTTATGGGTGAAAGATAAACCTCTGCATTTAATTCTTGATAGTGGGAGTCAAAAGAATTTAATATCTACTAATATTATGAAAATCCTTAATATATCCATGAATCATAACCAAAATACATATAGTATTGGATGGTTTACTCCAGGGAGACACCTCCATGTCACCCACCAATGTCTTCTCTCATATGCAATAAAACCTTTCCAAGATGAGGTCTTATGTGATGTGGTCAATTTGGATGTTTTCAATGTACTCTTTGGTCATCCATTCATGTATGATCAACATGGCATCTATGAATCAAGAACTTTAAAGATCACCCTCTCTCTTGGAACATGGTGCTACAGGGTACAAGAGGTACTGCCCTCTATATCTATCTCCCTAATTAGTGCCAAAAAATTCATTATCATGGTGGTTAAGCCACAAAAATCTAAAAGGGCCGATGTTTCAACCTTGACTACATAAAAAACACAATAAAAAAATCAAATAGATACCAAGTTGAGGAAGTTTATGGCCTTCCATCCACATATTGATGATCAGATAGAATTGGTAAGCAATCAGGCCCAACATAGCTATATAAAGCACAGTTCATTCTAAGTATGCATTAGAAATAAAATCAAAACACAACTACCACACTTGATGAAAAATATTGATGTAATGTGTACCATTTATTCTTAAGTATGGAGGAATGACCTGAGCAATATTTTAGGTGACAATTCAGGTGACAGTTCTATCTCAATTGGTGGCAAAACTTTGGGAAGCCATAACTTTTGCACCATAACTCTGTTTGACTCCCTGTTTGAACCATTAGAAAGATAATAAAAAGAACATGATGATATGGAATAAATATATTATTAATGTTTTTTGACATCTAAAATCCCAATGGAAGTGTCCTAAATTTTAATTTTAATAGTGCAGTCTAAAAATAGTAAATTTATAAAAGTAGCAATTTCTCAAATTCTGTAATGTTGTAAATTATGGAAGTCAAACCACTTCATCTCCCTCAAAATTTGTGACATTACACATCCTCCTCCTTCCTTTAAAGTATTTATAAAAATATATGTATCCTGAAAAGGTAATAAAACATCTCTTCTTAGAGATAGGCATATGTTTGGATCTATAAATTTCATTAATAAAATATCTCTTCTCAGAGATAACATTATTAAAATTGTGTTATTATTGTTTATTGAATTATATTTTAGAAAAATATATTGAGTTTTGGATCATTGGTGTTATATTGGTTTGTCTTTAGAGTGTATGATCCTAAAAATGAGGTCAAATTATAGGAAGATTGGGTGGAAAATAATAGGACCAACAGACTATCCACTTGTTCTCTCCAAATGACCTCAAATGACAGACAACACTAAGACATTTGATCCTTTCAAAAAATTGGTGAATGAAACCCTCCAATAATAGCAAGCATAGATGCTACAATAATTCACCCAAATTCTTCAACAAATTTTGATGTGAAATTCTGGCTCCTCATCTGCAATCCCACATCTTTTTAATGCCCCAACACTCTTCAAAGTTTAAGTGAATTTTGATATCCTTACATTTGAAGGAAAAATCAACGCTAATGTAGTAGAAACTTGGTTGGATCAATTGTCATCCTATATTTTTATATATAAATTCATCGATAAAGAGAATATCATTTTTACTCTTTTGAAATCATCATTGCCTTTCAAAAATTTGTTGAAAGTGTACAAGAAGAGATTTAGTATAGATGATATTAGCCTTGAGGTGGAACCTACCTAGTGAAATTTAATAGAAGTTGTAAAGGAAGAACACTACCCCATTAGAGCATATGATGATCTGTATATAGAGTGGTAACAACTTACCAAGGTAAAGAATAGTCTGTTCAAGATTACATTGACATTTTTTATTCTCTATCTACGAGATTGGGCCATTAGGAAAGTGAGAAACACAAGGTTATCAAATATCATGGTGGACTAAAATTATGTATATGGGAGGAGATATAACTCTTCAATTTGGAAACCCTCGGTGAGACATATAAGTTCCTAGTGAAGATTGAGTAGAAGCATGGAAGAATGAATATGAAGAGTCAGCGTTTAAAATGGAAAAGTGATAAATAAGGTCAAACACAAGGCTAAAATTGGAAGCAAAAGGAAGGTAAGACTGAAAAATGGTGTGATTAACATAAATCTAGAACTCATTCCAAAGAAGAATGTCAAGCCATCATGTCCCTACTTTTTAAGTCATAATCTTCAACATCTACTACTTTGTCTCATACACAACCTATAGTCAAAGAGGATGAAGAAGAGATTGTAGATGTTGAGCCTAATGTCATAATTTCTTCATCATAGACCCATGAGGAGAGGCTAGATGACAAAGAAAGGTTATTTCATTCTAAGTTATGGGTGAAAGGTAAGCCTCTACATTTCATTCTTAATAGTGGGAGTCAAAATAATTTAATCTCTCCTAATATTGTAAAAATCCTAAATCTATCCATAAAACTTCTCTCAAAGCCATATAATATTGGATGGTTGATTTTAGAGAGAAACCTCTATTTCACCCACCAATGTCTTCTCTTATATACAATAAAACCTTTCCAATATGAGGTCTTATGTGATGTGGTCAATCTAAATGTTATAATATACTCCTTGGCTATCCATTCATATATGATTGACATGACATATATGAATCAAGAACTTGAAGGATCACCCTCACTCTTGGAATACAATGCTATAGGGTATAATAGGTACCACCTTCTACATCTATCTCCCTAATTAGTGCCAAGAAATTAATTCTCATGGTGGTCAAGCCACATAAATCTAAAAGGGTTGATGTTGCATGCTTGACTACACAAACAACACAACATAAGCAAATAGATAACAAGCTAAATAAGTTTATGGCCTTCCATCCATATATTAATGGTTAGACAAAAATGGTGAACAATCAGGCACAACATAACTCCATAAAGCACAATCAATTTCAAGTATGCATTAGGAATCAAATCAAAACATAAATGCACACTTGATGACAAATCTTGATGTAATCAAGACCATTACATCTCAAGGAGGGAGGAATGATCCAAGCAACATTTTAGGGGACAATTTGGGTGGCGATTCTACCCCAATTATTGGTATAAATTTTAGGAGCCATAGCTTTTGTACCATAGTTTTGTTTGACTCCCTGTTTGAATCATTAGAAAGATAAGAATGAGGAGAACATGATGAGATGGCATTAAAATATTCTTGATGGTTTTTAAACCTCAAAATACCAATGGAAGTGTCCTAAACTTCAATTTTAGTAATGCAGTCTAAAAATAGTAATTTTTTAAAAATAATAATCTCTCAAATTCTATAATGTTGTAAATAATTGAAGTCAAACCACTTCATCTCCCTTAGTATTTGTGACCTTCCAAAACCTCCTCCTACCTTAAAATTATGTATAAAAATATGTGTATCTTGAAAAGGCAATCAGCCATCTCTTTTCAGAGATAGACATATGTTTGGATCTCCAAATTTGAGCAGTAGAACATCTTTTCTTAGAGATAACATTATTACATTTATGATATTATTATTTCTTGAATTATCTTTCAACCAAAGTTCCTAATTTTTAAATCAATGGTATCAAAGTGGTTTGTCTTTATAGTATATGATCTTGAGGATGAGGTCAGATTACAAGAAGCTTGGGTGGAAAATAATAGAACTAGTAGACTATCCACCTATTCACTTCAAATGACCTCAAATATCAAACAAAACTAAGACCTATGATCCCTTTAAGGAAATGGTGAATGAATCTCTCCAATAGAAACAAACAAAAATGCTACAATAATTCACCCAAATTCTCCAACAAATTTTAATAGAAAATTTTGGCTCCTTATCTACAACCCCATATCTCTTTAATACCCCAACACATTCAAGGTTTAGGTAAATTTTGATAGCCCTACATGTTAATTTAATTTATAAAATCAATGTTAATTTATTATAAATTTTTTTGGATCAATTGTCATCCTATTTTTTTAAAATAAATTCACTGATAAAGAGAAGATCACTTTTGCTTTTTTGAAAGCATCAATGCCTGTCAAAAATTGGTGAGAAGTGTACAAAAAGAGATTCAATATGGATGACATTGGCCTTAAGGTAGAACCTACCTATAATAATATTATAGAAGCTATAAAGGAAGAATACTACCCTATTAGATCATATGATGATCTATATATAGAGTGGAAACAACTTCACTAAGGTAAGGAATGGTATGTTCAAGATTACACTAACACTTTTTATTCTCTATCTGAGAGATTGGGCATCTAAGAAAGTGAGAAACATAAGGTTCTAAAATATCATTGTGGACTACAATGGTATATATATGGGGAGATGCAACTCTTAAATTTAGAAACCCTCAGTGAATATTAAGTAAAAAAGTAGAAACATGAAGGAATGAATATGAAGAGTTAGCCTTTAAAATGGAAAAGTGATAAAGAAGGTCAAACATGAGGCCAAATTTAGAATTAAAAGGAAGGGAAGAGTGGGAAATAGTGTGATTACTAAAAATATATAACTCACTCTAAAGATAAATGTCGAGCCATCAAGTCCCTACTTTTTGAGTCATAATCCTCAACATCTACTACTCTACCTCATATACACCCTGTAGTCAAAGAGGATGAAGAAGAGACTTTAGATGCTAAGTTTGATGCCATATTTGCTTCATCACAAATCCATGAGGAGAGGCTAGATGACAAGAAAAGATTATTTCACTCTAATTTATGGGTAAAAAGTAAGCCTCTATATTTCATTATTGATAGTGGGAGTCAAAAGAATTTAATCTCTATTAATATTATAAAAATCTTAAATCTATCTAGGAAGCCTCACTTAAAGCCATATATTATTATATGGTTGAGTCTAGGTAGAAACATTTGTATCATCCATCAATGTCTTCTCTCATATGTAATAAAACCTTCCCAAGATGTGGTCTTATGTGATATGGTCAATCTAGATGTTTGAGATGTAATCCTTGATCAACCATTCATGCATGATTGACATGGCATCTATGAATCAAGAAATCAAAGGATTACCCTCACTCTTGGAAAATGATGCTACAAGGTACCAGAGGCACCACCCTCTTCATCTCTCTCCCTCATTAGTGCCAAGAAATTTGTTCTCATGGTGGTCAAGCCATAGAAATCTAAAAGGGCCAATGTTGCATCCCTGACTACATAAACAATAGAACAATAGAATAAAATAGATACCAAGTTGAGGAATTTCATGGCCTTCCATCCACAGACTAATGGTTAGACAAAATGGTGAATAATTAGGCTTAGTATAGCTACACAAAGTACAGTCCATTCCATGTATGCACCAAGAATCAAATAAAAATACAACTACCATACTTAATGGAAAATATTGATGCAATGGGGGACATTACTACTCAAAGAAGAATGAATGATTCTAGAAACATTTTAGGTGATAATTCATGCAATAATTCTACCCCAATTGGTGGCATAACTTTCAAGATCCATAACTTTTATACTATAGCTCTGTTTGACTCCCCATTTAAATCATTGGAAAGCTAAAAATGAAGAGAACATGATAAGATGGCATATATATATACTCGATAGTTTTTTATCCCTAAAATCCTAGTATAAGTGTCATAAATTTTAATTTTAATAGTGTAGTCTAAAAATAGTAAGTTTCTAAAAATAGTAATTTCTTTAATTTATAATGTTGTAAATCATGGAAGTTGAACCACTTAATCTCCCTCGAGATTGGTGACCTTCCACATCCTCCTTCCACCTTAAAAAGTATGTATAAAAATAGATGTCGTCTAAAACAACAATTAGACATCTCTTCTTAGAGATAGGTATATGTTTAGATCTGCAAATTTGATCAATAAAATATCTCTTCTCATAGATAACATTATAACAATTATGTTATTTTTGTTTCTTTAATTATCTTGTAACCAAAGCTCCTAAGTTTTGGATCAATGGTATTAGAGTGGTTTATCTTTAGAGTGTGTGATCCTGGGGATAAGGTTAGATTATAGGAAGCTTGGGTGGAAAATAATGAAACCTGTAAACTATCCATCTATTCACTTTAAATGACCTCAAATGGTAGACAACACTGAACCATCTGATCTTTTCAAGGAAATGATGAATGAAGCCCTATAGTAGTAGTAATCATAGATGCTACAATAATTTTCCCAAATTCTCCAATAAATCTTAATGATAAATTTTGGCTCCTCATCTATAACCCCACATACTTTTAGTGCCCTAACACCCTTCAAAGTTTAGGTGAATTTTGATATCCCTACATTTGAAGGCAAAATTAATGATGTAGTAAAAAATTGGTTGGAACAATTGTTATCATATTTTATTGTAAATAAACTCACCAATAAAGAGATCACTTTTACTATTTTGAAAGAATAATTGTCTATCAAAAATTGGTGAAAAGTGTACAAGGAGAGATTTAGTATGGATGATATTGGCCTTGAGGTGAAACCTACCTGGGATGGTTTCATAGAAGTTGTAAAGGAAGAATACTACCCCATTAGAGCATATGATGATCTATATATATAGTGATAACAACTTCACCAAGGTAAGTAATAGTCTATTCAAGATTACACTAATATTTTTCATTCTCTATCTATGAGATTGGGCATCCAAGAAAGTGAGAACCATAAGGTTCTCAAATATCATGGTGGAATATATTGGTATATATAGGAGGAGATGGAACTCTTCAATTTGAAAACCCTCAGTGAGGTGTACAAGTTCGTGGTGAAGATTGAGCAGAAGCATGGAAGAATGAATACCAAGAGTCAACCTTCAAAATGGAAAAGTGACAAATAATGTCAAACACGAGACCAAAATTGGAAGCAAAATGAAGAGAAGATTGGGAAATGGTATTATTACCATAAATTTGGAACTCACTACAAAGAAGAATGTCAAGCCATCAAGTCCCTACTTTCTAAGTCACAATCCTTAAGATTTACTACTCTACCTCATACGCACCCTATAGTGAAAGAGGATGAAGAATATATTTTATATGTTGAGCCTAATGACATCATTTTTTCATCATATATCCATGAGGAGAGGCTAGATGACAAGGAAAGGTTATTTCACTCTAAGTTATGGATGAAAGGTAAGCCTCTGTATTTTATTCTTGATAGTGGGAGTCAAAAGAATCTAATCTCTGTTAATGTTGAAAAGCCTAAATATATCTATGAAGCCTCTCCAAAAGCCATATAGTATTAGATGGTTGAGTCTAGAGAGAAATATCTATGTCACCCACCAATATCTTCTCTCATATACAATAAAGCCTTTCCAAGATGAGGTCTTATGTGATGTGGTCAATCTAGATGTTTGCAATGTACTACTTAGTCAGCCATTCATGTATGATCGACATGGAATCTATGAATCAAAAACTTGAAGGATCACCCTAACTCTTCAAACACAATGTTACATGGTACTAGAGGTACCACCTTTTGCATCTATCTCCATAATTAGCGTCAAGAAATTCATTCTCATGATGGTCAAGCCATAGAAATCCAAAAAGGATGATGTTATAGCCCTGACTATATAAATAATGAAAAATTAGAAGAAAATAGATACCAAGATAAGGAAATTCATGGCCTTTCATCCATAGACTGATGGTAAAATATAAATGGTGAATAATTAGGTCCAACACACCTCTATAAAGCACAGTCCATTCTAAGTATGCATCAGGAATTAAATCAAAACAAAACTATCATACTTGATGACAAATTTTAATGCAATGGATACCATTGATTCTCAAGGAAGGAAGAATTATTTGAGCATCATTTTATGCAACAATTCACTTGATGGTTCTACCCCAATTGGTGGCTAAAGTTTTGGGAGCCATAACTTTTGCACCATAACTCCATTTGACTCCTTATTTGAACCATTAGAAGGCTAAGAATGAGGAAAACATGATGAAATGGCATAAAGCTATGATTTATTATTTTTTACCCCTAAAATCCCAATAAAAGTTCTCTAAATTTGAATTTTAATAGTGCAATCTAAAAATAGTAATTTCTCAAATTCTATAATGTTGTAAATCATGAAATTTGAACCACTTCATATCCCTCGAGATTGGTGACCTTACACATCCTCCTCCTACCTTAAAAATATGCATAAAAATATATGTAGTCCAAAAAATAAATAAAATATATCTTCTTAGAGATAGGCATATGTTTGGACTTACAAATTTGATCAATAAAACATCTCTTTTTAGAGATAACATTATTACAATTGTGTTATTATTGTTTCTTGCATTATTTTTCAACCAAAGCTTCTAAGTTTTGGATTAGTGGTATCAGATCAGTTTGTATTTAGAGTGTATGATCCTGAGGATGAGGTCAAATTACAATAAACTTGGGTGAAAAATAATAGAACCAATAAACTATCCACCTGTTCACTCTAAACAACCTTAAATGGTGGACAACATTGAGACATATGATCCTTTCAAGGAAATGGTGAATGAGTCCTTCCAATAGTAGCAATCATAGATGCTACAATAATTCACCCAAATTCTCTAGCAAATATTGATGGGCAATTTTGGTTCCTCATCTACAAACCTATATATTTTTAGTGCCCCAACAACGTTCAAGATTTAGGTGAATTTTGATATCCCTATATTTGAAGGCAAAATCAATGCTGATGTAGTAGAAAATTGGTTGGATCAATTGTAATCCTACTTTTTTGTAAATAAATTCATCGATAAAGAGAATATTACTTTTGCTCTTTTGAAAGTATTATTGCTTATCAAAAATTGGTGGAAAGTGTGCAAAAAGAGATTCAGTATGGATGATATTAGCCTTACGGTAGAACCTACCTGGAATGATTTCATAAAAGTTGTAAAGGAAGAATACTACCCAATTAGAGCATGTGATGATTTGTATATAGAGTGGAAACAACTTCACCAAGGTAAGTAATAGTTTGTTCAAGATTATACTAACATTTTTCATTCTTTATCTATGAGATTGGGTATTTAGAATAGTGAGAAACATAAGGTTCTCAAATATCATGATGGACTACAATGGTATATACAGAGGGAGATGGAACTCTTAAATTTGGAAATCCTTGGTGAGGTGTATAAGTTTACAGTGAAGATTGAGTAGAAGCATATAGAAGAATGAATACAAAGATTCAACCTTCAAAATGGAAAAGTGACAAAGAAGGTCAAACATAAGGCTAAAATTGGGAGCAAAAAGAAGGGAAGACTAGGAAATAGTGTGACTACCACAAATCTAGAACTCCAAAAAAAATTTCAAGCCATTAAGTCCTTGATTTACGAGTCACAATCCTCAACATCTACTACTCTACCTCATACACACCCTATAGTCAAAGAGGATGAAGAAGAGATTGTAGATGTTGATCCCAATGACATCATTGCTTCATCATAGACCCATGAGGAGAGACCAAATGATAAGGAAATTTTATTTCACTCTAAGTTATGGTTGAAAGGTAAACCTTTGAATGTCATTCTTGATAGTGGGAGTCAAAAGAATTTAATCTCTGCTAATGTTGTGAAAATCCTAAATCTATCCATGAAGCCTCACCCAAAGCCATACAATATTGGACAATTGAGTCTAGGGAGAAACCTCCGTGTCACCCACCAATGTCTTCTCTCATATGCAATAAAACCTTTCCAAGATGAGGTCTTATCTGATGTGGTCAATCTAGATATTTTTGATGTACTCCTTGGTCAGCCATTCATGTATGATTGATATGGAATCTATGAATCAAGAACTCAAAGGATCACCCTCACTCTTGGAACATGAGAGGTACCACCTTCTACATTTGTCTCCCTAATTAGTGCTATGAAATTCATTATCATAGTGGTCAAGCCACAAAAATACAAAAGGTCCAATGTTACAGGCCTGACTACACAAACAACACAACAAAAAAACAAATATATACCAAGTTGAGGAAGTTCATGGCCTTCCATCCACAGATTGATGGTCAGATAGAAATGGGGAACAATAAAGCCCAACACAACTCCATAAAGCACAATCCATTCCAAATATGCATCAGGAATCAAATAAAAACACAACTACCACACTTGATGACAAATGTTGATGCTATGGGGACAATTTATTCTCAAAGAGGGAGGAATGATCCACGTAAAATTTGAGGCAATAATTTGGGTGATGGCTCTAACCCAATTGGTAGTAGAACTTTTGAGAGCCATAAATTTTACACCATAGCTTTGTTTGACTCCGCATTTGAACCGTTAGAAATATAAGAATGAGGAGAATGTGATGAGATGACATCAAACTATGATCAATATTTTTTCCCCTAAAATCTCAATATAAGTACCCTAAATTTCAATTTTAATAGTGGAGTCTAAAAATAGTAAGTTTTAAAAAATAGTAATTTCTCAAATTCTATAATTTTGTAAATTTTGGAAGTCGAACCACTTCATCTCCTTCAATATTAGAGACCTTCCACATCCTCCTCCCACGTCCAAAGTATGTATAAAAATAGATGTAGCCCAAAAAGGCAATCAGAATTCTCTTCTCAGAGATAGACATATGTTTGGATCTACAAATTTGATCAATAAAACATCTCTTCTCAAAGATAACATTATTAAAACTATGTTTTTCTTATTTCTTTAATTATATTTCAACCAAAGCTCTTGATTTTTGGATCAGACACTCACCTTTAAAATTAGATCTTTCTCCATCTACCTTGACCAAGAAATTATGAAATAAATTAGCCATAAGCAAAAAATTAGCCAAGACCAAACCACGCACTAGGTCTAGATAACTCCCTTCCTAGTTACCTTCTATTTTGGGACCCCATCCCTCCACCCTCCTAGTTATTTATTATTCATCTAGAAAACCTACCCCCTTTTATATAAAAACATCCACCAATACCTCTACCAAGCCCTCTTTCTTGGATAACCTAGTTTCTTCTACCCCCCATCTATGCCCAAAAATTCATCTTTTATACCTTATACCTCTCAACCATCTATCTCAAATAAAGCATCTACCCACCAAACTCACTTGAGACCAACTAAAAAAACTAACCCAAAACCTACTACCCCCATGAGGAGGCCTAATTTTGTAAAACCTCCCCCTTTGAGTATGTCATCACTTTATACTAAATCCTATTCAACCATTTTTCATAGGTTATTGTAAAACTCTACCTTAAGCCTTCCACCCATTAGAACATTTGACCCTTCTCACCCCAAATTAGCCTAGTTTTATGATAGCTAGATTTGGCCTTACCATTAGACCCTAGGAAATGACATGGAGAATTGTAGGGCTCACCAAAGTATTATCCATTAGAATTATTAGGAATATGATCTATTATCAAATGAACTTTTGGTTACCCTTTTGTCACTTTAATAACCAACCATATCCCAACTCCAACCCACCTCTTCAATCTCACCTAAAAGTGATGAGAAACCAAACCAATCATCTACCATCCCCCTTTCCCACACTATTAATGTTATTATACGAGCACAATAGAAGAATAAGGGCAAAGCTAAAGTGTCCATTCTTTGGACATACCCATCTTCCACCTCTCAACTTAGCAAAATGTATGACTTTTTACCATCACCCTAACCTAAAATAACTATCTTGGGTACTAATAAATTAAACCCTTATGAATCAATTAGGTGAGTGGTCCTTAAACAACTACACCAAACCCCTACCAAGATGAGTTTGTATGAACTCATTTCCACATCGCCTCATCATTGCCAAGTACTAATTAAGGCCTTACAAGCCATTGAGGTTTATCCTAGTGATACCTAGCCTATTGAGGCCTTTGTTGGCACTTTATAGCTCTCCACTCTTGTTACCTTTAAAGACTCAGAGATACCTTATACCCATCTTGAGGACCCTAATCCTCCTCTTTTTATCACTACCTACATGGACCAAACCCACATTATCTGAGTAATGATAGATGGTAGGGATAGTATCAATATCATCTCATCCCATGCCTATAAAAAACTAAAGCTACCTACTAACATGATGTTTGATACCTCTATTGTAATTTAGTCTTTTAATGACACCATGGCCACTATCTTAGGAAATGTTATCCTCCACATTCATTTAGGACCACGTACGCTCCCTAAAATTTTATATGTGGTCAAAGGGGAATTTTAGTATAATGCCCTACTCAAATGAACTTGGATCCAATATATGGCTTATGTCCCCTCTACCCTACATCATTATGTAAAATTTAAACATAAGGGCTACGTGATTCCTATACAAGCTGACCTAATCCCTTTTATGGCATGAAATATGACTTATCGACATAATGACATTATTTTACCACCCTCTACAAAATCTTCCTCCAAACCAAATCCACTTCCATCACCTATTGAATAAATAATTTCTTCCTCTTCTCATAAAGCATCTACCAGCACATCTCTCTCCTCCAAGAAAATACTAATAATTGACTCTTTAGATTCAACCTTCTAGAATCTTTCTTTAGGATAATACTACCTCTTGGCTCTTGATGATTTCCCTACCCCTCATGAGTATGGGTAGCTTACCAACCAACTAGGGTATAATCCCAATCTAGGAGTAGTCACACCTCTTGGACATCCCTCTTGTCAAACTAATTTTATCTATATAGAATTTGAAAATCCATTGATATGCACCATTAACACCTTCTATCCTCACTCATTTACCACTAGTTTTTCTTATTTAGAAAAACCCTCCTTCACCAAGACATACCTTCATATGTGTTCTTGTAAGGTGTTTAGTTTGGGAAAATATGAGCATGGCCCCCATGAGATCACCTTAATTGAAACTTGAAAACCACATGATAAACATGAGCTCAACTTTATCTCGCTAAAGAAGAAAACCATGCAATCTCCCCCTGCTATTGAGGGAGAAGCAGTTTCTACCCCATCTTGTTTACCTCTACCTCTAAGTGAAGATGATGATATCATCCCAACTAAATTTTTTTTCATCTCAGTAATTATCTTAAGACCCTTGATCTATCAAAAATATAGGGCCACCATAACTCTTCCTCTTGTGCATCTTGAACTCATTGCAAAAGGCTCCCCTACCATTCACACCATCCAATTTCAGGACAATCATTTTATCCTCTCCTGTCTCAGTGAAAAAGATCATTCCATCCACAAATCTCTCCCTCTTAAAACTTGCACTATGTTAAATGAATACATAGTGGATATCAATTTGGGTACCAATGAGATCCCACATATCATCAAAATTGGGTACTCTTTGGATTTTATAGAAAACCTTTCTACCTTTCTTCATGACTGAAACATCACATTTACTTGGTCATACGCTAACATGCCTAGGATTATCCTTACCATCACTACCCATAAAATTATCACTCATCCCAATGTTAAGCCCATTTGACAAAAGCTTTGATGAATGCACCCTCACATATCTCTCCTTATAAAGGAGGAGCTCTAGTGGCTCCTCTCTGTCAATTTTATCCAACCTATCAATTGTCCCTAATGGGTTTCCAATATCATCCCAATTATCAAAGCCACTAGGGGACTTCTCATTTGTATTGAATTTTAAGATCTTAACCTCACTTTCCCAAAGGATGACTTTCCTCTACCTAGCATTAACTAACTCATTGATCTTAAAATTAGTCATGAAATACTTTCACTCATGGATGGATTCTCAGGCTATAACCAAATCTTTTTTTCCCTTGATGATCAACACAAAACATTTTTTATCACCCCTTGGGGAACTTTTTATTATAGGATTATGACTTTTGGTCTGAAGAACAATGGTGTAACCTACTAATGCATAATGACCTACATATTTCATGACCTTATCAAAAAATTATGGAATAATATGTGGATGATTTTGGACAAATCAAATCTTTGAAAATATCACCTGGTTATTCTTGAAATCATATTTGAGCACATTATCCACTAACATGTTAACCTAAACCCCAAAAAGTGTATCTTTGGGGCCTTATCACGTAAAATATTGGGTTTTATCATCTCTCTTTATGGAATGAAATTTAACATGGCCAAAGTCAAATCAAACTTAAACATGCCTCCCCATATTAACCTTAAACAACTCTGTAGCCTTTAGTGGAAATTCCAATCCATTCGACATTTTATTTCTCAACTATTTGACCATTTCCAACCTTTTCATCACCTCCTTAAGGATACCTATTTTAGGTGGGGTTAGGATTTTTAAAATGATTTTGATTCACTTAAATATTATCTCTTCTCCCCACTAGTTCTTATTCATTCATGAGAGGATGAACCTTTCTACCTATATATTTCAACCATTGACCACTACCTAGGAGCAATGCTTGACATCAAGATGGCCAACATAAAGAGCAAGCAGTATATTATATCAGAGAAACACTTATCAACTATGAAACTTGATATAACCATACCGAGAAACTTTATCTTACACTAGTCGTTATGGCTACCAAGCTTCATCATTACCTCATTAACCATAAAACTTTCATCATTACCAATATCAACCCACTCAAGTATATGCACTCTAAGCCTTATCAAAACCAAAGAATGGCAAAGTGGCTTATGATTTTGGATAACTTTGATCTTAAGTTTATTCAAAAAAGTTCAATAAAGGGACAGGTGATAGTTGATCAACTAGATGATGCCCCTCTATCTGATACTTGGCCTCCTTTAGAATTCCTTAACAATAATATCACTACCCTCTCTCAAGTAGATTTTACCTACCAAGTTACCATGTTATTTAATGGATCTAAATGCCAAAGAAGTGGAGGGGAAAAAATTATCCTAAGTCCCTTTGATATTGAGCCCTTACCTCTATCTTTTAATATTGACTTTGAATGTACCAATAACATGGCTGAATACAAATCCCTAGTAATAGGTCTCCAAATGGCCTTAGCCTTGGGAGTCAAAATAATCAATATATTTGGTGATTCCCAACCTATGGTTAACCAAATCAATGGAATATACCAATGCAAAAATGATGTTTTGTAGCAATACAAACACCTAACTAATGTATTATAGATGTCATTTGAATACTACCTGATACAAACTACCCCTCGATCCATGAACATGTTTGTTGATAAAATGGCTTTCCTTGCTTCCCAAATCTTTTCTACACTTTCATATTCTAAATTATTTTTTATTTTCCACCACCTTATTAAGCCATCCTTCATCAAATCCATCTCTCCTACCATCTTTAATGTAACAGATATCCTAGCTAACCATTGGTACTAACAAACTTTTGACTATCTTAATAGTGCCACCATTACCCCTAATCTTTCTAGAAATGCTTGCAAAGAATTTATTTAGGTTACCTCCTATTAGGCCATTCTTGGAGGCATCCTTTACAAGCATGGCTTTGGTGGCCTTCTCTTTGAGCTCCTATAAAGTCATGAAGCCTCTCATGCTATCAAAGAAATGCATGATGGAGTTTGTGGAGGGTACTTTAGTAGTCTTGTTGTCGCTAAGTGTATCCTTTACCTCAACTATTATTGGCCTTCCCTCAACCAAGACTATTGTGATTATGTAAAAAAGTGTGTCAAATGTCAATAACACACTAGCCTTCATCATGCACCAAGAAATAGTCTTCAAGTATCTAAGGACTTTTGCCCATTCTCATAATGGGCCTTAGACCTTATTGGGGAAATTAATCCCCAATATTCATAATGACATCAATCCATCATCACTACCATTGAATATTTTACTAAGTGGGTAGACGCAACCCCTCTTATCTCAACTAAAGTTGATAAAATCATTTATTTTATCAATCGCCATATCATTTGTCACTTTAGTGTTCCCCATAAAATTATCACTAATAATGATAAATCTTTCAAAAACAAGCAAGTCCAAGCTCTTTGTGACTCCTTTGGCATCAGTCTTATTTTTTCATCACCTTATCATCTATAAGTAAATGGATAGGTTGAGGCCTCTAATAGAACCCTTAACAATATGCTCACCAAAATGATCAATGCTTTAGGATGGGATTGACACTTGCATATTCCCTTCAATTTATGAGCTTATTGTACCAGCATTCGAACCCCTATAGATACTACACCTTTCTCTCTAGTCTTTGGAATAGAGGTTGTACTCCTTCTTAAGGTCCAAATTCCATCTCTCTATATATCTCTACGAGACCTCATCTCTTAAGATGACTATCATCAATAATGGTTAACTCAACTTGAACTATTGGATGAACATCATTTAGCCACTATCACCCATCTTCATATCTACCAAGAGCATGTTAAACATGCCTATAACAAACACCTAAAAGCATGGGAATTTAATGTTGGTGATATTGTCCTAAAGGAAAATCAACACGTCACAAATATGGAGAAAAGCAAGCGAGGTAAATTTGCTTTCAATTGGCTTAGACCCTACATCATAACCCATAAGTATGGATCAGGAGCTTACCAATTGTCCTCTCTTGAAGGACACCCATAACCTGAGCCTCTTAACACTTCACATCTACATCCTTTCTATTATTGAATGAAGGAAATTTAGATCACTATTTGTCTAACTTATGCTCATCCCTTGTATACCAAATACATCTCCCTCTTTTAAGGACAACCAAATTAAACTAAATCATGTGATTATCTATCACAAAAACATGCCCTAATCTTAAAATTTGGGTACCATGGCTCTACTCAAAGCATAATTCTCATAGTACTTCCTCTTCCTTTGAGGAATGGTTCCTATTGTTATTGTCTCTATAATCCTTTTACCACTGAACTTTTACACAAGCCTAGTTTTGCCTTCATAAAAGTAATCCTTTTACCATGTCTAAAGGAGTCTTTGTCAAAGAAAAATATAAAAAATCTAAATCAAGAATAAGCAAAATCAAAATCAAAATCACTGTATCATGGGTTAATCTATACCAACCACAAACTACTCCCTTAAAGGACAACTATTATAAATTTTGAAATTACAAATGTAAGGTGGAATTCTCCATCGAAGGATAGCTATCAAAAAGCATTTTATAATTATAAACATTAGACCACTCCTTCTAAAGATGGCTAAAACATAAAAACATTTTTTAAAATGCTAGCAATTTTTAGAAACTTCTCACATTGATCAACTTCCTTAAAAGCATAAATATACAAGAAAAACAACAAAAGACCCTCAAGCAAAAGATATCTAAAATTGTGAAATCCATAATTGGCTCTCATGAAAAATCAAATCACATAGGGAAAGTTGTAATCAGCCCTCCTTTATAGACTTCTAGAATTGATCAGTCTACATTTTGTATATATTATGTCATAAACTTGTTTACCCTGCTTCTTAGGATACCTATAAGAAAGACAAATTATTCTTCTTTATAAGTTTTAGTATCATACATTCTTTCCTCATATATCATATATGTATGGGACTATGAGTTCACTTGATATGTAGTGATCAATATACCTACTTTCTACAGCTAATACATGCTAATACAAAGCGTATTATAAGATCATTGTCACTAAGCCCAGTCTGACCTTTGAGTTTTATATCTATATTTTCCAATTAAAAAAAAATTGGTCCTTTTTTTAGCACAACCAAGAAAAATCAACATCAACACAACAAAACATGAATATATGTATTAGCTATCTTCATCAAAAGCACCAATAAGGAGCACCATATCACATCAAATCAAAAACATCACTCTAGTTTGCTATCACGTGAGACATCCTACATGTGCACCAATAAAATAAAAATTATTTTTCATATCCATATCCATTAAATGAAATCAAAAGCACAACCCATTAGGATTCTTTCCAATATACTTATATGCAATTATCATAAAATCCATAAATCTTATCATTCACATCACATGAAATTAAACATCCATATACCATGTCAACATTAAAGAACTCATGCATGAATGAAAAAATTAATATCTACCCTTATGTGTCCATCTTCATAACAACACATCATCATCACATATCATTAAAACAAATTATCGCTATCTCAACACATGACTAGATAGATCAATCTACCATAAACATGACAATCAAATAAGCATCATCACAATATGAATGAAACCCACGATATATATATATATATATATATATATATATATATATGAAGTAGAATCCAATTGGTCAATACATAAATAGGTAGGTATCTCTCTCTCTCTCAAAATAATATACATCTTTCTACATTGGCATACAAGCTAGAATCAAAATCATATCTAAATATCATATCTCATAAATATCAAGCCCCTAGGGCACTCAGACCACTACCACTAGTGCCATCAGGACCTGTACCTATTGGTGGCCCCCATAAGACCCCTATATAACCAATTTTGGATGCCCACTGACTAGGAGTAGTTGTTACTACTCCACCACCCAAGCTAGCCCTATACTCTGTAAATCTTATAGCATGGGATAAATTCTCCAGTACCATCACCTCATAGTAGCACAACTCCTAGATTATGGCCAAGTACCATGCTTATGGTATTGCATCTATCAACCCTCTTGTAGAAACACCCATTCCTCATGTACCAATCTACCTCTAAAGAACACCAATCTAACCCTATAATGTCATTAGTTGTGCCTATAAAGTAGTCACCTATGCCTATCTCTGATCCCTCTCTCCTATCATAGTGCCCACCTACCCTTGAAATGTAATAATCTATCCTTATAAGGTGGCCACCTAGCCTTATAATTTCACCACCTATCCCTATAGTAGGGAAATTTATGCATAGGATACTGCTAAAATAGCCACTACCTAAAATCCACCCTATGCTTGTGTTTGTGCCTATTTTAGATCCACACCCATGGATTGCTACCCCCATCTACCTATCTAAAATACACTATGGCATATCGACCCTGATACCAAGCAACATACCCATCAGCAATCCCTACATCATCAATATGATCCCCCACTAACAACTCTTTAAAATATTAAACTATGTCTATAGGTTATGGCTTAGGTAGTAAGAACTCTCCCTTCTCCCTTTGGTACTATGACATGTCAACAAGAATCCCCTACACAAGCTCAAACTATCTCCATACATGATCAAAAGGGATCATCTCTATCTCCATCTCTCATCGACTGTATATCTAGTGCTAGCCCTATAACCCTATCATATGATACCTCAACCATGCCCACTATGGCCATCTAATATATCACCACAATATCACATCCCCAAGCACCAAACCCTCAAGATCATATCAAAACCAATCTATATCCTTTGCCTCACCTCCTACTCCCATGTAGGTGGATGACCTCCTCTATCACATAAAACTAGCCACATAATATATCGATATATAAGTATCATTAGGTCTACCCAAGGGCCTCAATACCCTGATATGTTCATATGCCCAACAATATAACACTAAGTTGATGTTGATCCTATATCACTGATGTGTCTTAAAAACTCATAGCTCCATGTATACTTGTACTCGTAAAACCTATGCCCAACCAAACATAATCCTCCTTAAGAACATCTTAGCTATCACACCAAGCAACACATAATGAAACCACCCACCAACTAAATCTATAATCACAAATCTCATCAGAGCCATCATCATCATCATCAACACATGCCTATCATTAAGAGCAAGTTGGTACATAGGACCATACCTAAAACCTCTATCATGAAACTCTACCTGTCTCTGATCATCACCATAGATCCACTCCATATAGTAATCTCACTCCTCACTCTCTATATGATATATTATATCCCCATTGATGGGTAATAGAGTTATCCTCATAACATCCTCTAGTAGTATCATGACCTCACCTATTGATAACTAAAATGTGTTGGTCACTAGGTCCCATCTCTTGATCAGTGGCACCAACATCCCAAGATCTCAGACCATGTGCTTATAATTCCATATTGAACATAAGCCTATAACCTCCATGTGTATCCACTCCTCATCACTATCACATCTTGTACCTATACAAAGATTATGAGAACATGATCCCTTAGGTGAATTTATTCTTAGGTTTGCATTTTTTTACAAAAGTTAACACATACACCTAGACCACTATCTATTAAAAGCAACATTCCACTACTAATTCTACGATCCAAGGGAATTCACATAAGGTAAAAATATAACTAAATATTGATATAATATTTAGGAGTCTACATACATATTCTAAATCATCCTCAAGATGTACCATAACATTATTCTCCAGAAAAAAACTTTATGGAGCCAATCATCGATGGTCAGTATCTGATTATCCAAATGGTGTCCTCTCATTTCCTTCCCCCCTAAAAAAAATCTATCTACAGTGAATAATTCAACCATAAACAATTCTAAATTACCTTCCTACATCCTGCCTACCATTTTCCTACCCCCTAATTATTAGATTCTATACATTTTACATAATTTCCAAGCTAGGGCATTCCTAAGTCAAGCCCTAATAGTTTAAACCTAAAATTTTACTAAATATCTTTATCAATTACCATTTACCAATACATAAATCCTTTTATCTACCAAACTAGCAAATGTCATACCCCCCCTACCTCATTTTGTGACTTGTGTCATGGATGGATACTGTATCCCTCCACTTGGTCATGCCCTCTTCCCCAATCCATCCCACTCATCAGTGGTCCCACAGAAAAAATTATCCAATCACAAGAGGATCCCCTCTTTCAAAGTCAACTTATATCAAATATCACAATGTAAATGATAAAGACTCAATTTAGGGAGTACAAAGTTGAAAATAACAAACAAATGTTTTCATTTTTACTTTTATCACTTTTAGGGTTTCACCTTAACCATTGATGATTATGGTGACCATCAATGGTCAACCTTAATTATCTATTGTCAGGGTCACTAGTTTACAACTTCCCTCACACAATGCTTCTACCACACCTTACCCCACCTTAGCCTTTTATCTACCTATCTTACTTTTAGAAAACCCTAGCATAGGACATTCTTAGACATCTTTTTCCTTCACCTACCTATTTTTAACACCTACATAACCCATTTTTATTAATAATCAACCTAACTTTCTTAGAAAGAACTGTGTTTATCTTGAAGATGAGGTGAGATCTTGCATTCACCCACCTATGTAGGTACTGTCTACTAGCCTAGTGTATATAGAGTCAGCTCAACCATCCCCACCCATACCCACCTATTTTCCTGCATCCACTTCAACATTAATCATTTTTGTTTCATTATTTTTTCATAATTTATGCTACTCATGCTTGGTTATTTTGACCATAGTGGATAAATTTTCCTTGTTATCTATACACATTTTTCACCACCTCATGCATAGACTTACACATTTATTTATTTTTAGGAACACTTCCTACCTTAGATACCTATGATACTTGACCTATTAATGTTTTTCATGAGGGAACTTCCTACCTTGGATACCCATAGAAACATTAGACCCACTTTGGAGACTAATAGGTGTATCCCACTGCCATGCCTACAATAGTCATGCTTACATTAGTCACTTGTCTTCTTATCATAACCTTTAATTTTACCAAACATTTGAAACTTTAGTCTTTGTATGATTTTTGACTATCACACTTAGTAGCATTTTGTACACTGACATCATGTTACAAATGCCCAACCTAATCATTCCACCTACCCGTCTATTAAACCCTGACATGATTTCATTTTACCTCATCACCTCCTAGTTTAAGGGGGAATACTTCTTCCTAAATGTGGGGAAACCTTGACCTTACCCACCTTCCATTTTTGTTCTATATCCTATTAATTAAAGACACATAACAAAAAGGGGTAAATGTAGACACTAGAATCTTGCACATCAGATTCTGACTGTCAAACCCCTAAACAACTCCTTGGACCCATTAAATGAACCAAAACTCATTTTTTTAACTAATTAGCTAATCAAGTCTAAAAACCCCTTTTTACCCACTTTTGGTTATTATCCTCAACCATTGAAAATTAGGCTAACCATTGATAATCAATCTAACCATTGATAATAAGTCCCTACCACCTAGACTTTTCCATGTAAATAAGCATGCAAACACTAACAAACAACCACTTACTTTTTCTAAATATAAGTTGTGCAAATAATCTCAAGACCTTACATGATAAATTTATAATTAGAATCACCTCTAAAACTTTCACTTCAACCATTGGCCTTTGCCTATAAGAACAGGAGAGAAACAAGAGATCAATCTATTTATAACTATTATCAAGAGCTTAGGTACTTGGATTTTTTTGATTACAGGTCATCCAGCATTGTCAAGCATCATCAACCATCTATTTGAGAGAGCCAATCTACCATTTCCTCTCAGATCAAATTTCTAAGCACTATCATTATGCCAAAATTGAACTAGATTCCACCTATGAATCAAAAACATATACCAACCAACCAATCTACTCCTAGTAAGTCAAATACTTGATTACTGCCATTTATCTATTTTTTATCCTTTTTTGCAATTAATAGACCTTGTACCAAACTCTTGAGATTCATATCCTATATCCTATCAAGATTTTTTGATAAGTCCAAAATTAGAAAGTCAAATGTTGATGGTTGCTTAACCATTGATGGCCAGGCCTAACCACCGACAGTCACCCCAACCATCAACAGTCACCCTAACCATCAATGGTCACCTATGGTATGTTAAAAACTATCAAGCTAAAATTCCCTATCATTTCTGACTAGATCCTTCTTCCTAAGTTTTTACCTATTCTTCAAATTATACCAAATTCCCTCAATTATACCTCCACCCACTAGTACTACTTAGTTTCTCACTAATTAGATCATTTCTAGTCTATCTACTTTATCAAGCATATCCTTGTTATTTAGTTTCAAATATATTTTAATTATTGATGTAATTACCTTTTATTTAGTTTTATAGGCTTAATTATTTTAAAAATGGTGGATTGATAGCCCCTAAGGAAGCCCAATCTTTTGGGATCTAGCTAGTGCTAGGGAATCCACCTATCTACTTGTATAATGAACAAATTCTCTTTAGTGATGTCTTATCTATAGGTTTTCCTCCCCAACCAAAGAGGAGTTATTCACAATATTTTGATTTAATGTGTTCACCTTTTATCAGGTATTTATACCATAACCCATATTTCTAGTTTTACTACCTTCTTCTAAATAATAACAACATTTGAGTGAAACATTTCCCTTACAATCTATGTAGCTTCTTGAGGTGAGTGGGAGGATGCATGTCAAGGATTACTTTTATTTTGGTAGGAACAACTTGAATTCCTTGAAGGGAGATGATAAAAAAAGGATATTCTTGATAAGATACCAAAAATATACTTTTTAGGGTTAAGGAGGACATGGTAATAGATGAGTCATTCAAAGATAATCTTAAGAATACCTAAATGATCTTTACAATATTTGGATTTCCCAAAAATGTCATCGACATAGTCTTCTATGATTTTATGAGTAAGGTCATGGAAGATGTAGGTCATAACATGTTAGTAGGTTGCACTAGCATTCTTCAGTCCAAAAGGCATGATCCCATAGCAGAAAGTTCCCCATGGTGTGATAAAGGTAATATTTTGTTGATCTTTTAGGGAAATTAAGGTCTGATTATGAACTGAGAACCTATCCATAAGAGATAAAATCTCATGGCTGATTGTAATATCAACAAGTTGGTTAATTCTTGGCAAAGGAAACTCATGCTTTAGGCAAGCAAGGTTAAGGTCATGAAAGTCCACATAAATCAAAATTCCCAATATGGATTTAGTGATAGGTATGACATTTAAGACCCATTGGGGATAATCAATGGGTTGGATAAAATTGATGAGAGGAGTCATTCAATCTCTTTTTTGATGGGAAGGGTTGTGTGAGGGTATATTCATCAAAGTTTTTGTATGACTGGCTTGGCATCATGATTTGTTACTATACTATGGGTAGCAATGGATGGGTATATTCTTGGCATGTCACTATAAGACCAAGCAAATGTTATCCTATGATCTTTTAGGAAAGAGGGAAGTCCTAAAGCTCCTTGGAATTTAGTGATTAGCTGATTTTGAAAATGCATGGGTTAACCAAACTATCTAAGTTGATATCCATGGTGGATTAATTTAGCATAGTTAAAGTTTTATGGGGGAAAGATGTGTGGATAGAATAATATTTTTCAACTAGATAGGTAAGAATAGAATCATCATCCTGACATCAAATGCTATTAATGGTAGGGGAGTTATATACTATCATCTTGAGATGAGTCACATGAATGGTTACAATTTCCCCATTCTTTTGATAAGTCAAGGGTTTGAGGCTGATCATGTTGATGAAAAAAAAGTTAATGGGGATAATGTCATAATTCTCAATTGTCAATGGTGGAGTGGATAGTGAAGATGGGATTATCATATCAATGATGGTAATGGGAGGTGTGTTGGTTTGATTTTTAGGTGGAGTGAAACTAAGGCCATGCTTTTCATGATGTTTTTGAGTCTTAAGCAGAAGCAACTCATGTGTCCTATGTTCATACTAACCTAGACCAAATCCCTTCCAAGCACACCTATAGAGATATGTCTTAGTAAATTATGTTTTATCTAGATAAGATAAATTGGAGGTGAATGGCTAAGGTAAAAAAAATGTGGTAGAAGTCGTAAGGGGTTTATCAAGCCCCCATAGATGAAATTAGTTAGACGAGTTGAGGTCTTGAAAGGAATGAAACTAAGATTAGGGTCATAACTAGGTTTTTGGTCAATATTCCCATACTTTTGGGGAGTAAAAAAAGTGTCTAGTGTCAAAATTTGATACTCCCCCAATGAAATACATTGGAAGGTTGATTCCAAAGGGTATATTGTGGTGATTTGGGTGGAAGGGATGGATGAACTGGTGGATGCTTAATTGGTAGAATAATATGGGGTTTCATATTTTACTAATGAAGGATTGTTAGATAGAGGAAATAGAATGTCATTGGGTTGGCATGTCATGTTGCATGATGTAAAAGGACTTAGGTCAGCTTGTATGGTAACAACTCAACTTTCACGTTGAAATTTAATGCATTGGTGTAGGGTGGATGGCACACAACCCATGGAATGAATCCAAGGTCATCCTAACAAAATGTTGTACTATAAATCACCTTATACTATATATAAGATATCAAGAAGAATGTGGAGTCCTAGGTGAAAGTGAAGTATAATAGTTCCTAAACTTATGGCCATGGTATCATTAAATTGTTAGAGTAGCACTTAGGTTTCTAAAATAATGTTCTTGGGTAATTTGAGTTGGTTGTAGTCATGGGAGGAGATAATGTTGATGCTAACTACCCCATCAATCATAACCCTCTTTATGTGGTTTGGTTGATGTGTGTGGTAATGAAGAGGAGAGGATATGGATCATATAGATGGATAAATGGTATTTTTGAATCCTTAAAGGTAACGAGGTTGGAAAGTTAAAGATCTTTAACAAAGGCTACTAGAGGTTGTGGGTCTTCTAGTTGGACCTCTATATATTGTAAATCCTCTATCATTACTTGATAGTGATGGGCCAAGGTATTGAATAGTTCATACAAACTCATCTTCATCAATGTTTGGTGAAGCTATTTCAGAACTACTCACTGGATTGATTCAAATGGGTTGGATTGAGAAGGACCCAAGATGGACACCTTGGGTTTGGTTGAAGGTAAAGGTGATTAGTGTTAGTAAGGTGGTTGGATGGTGGAAGATGTATATGTCTATGGAATGGAAATATTTACCTTTCCCTTATTATTTGGTTGAGCTTGTAATCATGTGACCACATGCATGGTATGGATTTTGGAGAGAGTCAAGATAGAGGATTTCTTCAATTCTGATCTACCCTAAGATGAGAGTGGGGGAATAGGTAAGTGTTGGTTGATGGCTCTTGGTTCTTGGATGAGTGGTGGGCTCATAGGAGGCTCATCTATCAACAAGTCATCTTTGTGATACAACCTATGGATTAATACTTAGAGAGCTTTCTAGTTCTCAATATCATGCCCATGTGTTCTATGGTACGAGCATACTAATTTTTCATCATACTAGGATGGTTTAAGACTATGTGGGTCAAATGGTTTGATAAGTGTAAAGGATAAGAAATATGCTTTTAATAACCTCTACAGAATGGTTGAGTAAGACTCAGGCAAAGGTGGTAAAGGTATAGAGGTCTTAGGTTTGGTATTTGAGGTGGAATACCTTTTAGGAGTAGGTTTGATGGTGAGATATTTGGATGAAGGAACATTTTTTGTGGATGGTTTTGGTATGGATTCATTGGGGGTGAAAGGTGTTGGGGTAGATGCCCAAGAAGTAGGTGGTTTGGTTATAGAAGGTTTAGTGAAATTGGGTGAGGATGAAAGTAAGAGTGATGGTGTAACCAAAAGTGGTGGTCGGATTTAGATTTTATCTAGGATGGTTGGTTTCCTTACTAAGGTATAAAGGTGAGGTCCCAAAATAGAAGGCAAAGTGGAAATGGGAGGAACATTTTTGGTTTATAGAATCTTGGCTGGTTTCACCTTATTTGTTGGCTTGGTTTGGGGTTTCTTTGATAGATTTGGTGAATTTAATTCCAATTTCAATGAGGGATGAGTAAGGTTTTGAATAGGAAATATGCCAAGGTTTTTTGGATAGTCCAGTTATGGTTTAATTAGTATAGGTTTTAAATGGTTTAGTCATGATGATAGTGGGTTTGGTAGTGGAAATGAAAGATTAGGATGATAGTGGCATGGTTAGAGGCTCTTGCTTGGTTGTGTAAGGAAGCCCAAGATGGTGCCAAAATGTGGCACAATCTAAATTGGGTTTGGATAAGTACTCTAAGTTTTGAACTAGTCTAGAGAAGGGCTTATATATGGGTTTGATCCCTTTGATATTGATCTTTCAAAGGTCAAACCTATTGTTGTATAAAAGTCACCTATTTATATTTTGTGTTTAGTCATGTACTTAGTAGTCAAACCAAGTTAGTTTTATACTTGATATAGCTAGGTGAAATCATAGTAAAGTTTGTGGCACACAACATTTAAATTCACTACTATGATGGCATCAATTTCACATAAATTACAATCCTTGTGCACTCACCTGAAGCAAAATAGTGAAGGAACTAGGCTTCACATTGGAATATTTGAAACATGGCACAATATTAGTCTCAATGAGACTTAGTCATTTTTGGAATGAGCTTACACAAGTTCATCAATGTGAGGCTATTATGGGTAAGATCAATAGATGTGATCCTATTCAAGGGGACTAGTTTTGGCCATGGTGGTACAAGTTCGTATCTAGATGGATATAGTTATTAGTAATTCATGCCATAGGGATATTAAGTTAAGCATCCTTTAGATACATAAACAAGTCAAGGGAATGGCTCATTTTCTAGTACTCACTCTTCAAGGTAGCGCTCTTAGCCAGGTTAATAGGGACTTGACACATGTCAGTTTTAACACTTAGTCAATTTTACTACTAAGTCAAGTCACTATCATAAGGATGTTGTTAATAGCATAAAATAATTCTTCACTTAACCACATATGCAAGCATGGAGACTATAATATCAATAGTATTAGATTCAGGTCATAAACAAAAAATAATGTCATATCCATCTAAAATAAGATCAACACTTTAATTATTCTCAATAACCTTCTTCATTCATTCATAGTTTCAGTATACAATATTCATAACATGAAAAATGAGCATGTGCTCACCCTTGAAATTATTCATGCCCAACAAATCATAAGTGATCTTGGGATATACATTTAGAATACATAACCTAGTGCATGCATATTACAATATAATAATAATGTATATCAATTCTAGTAGAGCTTCACTACCATTCATCACCTCCTCTAGTCTTTAGGTTCATCCTTATTTTATAGGTGGAGGGGCATCTTCTTACCATGATAGATGGGTGTACACTAGGTGTTAGGTATGTGGAGCTAAAAGCTTCACCAAGGAGCATAGACAAACAGGTTCGGGTCTACACAGACGCCGACGTCGGTCAGGAGCGACCGACGTCGGTCAGTTGCAGTTCAGAGGCGCCGACGTCGGCAGTATGGTCAGCCGGCGACGGTCACAGGCGAACAGACAGGAACCGACGTCGGTTACCTGCGTGTCCAGAAAGCGATTTCCGAGGACAGAAGCGAGTGTTTGCATGATGAGTTTGAGTTGTAGACTCATGCTCGCGTCTCTATTGTTAGCAATGTTATTTTTAGAGCCCTTGTTGAAGAGGCTTAACTGTTTGTTGTAAGAGCATGCTTAAGTTTTCCTATTTCTATATGTAGGAGAGATCTTCTAAGCTATTGTAATTATGATGAAGTGTATGAGAGTGTAATTGAGTACGAAGTAGAACATTGTGAATGTTTGAAGGACTGTACTTGAGAGAGAGCTCTTAAGGAATAGAGATCTAGTGAGAGATCTTGTGTGCATCTGAGAGAGGTGTGGAAGAACAAAGTTCTTCATTTGTATTCTTATTGTAAAGAGTTTTTAATACAAGTTTTCAGGGTGTTTTCTTGTATATCTTGTTCTGTGCTATTTATCATTTCAGTTACTTATCTATCTGATTTATTTCCGCATTGATTGCTTTCATAAGTGTAATCCATTGTTGGTTGATCCCCAACAAGTGGTATCAGAGCTCAGGTTCACTAACAGGTGGTTCAGATCTGTGTAGTGTGTTCGGATTACAGGTTGCTCACAGGGATTTCTGTTTGAGTGGGAGAAGCAATGGCAGAGGAAAGTAAGTTGAGAATGGAAAAGTTTAATGGCAAGAACTATCAGCACTGGAGAATGCAGATAGAGGACTATCTGTATCAGAAGGATCTTTACTTACCATTAGGTGGGATAGCAAAGAAGCCCAAGGACATGGAGGACGAAGAATGGGAAGTTCTTGATAGAAAGGCTCTTGGTTCCATAAGACTGAGTCTGGCCTCCACTGTGATATCTAATTTGTCACAGGCAAAAACTACGGTAGAGTTAATGACCACGTTAGCAAATTTATATGAAAAACCCTCCGCTTCAAACAAGGTATATTTAATGAAGCAGTTATTTAATTTGCATATGCAAGAAGGTGGATCTGTTTCTAATCACCTGAATGATTTCCATGGTATTGTTAATCAGTTAAGTTCTGTTAATATTTCATTTGAAGATGAAATAAAGGCTCTTTTAATTTTATGTTCTTTGCCTGAAAGCTGGCATGGCTTGGTAATGGCAGTTTCTAATACTGCTTCTGCTTCAAATATTTTAAAAGTAGAGGATGTGGTTAGTGTTATTTTGAATGAGGAAATACGCAGGAAAAGCACAGAAGAGACTTCTGGGACATCCGGGAACGCTTTAAATTTCGAGAGCAGAGGAAGGCAAAAAGAAAGGAGTAAGAGGAGATCAAGATCTAAGTCTAAGGGAAGAGGCAGATCCAAATCCAGGAATGGCAGAAGGCCACAATGCTGGAACTGTGGAAATTTGGGGCACATAAGCAGAGATTGCTGGTCAAAGCCTAAAGAGGATAATCAGCACGAAGGAAAGGAAGAGACAAAGGTTGCAGGTATTGCACAGGATGCTCTTATTTTCTCTTTGCATAATAACATAGAATCTTGGGTATTAGATTCTGGTGCGTCTTTCCATGCTACCCCTAACAGAGAATATTTCAGTGACTATGTCCATGGAGACTTTGGAATAGTATACTTAGGGGATGATGAGCCTTGCAAGATAATTGGCAAAGGTAAAGTGCAGCTAAAGATGCAGAATGGCAACACATGGGTGTTGAGGGATGTGATGCATGTTCCTAGCTTGAAGAGAAATCTGATTTCTGCAGGTAAGCTTGGTGATGAGGGTTGTACAGTAACTCTCACAGCAGATTCTTGGAAAGTGACCAAGGGTGCACTTGTTATGGCCAGAGGTAAGAGAGAAGGTACTCTCTATTTGTGTAATTGTATTACTAACAAATCTCCTTCAGTTTTATCTACTTCAGATGTGGATGCTAAATTGTGGCACTCAAGGCTTGGCCACATGAGTGAGAAGGGGATGTCTATCCTTAAGTCTAAAGGTATGCTTTCAGATTTGAAAAGTATGGATCTAGAATTTTGCGAGCATTGTGTGTTTGGAAAACAGAAAAGGGTTAGTTTTCTAAAGACTGGGTCTACTAAGAAAAGGCAGAAGTTGCAGCTTGTTCACACAGACGTGTGGGGACCGGCTCATGTAGCCTCTATTGGCGGATCACAGTACTATGTTACATTCATAGATGACGCCACAAGAAAGGTATGGATCTACTGTATTAAAAAGAAATCTGATGTTTTTGAGACTTTTAAGATATGGAAAGCCATGGTTGAGAATGAAACAGGCAAAATATTAAAGTGCTTGAGATCCGATAATGGTGGTGAGTTCTCCAGTCTTAAGTTCAAATTGTATTGTTATATGAATGGGATCCGTAGGCAAAGGACGGTTCTAAGGACACCTCAGCAGAATGGTATTGCTGAAAGGATGAACAGGACTATTATGGAGCGTGCAAGATGCATGAGATTGCATGCAGGGTTGCCCTTAGAGTTTTGGGCAGAAGCAGTTGACACCGCAGTGTACCTGATCAACAGAGGACCCTCTACAGCTCTGGATGGTGGAATTCCAGAAGAGGCATGGATAGGTAAAAAGGTTGATCTTTCATATCTCAAAGTTTTTGGTTGTGAAGCCTTTGTGCACATAGATAAGGAAAATAGAAAAAAGTTAGATGCTAAGTCTATGAGGTGCACGTTTATAGGCTATGGCTCAGATGATTTTGGTTTCAGATTTTGGAATCTAGGAACTAACAAGGTAATCAGGAGCCGTGATGTTGTTTTCAATGAAAGGGTGATGTACAGTGATCAGACAAGGAAGCTAGATCAAGTTGGGCAGAGCAATAATGAGTTGGATGAAGTTATGGTCCAAAATGAGCTCGCGGGAAAAAGAAATAATCACTTACAGGAAAACACAGAGACCGACGTCGGCATGTTTGGCACCAGTGTCGGCAGTACAAAAACCGATGTCGGTCATACAGAGACCGACGTCGACAGACCAGGCACCGGCGTCGGCCAAGAAGAACTGGCGTCGGCCAGTAACAGGTCTACAGGTGGCCGAGGTCGGTCACTGTCAGAAAATTTGGGTGGACAGATTGTTGAAAACGAGTCTAAGACACCAATCAGGAGGTTTGAAAGGGTAAGTAAGCCTCCAATTAGATATTCTCCTTCTTTATATTATTTATTGCTAACCGATGGTGGAGAACCAGAAAGTTTTGAAGAAGCTTTACAGGTGGAGTCCAGGAGTAAGTGGGAGCATGGCATGATTGAGGAGATGGAGTCCTTAAGAGAGAACCAAACATGGGATTTGGTTGAATTGCCGGCTGGTAAGAGAACACTGAAGAACAGGTGGACTTACAGGTTGAAGGAAGGTGAGGATGGTCAGATGAGATACAAGGCCAGATTGGTTGTAAAAGGTTTTGCACAAAAGCCAGGTATTGACTTTGGCGAAATTTTTTCTCCAGTTGTTAAGATGACTTCTATAAGGGTTGTATTATCTTTGGTTGCTTTTGAGGATTTGCATCTCGAGCAGCTAGATGTTAAAACGGCATTTCTTCATGGAGATTTAGATGAGGAAATTTACATGGAACAGCCAGAAGGTTTCGAAGTCAAGGGTAAGGAGAAACTAGTGTGCAGGTTAAAGAAAAGCTTGTATGGCCTCAAGCAAGCTCCAAGGCAATGGTACTTGAAATTTGACAGGTTTATGACTGAGCATGGTTTCATTAGGTGTCAATCAGACCATTGTGTATACTTTAAGAGATTCGATAACGGTAGATACATTATTCTATTGTTGTATGTAGATGACATGTTGGTTGCAGGGTCTCACATGCAGGATATCTCAGAGCTTAAAGTAAAGTTAGCTCAAACGTTTGCCATGAAGGATTTAGGAGCAGCTAAGAAAATCCTTGGCATGAGCATTAAGAGAGACAGAGAAAATCACAGGTTGATATTGTCTCAAGAAGATTATGTGGACAAGGTGTTGAAACGGTTCAACATGCAGGATGCGAAACCGGTAAGCACACCTTTGGCAGGACATTTCAAGCTAAGTAAAGAACAATGTCCCAATTCACATGATGAGGTAGAGTACATGAACAAGGTTCCATATTCTTCTGCGGTAGGAAGTTTGATGTATGCAATGGTGTGTACTAGACCAGATATTGCCCAAGCAGTGGGAGTAGTAAGCAGGTATATGGCCAATCCAGGAAAGGAACATTGGAAAGCAGTACAATGGATCCTTAGATATCTGAGAGGAACCAGCAGTAGACACTTATGCTATGGAGGTTCAGATACATCTTTACATGGCTATGTAGATTCAGATATGGCAGGGGATTTGGATGGCAGGAGGAGCACTACAGGTTATGTTTTTACTGTAGGTGGAATGGCAGTTAGTTGGATTTCTAAGTTGCAGAAGGTTGTAGCCTTGTCAACTACAGAAGCAGAATACATTGCAGCCACAGAAGCTAGCAAGGAAATGATATGGATGACAAGGTTCATGGAAGAGCTTGGAAGGGAGCATGGGAGTTGCAGATTGCATAGTGACAGTCAAAGCGCAATCCACTTGGCTAAGAACTCAGCTTTCCATTCTAGAACCAAGCACATACAGCTAAGGTACCACTTCATACGGCAGGTATTGGAAGATGGTGAGTTGAAGCTGGAGAAGATCCATACAGACATGAATCCTGCGGATATGCTAACAAAGCCGGTTACTAAGGAGAAGTTGAATCTTCATTCAACTTCTGTTGGTCTTCACGATTGAGTTGAAGATGGAGGAGCTAGAAGATCTTGCTGTACAGGTATTGGTGCAGCTGGTTTATCTCCAAGTGGGAGATTGTTAGGTATGTGGAGCTAAAAGCTTCACCAAGGAGCATAGACAAACAGGTTTGGGTCTACACAGACGCCGGCGTCAGTCAGGAGCGACCGACGTCGGTCAGTTGCAGTTCAGAGGCGCCGACGTCGGAAGTATGGTCGGCCGGCGACGGTCACAGGCGAACAGACAGGAATCGACGTCGGTTACCTGCGTGTCCAGAAAGCGATTTCCGAAGACAGAAGCGAGTGTTTGCATGATGAGTTTGAGTTGTAGACTCATGCTCGCATCTCTATTGTTAGCAATGTTATTTTTAGAGCCCTTGTTGAAGAGGCTTAACTGTTTGTTGTAAGAGCATGCTTAAGTTTTCCTATTTCTATATGTAGGAGAGATCTTCTAAGCTATTGTAATTATGATGAAGTGTATGAGAGTGTAATTGAGTACGAAGTAGAACATTGTGAATGTTTGAAGGACTGTACTTGAGAGAGAGCTCTTAAGGAATAGAGATCTAGTGAGAGATCTTGTGTGCATCTGAGAGAGGTGTGGAAGAACAAAGTTCTTCATTTGTATTCCTATTGTAAAGAGTTTTTAATACAAGTTTTCAGGGTGTTTTCTTGTATATCTTGTTCTGTGCTATTTATCATTTCAGTTACTTATCTATCTAATTTATTTCCGCATTGATTGCTTTCATAAGTGTAATCCATTGTTGGTTGATCCCCAACACTAGGTGCTGAGATATCATTAGGGGTTTTTATGCCACAAAATCCATTAATATGACACTCAATCTCTCCAATTACCATGTGCAAGAACTTAATGAGGTTATCCTTCAAACTTGGGTGCTAATAAATTGCCTATCAGCTAGTGTAAGATATTTGAAGATTCTTCCAACTAGTGCTAATATTTTTAAAAGGGAAATCATTTGCAATGAATTACACATTCCAAGATGTAATAATTTAGCATAGTCCACTTGGTATCAAAAAAATGGGCTCAACATTACCCCATACAAAATTTCTAGTCCTCCCTTGGACTAGTCTTTCAACACCTTTGCTATCTGGAATTTAGGTGTGATCTACTACAATTCCACCTTGAAGTTATAAAATCCTAGGATGGTGAGCTTGATTTATTCTATGATTCCTTCTACTTCTACTGATGTATCCTCAATCATGATCATGTTTTAGATTTCCATTTATTTTTTGAAGGTTTGCATCTTTTCCTTAGCCTTCTTCACACTATCAGCTAAAATATCCCCTTGTTTACTTGCATTTGTTTGAAAGGCATAAAAGAGAGCTTCCAATTTTTATTCATCGGTCTTTAGTTGGGAGTTTAAGGCATTAAAATACACCATCACTTACATTCACTTGATCTTTCTCACTATAAATTCATTCTTCACTAAAACATCCTTCTCCTCTTTTACCTTGTGAAAGCATGCATCAATGAATAATGCTTGAGTAGAAAAGTTTCAAAATATGACATCCACTTCTTCTATGCCATCTTTTAATTTGGCAAAGATGTCTTCCACTACATTTATATTTTTGTTTAGTTCTCTTTTGATAGCTTCATAAGGGTCTTCCTATTCTTCTAGCACTGAATTCATTTGGGGAAACATCTACTCTACCAACAAGAAAAGATTGCAAACCTCTTCCATATCTAAGGTATACACACCATCAAAAAGGGATGGATCTACCTCTTCCATGTGCTCAACTAGCTACTATATTATGATCTTCATCACATTTATCTCTTCTTTTAATTTGAGCATAATGTCTTTCCAATTGGTGGTGTAAATATAATTGATAATGTTCTTGTGTGCCACTTTAAAGTACATTTTGAGGAGGGTGTTAGCTAACCTCATAGGTTTCATATGTATAATATTCATGATCTATTAATCATTCCCCTCTTCAAATTTTTGGGCACTTTGAATTGATTTCATAGGCACCTCAAATTGAGGCTCGTCTATGTATAAATATAGAGTCTAAGAGACTTTATGGCATGTTAAGGTTGTTTTAGCTTGAGAGGGAATGTACTCCATCATATATAAGTCATCATCCTAGGTGAACCCTTTATGTGATTTTTCTTGTATCTTGGCTCATAGTCCTTAGCTTGACAATTTCCTTTATATGTTCCCTCTCCCTCCACTGGTGTTAGGGATTTATCCACTACCTTCTTCTCCTTCTTCTCTTAGGGTTTCCTCATTGGACTTCTCCCCTCGGTCCACTTATTCTCTCTTCAGTGCTAGTTTTTCCATCTTGTTTCTAGAGGGGTTCTTCCTCAAACTTTTTCCATTTGTCTATTTATTCTTCTCTTTGTGTTTCTTTGGCACAAAAATCCTTAGTGTCATATGTACTCACCTCTTTCCCTATCAATGTCTCTAATACCTTCTTTGGTCATTCTTCTAAGGCACTAGCATCACCTTCTTTGTCTTCAAGTGCCCCTTTAGAACTGGGGCACACCTATTATGCAAATTTCTCTACTAGGATTGAGTAGGCACTAGGTACCTCTTTGATTTCCTTCTCCTTACTAGGTTTCATGTTATTGGAAACATTTTCCTCTCTCTTTTTATTCATTCTGGCCCTTTCTACCTAGGCCACCTTTATTTCTCTTTCTTTCCTCTTGGCCTTTTCTTCCTTGACCTTTTTCTCAACTTTCCTTTTCTTGGCCTACACCTTATATTTATTATATTTTTCCTTTATCTCCTTGGACTCTATAAAATCAATTTTAGTTGGGACATAACTTTAGACCTCATGGCCTATCACTTGTGGTGTAATTTTAGCACTACATCAATGTTTTCTTAGTCTAGGCCTATGTCCTCCCATTTTCACTTCAACTCTTCTTTAGTTGGTGTGCCTAAAAGTACTAATTCTTCATGTGCTTCCCCCTCATTAAGCCTTTCACCTATTTCTCCTTCCTTCTTTCTCTTCATATTATATGCCTTACAATCCTCCACTTCTTTCCTACACTCTTCAGGCTCAACCATCTAAATGGCTTATTTAGACATCCTAGTATTTATCATTTATTCTCTTCATTCCTCCAACTCTTGCACCCTCTAAAAATTAGCTTCACTGAAACTAATTTTTTTTCATCTCTACATATTCTTCTCCAATCTAGTCTTAAAGGATGGAAAAGGGGTCCATTCAATTGATAGGGAGTCACCATCCTTAGGCATGATGTATATGCCCCTCCCCATTACTTATTCCTCCAATTCCTCTTCCTCATTTTCCTCCTCTATGTTGGATAGAATTATCCTAAACACCACATGAGGAACCTTCCCCTTATTTTTTGCACTAGGGGAAGCCTTTAACATGAATCACATGTGCTTATTTGAGGAGTCTAAATGCGAGGTTTCTTCTTTTGAGGTGATCTTGAGCCTTAGCCACTCCTTTATCTCTTCCAAAGTATCCATCTCTTCTTCTTGGGATATTTCTTCTTCTCTATTAGCATCAGTGTTCCTTTATCCCCAATCTGGATTGGGTTTACTCTACTTGGCACTTTGTTCGATGTTGGGGTCCTTTCATGGCTTAATCTCATAGTATAATATGTGGATGTAGCCCATTATGGTGACCTTTTGGATGGGATCAATGTATGGGTGATTTGATGTATCTTATTCACATTCAGTGGCCTTCCCATCTATACAAGGGAATTGATGCCTCATCCTACACCTTTCCATGTCTAGTTCCTTTACTAGGATGTCTATTTATTATGAATTAGGGATCTGATATAGTGCATCCTTAAAGTACCTTACTAAGAATGTGTATGGAATCTTAAGACACTATGACATGTTATCATCTAGTAGCACCAAACACACTATACAATAGTGTGGTAACACAATAAAGACTATCATTCTATATAAGCTCTTAGGGATCTCTTGAAGAATGTGTCACTCTAGTCTAAAGACTTTTATGTATTTTTCACACCATCACATCATGCACATTTTTTATTTATAACTGAAGGAGGTGGGACAAGTAAAGTATTTATAATTTTGAGCCAGGGACTCATTGTGTTCTTAAAAAACCTAGAGGTTATCCTCATCCCATTTGGAAATCTAATTTATTCCATGACAATTAATATGAGGATGAACCCCCACTTAAAGGTTCCCTTTATGTTATGTCACTCTGATGTAGTTTTCACCAACTCTTTGGCAATGAACTCTGTAATGTTGAATTACATGCCCTATTCCATGTGATAGGTGATGTAGAGGAACACTTTTATCACATCATCCCATCAACTATTGGGGTACAGTTTCAAGCTCATGAGGTGCACTACCACTCTCATGTTGGGGTCTTTGAAATCTTTAACAAGGAATTCAAAACCCCCATTTTGTAACTTAGGATATTTATAATGCACTCCACCTCTTCATCATCATCCATCAACTAGTGGAAGCCTTGGCTAGCATCAATGAGTTTGGTTATTTTCCTTATCAATTATACTAAAATATTCATGCACCTTTATGTGAAATAAATGTGGTCCTAATGGATATGTAAGAGTAAGAATAGTAAAAGTTCCTCTAGCTTACCAGACCAAGGAAACTAATAGAGTTGAGTTACATAAGAAGCTATCAACCTATCTCAAATTGAGAGATCAGATATGGTTACACCTTTACTTTGACTTGTACCCTATGTCCATATAATCTTACACCAGGTCTTGTAAGTGACTTGATGTGTGGTGGTTATACTCCTTTAGATGATAAGTGTGTGAAATTTAGCACCAATCTTCCCCTAGTACAAACTCTAGAGGAAATTGAATATACTAATAGGACATCTTTGTTAGTGCTTTAGTGTCAACTTTCAAGATGCTAACTACTTCGATCATCTACACCTTTGTTTTAGTAGCTATAATTTCTTACATAATCTTAACCTACTTAGGTTCTTATTTTGACTATGTAGAGATTGATGCCTTACATTTCTCACCATATTGAATTTGCTTGCGTTGAACCTTGGTAGTTGTGACTTGCTAAAGTCCCAAATGGTATTTGGTGCTTCTACAGTCATGGTATTCGTAATTACACCTTTAGTTCTAAAGCTTTGTTGGTTGTTAATGGTGGCTTAGGCAAAAGCTTCTCATTCCAAATATCTATTTCCTACATAATTATATCTCAACCTCCCTCTATACCAATGTCAATATGAATGCAATTCATTTATTGGTCAATCATTCAAATTCTTACTTGGTACAAGGTTTTCACCTGTCTCTTTAGTTTGCACACTTAGTCTCAATTCATCTTAAGTTTTTTAACCTAATATTTTCATTTTAACACATTTTTATACATCTTTTATTATATACCATTATTAATACAAGTCTTTTATAGCATGGTATCACCTAAATTTCTTAGAAAATGCAATTTTTTTTTGAAATATTTATAAATACTCCATCATCAATGCAATAAATACATAACTTTGTGCCTCCACCACCACTTCATTGAATTCTCTCTAACGCTAATTTGATAAAGTGATGTTAAATTCAAATGGTCACTTCTCACTCAAATCTAGGTGGATGCCAACTGTCTTAGATGATTTTTCACTTACACTTGTTCATTTGGCATGACCTTTGCCTTCTTTGTGGCAACCTAGGCACAACGCCTCACATGCATGTGATCCATCCTCCTTGGTTCCAATTTCTCTTCTAGTTTCAATTTCATTTTGGTTTATTTCTTGTGCTTCATCTTGCCTTGGTATATCCTACTGCATTAAAATCCCTTATGCTAGACCTATAGCACTTTGTATTTTTACTTATTCCCTTGTGCATAGTCATATTGTGTATCTTCACTATATTTATTAAACCCAACCATGTTGAATGTATTCACTTTCTTTCTTATGCCCAACCTTGTTGAGCATCTTCACCTTCTGCTTTGGTCTCTTGTGCATGATTAATTGATGTACCTATTTTGAATTATGGTGTAAAGGTTACCTTTGTGCTTATATACTTTATCATTTTGTTATCAAATATTCAAAATTTGGTAACTTCTGCACACCCAAAAACTTAGGCATCTAGCCCTAGGTGCTTATAAATTAAATGGGCTTGACTCATCTAAACTATATTATATGTGAAAGTGCTAGAGTGATTCATTCTTGGGCCTGTAAGATCCCTACAATGTTCATCTTATACACATAGATGTTGTGAATTTTCTACTTGCATCTAGTGAGTCTTAAGTACCCAAGACATAGATGTCTAACATCATGTGCTTAGATGTAAAAGTGCTTTACTCACCCATTGGGAATGATGTGTGATAGGCTATATGACTTCACTGGAGCTAGTTAAGATTCATGTGCCCATAATTTAGGTATAATGTCCTTATATTCTTAGGAAGTTTAAGTGCTTAATTCACTCCACTAGAATTATGTGTGATATTCTAGTAGATAAGTCCTTGTGGCCATCATGTACCCATTATTGCCTCTTTACACTATACAAGGATGAGAAATAAAATAAAGAGAATGTTTTGGCTTATGCCAAACTATCTTTTGGTTAGCTCAAATTAAACCAACTAGTGACCAAGAGTTTGGTATGCTTATGGTGTAAACATCATCCTACTACTGATATGGATTTAATCATTTGCCATTGAAATGTCCTAGGAGTATTTCACTGAATAATGCACCTAACTTACGTGCACCAGTATCCAATATGTGGTGGATGATGTTTGTGCCCATCCACATTATTTACAATTTGCCTAGCTTCTTAAGGTTTTTTATTCATATAAAATCACTAATTCTCCTTCAATTATGTACTTATGATTGATATGCTTATCATACCAAAGATTTTGGTGTGCCTTTTCAATTTGCTGACTCCATCTTGCTTGGGTGTGATTTTCATCCAAGTACTCCAAGTCTTCTATCTTGTGCTCAAATATTATTGGTCATCTAAGTGACCAATATGTGAAATGCATACGGGTGGCACCATGAATTCCATGGGGATAACTATTTTAGTGCCAAACACCAATTGAAATGGTGCAACTTTGTTCAAGTGCTTATATGTCATGTAATACACCCATAACACTACTAAGATGTGATCATCCCAATATTTACAACCAATATCACATATCTTTTTCAACCACATTCTTAGGATCTTGTGGAATGCCTCAACTATGTCATTTTCCTAGGGATGATATGGGGTGGTCTTATGGTGTGTCACCATGTATTTAGTTAATAGGATGTGTACCTTCTCATTGATGAAATGAGTGCCTATGTCATTAGTCAGACTTAATGGGCACCTATATCAAGTTATTATGTTCTCATAGATGAAGTGCATGTTTTTCATGGCTATGTAATCTTTTACTAGTATAGCCTTATCCCAAATAGTGAAATAGTTAGTGAAAGCCAAGATATACTATGCACTTGTGTACCATGATATTAAAGTTATTGGTCTAACAAAATCAATGGCCCATTTATTGAATGGCATCTATGCAAGAATGGGGATTAGAGGCATCTCATCCTATTGGTTTGAATTCCTAGTGCACTAGCATATATTGCATGCTTTGGCACACTCTTTTATGTCTTGGAACAAGTTTGCCCACCACAAGCTCGACTATAATAACTTTTAAACCATTGTATATCTAATGTAATGGCCCCGTATGATTCCCTCATATATTTTTCCTAACATGGATTCCATTTCATGTTCTAGAACACATTAGTATAGGACTTCATCTCTACCTAGTTTGTATAAATCCCTTGCAATGAGATAATGAGGGAAGTGCAAACTACAAGTTACTTCTTCTTCTTATTTGACATAGTCTAGGGTATAAACCTAGATGTTAGGAAAGAAACAATCTCCACCAAGTCTTCAAGGACATGATAAAATCTATGTAGATGTGCATTCAACATGTCATCTTCAATTGATGCCACCATATCACTAAAATTTATGCAGGATAAATGGTCTGACCCCAAGTTTTACTGTTTTAGGTTTAACAACAATATAAAACTAGAATTCTTGGAATAGAACTATCCATATGAAAATACACCCACATAAAATATGATTGTTCATGAGGTACTTTAGAACCTTGTGATGAGTGAAAAAGATGAATGGGGTTAATATTAGATTTTACCTAAACTTTTATAAGTCAGACCATTATAAGCACCTCACACTCAGTGGTGGTGTACTTCTGTTCCACTTGCATTAATTTATTACTTTCAAAGGAGATGGTGTGGTCCATTTTTCCCTCACCTATTTATGCTAATATGGCACTAATTATGGAGCCTAAAGTATTGACATGGATGTGGAAAAGAGTAGTCCAGTTTATAAATTGTATAATTGGCATTCTAGCCAACTTTAGCTTTTATGTTTCAAAATCTTTTTCTTGTATCCCACCTTGATAAAATGGGCCATCTTTGTGGAAGATCTCTTCTAGAGGCACTATGATATATGCATAGCTCTGTATATGCTTCTTATAGTAGCCACAATAGCCTAAAAAGTCATGAACATCTTTCTGTGTTGAGGGAGTCAAACTGAATTATGATGGATATCTTTGTAAAGTCAACAAGTAACCTATCCTTGTAGATGATGTGCTTGAGTAACATACTAAAGACACACTTATTCAAGTTTAATGATATCTATATCTACGTACACCTCTCAAACATGGGGCATATATTGTTATAGTGGTCCTTTACAAGGCCATACATAGTCTAGTCATCAAGATAGACTTTGAGGAACCTATGGATGAAGTCATTGAAAGTAGTGATCACCACTCTAGAGAACATTATGGGTATATTTTTGAGTCTAAAAGGCATCACATTATAGGAAAAACAACCCCATTAAATCAAAAATATTATCTTTCATTTATCCTCCTCTTTGATCTTCACCTGATGGTAGCCTAAAAACCCATCAGTGATATTATAGATTTTATAACCCAATATGCCATCTAAGACCTCATCAGTGAATAGGGTTGGGAATGGGTCAATAATGTAGAAAGCATTCAAAATTCTATAGTCTATGTAGATCTATATACACCCATCCTTATTTATGCTTATGACCATTAGGCTCACCCATTTAAACTCTTATACATGTTAGATGATGTTGGTTACTATTATTCCATCAATCTCCATCTTTACCTTGACACAAAGATTAGGATTCATCCTATATGAGTGCTTCTTAATAGGCCTGATGCCATCCAATAGCTTGATGATAATTTTAATAAGGGAAGGGTGGGTTCCCTTCAATTCCTAATAGTTAGGTGGGAATAAGTCCTAAAATTCCTTCAATAGGTCTATGATTCATGCCATCTCTGCCTCAAACTAATAAGCACCTATAGTGGCAATTTTTAGCTTAATTTTTATACTGATGTCTACTTTAGTGGTCTTTAGTGGAACATGGTAGGGTTCATTCCTCTCCTAATGAGAATCTTCAACTTGCCATGTTCCCTTCATTGTTTTAATTCAAAGATGCATCAAATATTCTTTATCTGAGGTGCTATGATCCATAAGGCACATAATTTTTTGTCTTCTTATTAGGGCCTTCCAATTTTACTCCTTTTAGGACTCATCATCCTCCTTATTAGAGTAACTATTCAACACCATTTATTTAAAAAATCTTGGGAGTGATATTATTTTCTCCCCAAACATGTCTCTAAGGTTCTCTTCTAGGATGGCAGTGTCCTTAAACACTACCTTGTAAATAACTTACAGTGGTTCTAGTAGATCTAAGTTTTGTGAAGAGAAGGAGAAGGTGTGCATGAACCTCTCCTTAAGTAAATCCTAGTCTCCTATCTCTTGATGCATTTGATTTAAAATGTACCATACTCATGCCCATTTTTTTAAAGTCCTATAGAAGGCATGCATCCATAGGCTTCACGGCTCATTCTGATCGTAGATAATCTAGGTGTCTTCACATAAGTACAAATGCACAATTAGGTCATAATAAGCTGAGTATGTGAGTATGTCTAAGTTATCATTACTCTTTATAAATATAATTCATATTAATGCCTTCACATCTTGAAATGTGGGTAATCTAGGCCTTTGTACTACCCACCAATGAGCATTAGGGTTCTTTAGGGTATGCACTAGTGTACCCATTCTATCTACTTTTTTGGGAACACATGCTTTAATTTCATAGACATAGTTCTCTATAGGCTATCTCCATCCATATTTTGGGAGCATTGTAAGCTTCCATTTACTCAACTAAAAAACCCTTTTTCCTACCTTTTTCACATGGGGAACCTATTTTTTATAAGTGTGCTCAATCCTAATTAGTCCTATTCTAGATGGTCTTGGCTCAGTTGTCTGTACGAGGTGGCACCTTCATCTAGTCACTTCATAAGCCTCTTTGACCCATCATTCATAAGATACATCAGTTTTATCAAATTATAATTGTCTCTCTTCCCATTTGATCACTCGTTAGTCACTTGGGTTAAGCTTTTTGGCACCCTGCACCATGATGTTATAAATGTGGTTGATCTTGTCTTTAAAATCAACACTTTCTACATATGGAGGCCATTGATCACTTAATAGGGGGATCACCACCCTCTCTCTAGCATTATCAAAAGTCATGTAGCATTTCTTAAAGTGTATGTCCAAATTAGTGGAATACCACCATGGCCTCCCTAAGAGCACTAGATAGTTATCATACTCTACTAATTTGATTGCCTTGAAATCAACTTAGAAATCAATGCCCATGATATCTAAAATGATTCCCTTCAAGATATTGATAGTTTGTGCTCAAGTTTTGTTGGCCATAAAAAATAAATGAGGGGAGGGATTCAAGGGTGGTCATCCCATCTTTTCCTAGGTGATTTTGGTAAGAATGTTAACCTTGATTCTTGTGTCCATAAGGACTTCATAAATAGACCATCTATTAATGATGGCATTTATTAGTAATTCTTGGTCATAATCTAAATTCTTAGTATGTATTAATTCACATGCCCAATCCATATGTGGTGAAACAATTTTGATCATTTGAGGCATAGCCTCTTCCTTTGGTTTCTTCCCTACATGCTTTAAAAGCAAGTTTTTTAATAGCGGTGACATCCCTTCAAATTTTTAGGAGGAATAGGATCTCGATTAACTCCTATACTTCAACCTCCTAGTTATATTTCTTCTTATGTGAGGTGCTTACCTAAACCCATAGATCTCTAGCCAATTAGAAATTTCTTTACAACTTTTGTATTACACTCATATCCTATTATAGGATGTCTTTCTATCATGTTGGGTCAGGGTAGGGTGAAAATTTTCACTAAAGTCATGCTATGCACTCAATGTGGATTGGATCACCATATTCCAAGCATAAATCTTTTTTTAGTGCCATAGGTGATTGAATGGTGAACCCACTCCAAGTTGTGGCTTGGACCTTAGGTGGTTCCTTATGAGTATGATGTAGCTTGGGAACCCATTTACCTTTATTTTGCTCATGCCTAACCATGGTGACACCCTTATCTATGATAGGTTTACCTTGAGTCAACTTTTTATACAATTTTGGGCAATCCTCAACCACATGTGGTCTTTAAAAATACCCACATATTGGGTGTGTGGGGTATTCACACTGGTAATGCTTAGTTAAACTACACTTGTAATATGATTTTCATGGGAATATTCCTCAATCACATCCTCCACATTACTTACACATGCCTCACTAATTCCTCTAGTCAATATTTTTTTAGTCATAGCATTCATTTCCTTGACCCACCTACTTTTAATCTATGGTTATTGTCCACCTAATGTCGCTCTTCATATTATGGTGCATCTCATCGATGACTTAAAAATCCATTATTGAATGTGTATAGATGTCACACATCATATAATAGATGGTAGTGTTTACTTGACTGGGGCACTATAATAGGGGATAGTTCTAAGAGTTATGTGACCCATGAAAAACTTCATATCTGAGAAGTAAGGTGTAAACATTTCTTCATGGGTAATTATATTTGTTATGCCCCTCCATCTCATAGTTAGTGCACCATAATCCTATATGAGCATCATTTACCAAACCAATAGTAAGCTTTTATAGCTAGAAGGCCATTGACATGATCTACACCTCCATAAATGTGTTGATCCTAGTCTCAATGCTTCTACTGCCTTGTCCTAGAGTGTGGCTTCAATCACTTTGTAGGGATCCATGAAGGTATTCATAGATAACACTCTCCTTAAAGGTACTAGTATGCCCCCAAAAAACCATTATGTTTGTTAGGATGGGTGGATATCATATGGAAGCTTAGATAGGAGTGTCTTAAACCATGCATCATATAGGTGCATGCTCTTGAATGTCCCATAGATTATTTCCTTAAATGTCATGATGCTCTATTGCTCAAACTTGAGAATATCAAATTTATTCAAGAAAGCCTCCTTTAGTATATCATAATCAACCATATCTTGGTTTAGAACAAATTTTTGATACTAGGTATGGGCATGATCTAGTAAGGTGGTCCCAAGCTGAGTCACCTTTAGCTCTAATTAGGTATGCCTTGAGCATGCCATTAAAGTTCATACTTCAGCACATGCTCTATAGTATTTTATATGCCATGATACTTGAGAAAGTGCATCACCATCTCATAATAAATCTATTAAGGGGGTGGTGCTAGAGTCTAAGGAATTTTCCCCCTAACATCTATATTAGAGGTGGTCCTCCAATGCCTCTAGTTGTAGGGTTGATAACTGACCATGTTGGTATAGGTTGTGTCATTAAGCTTGACAACATGGTAATACTCACTTATGGCATTGGGCCACTTCCTACAAGTTATTACCCAGTCAATACAATTGACATCATCTAAATAGGAGTGCTTGTACTTGTGTTCTAGATTCTTGGGTTGGCATTCACTAGTTTCATAGTATATTGGTTCAATTCCTCATAAGGTATCACTTTCTCAAAAAAAAATTCCTAGTTCAAGGATTGAATTCTATCAAATTAAATGTGATAACAAGGTCGATTATAATTCTTATATCTTCTAGTGGACAATCTAGTGCATGAGCTTATGCTTTACATTTAAAGGGGGTAAGTGCTTCTGATGCATCCTCATTCACCATGTCTTGTAGGAGCCCAAGGCATTCTATACCCAACTTCTAAGATTAATATCTTTCTTCCATATATATTTCCTTATGTTGTTGAAATTTAACGGATCCTTCCCCATGCCCTTCCCACTTGCTACAGGTCCTCTTGGCACTTCCATGTTCCACATCCTCTATTAACTTACACCTTTGTTTATTATAGATCTACCTTCAAATATCTTAGGTGTTATGTTACTCATCCCTTTCCATCTTGCCTCGCCTACACTTCCCCTTCTCACCTTTTATGCTTGTTCATATGTGCAAAGATTTTAGCCTTCCATTATTACAGTTTGAATACCATAATCTACCAAAAATTTATTCAATTCATTGTTGATCCTTCTTATGAACATGGTCCTTGGTTTATGAAATAACTCATACTCTACTTATTTAGGGTAAGAAAATGTTAACACTATAAATTTGAACACGTAGATGTTTAGTGTGTTACTCTACCACTTGTATATTATGTGCCTCCAAACATCATCTAAACTTTAAAACCTCTCTATGTGCTCCTTGTTCTACTTGAGGTGCTAGTCACAACTTCATCTTATATAGGTATTATAGGTGACCAACCATTGATACACATGCTCAAGTAACTTTCAAAAGAACACCTCATATAGATCATCATACAAGTAGGTTTTCACCCATTTTCTTAGATTCTATCATTAGCATGTCAGATGCTTCTATGAAAAACTATCTTACACTTTCTCTATCTAGTACTTGATGTTCTCGAGCAGAAGTTAGAGCATCACTCTATTGTATTACCCAAGGTAATAACTCGAGGTATGCCATTAGTAATAAAATTCATCATGGGTCTTGATAATGGAACCAAAATGTCATAGAAAAGTATCCTTTTTAGCTTTTATGCTTAGTCATGCACTTAGTAGTCAAGCCAAATCATTTTTGTACTTGATACAACTAGGCACAAGCATAGTAAACTATATGGCACATAACATTTAAATGCACTATTGTGTTGGCATTAATTTCACATAAAGTGAATATCATGTGTGCTCACTTAAAGCATAGTAGTGAAGGGATCAGGATCTATGTTGGGCTAGTTAAAACATGGAACAACCTTAGTCTCAATGGGACTTATTCATTTTTATAATGATCTTAGATAAGTTCATCAATGCAAGGCTATTTTGGGTAAGATCAATAGACACGAGCCTATTCAAGGGGACTAGTTTTGGCCATAATGGCACAAGTTCATATTTGGCTAGATATAGCTCTTAGTGGATAATACCATCGGGATAACAAGTTAAGTGTCCTTTAGGTGCATAACTAAATCAAAGGAATGGCTTATATTATATTACTCATATTTTAAGTTAGAACTCTAAGCATGGTTACTAGGGACTCAATGCATGCTAGTTTCAAAACTTAGTCAGTTTACTACTATGTCAAGTCACTATTTGGCATAAGGATGCCATTAATGGCATGGAGAAAATATTCACTTAACCACATATGCAAGAATGGAGACTATATTATCAATACTATTAGATTCAAGTCATAAACACAAAATAATGTTATAACCATCCAAAGTAAGATCAACACTTTAATTATTCTCAATAACCTTCTTCAATCATTCATAGTTTCAGTATATAATGTTCATAACATAAAAATAGAACATGTGCTCATCCTTGAAACTATTCATACCCAATAGCACATAGGTGAGCTTGGGTTATATAATTAAAATAATTAACCTAGTTCATCCTCATTTTATAGGTAGAGGGGCATATTATTGTTAGGATGGATGGATAAACACCAGGTGTTGAGCTATTATTGGGGGTGGTTATGCTACCGAATCCACTACTTTGACACCCACACTCTCCAACTACCATGTGTAATAACTCAATGAGATTCTCCTTCAAACCTAGGTACTAATTAACTACCTACTAACTAGTGTAATATCTTTGAATATTCTTCTAGCTAGTGCTAATGGTTTTAAAAGGGTAATAATTTGTAATGAATACCATGTGTTGATATGTGTCAAGTTGGCATGATCCACTTGGTATCACAAAAAAGGGCCCAACACCTATGGGTGGAGAGAGAGAAGTGGTTACCTTATACTTTTCCTCAATCAAAGACTCTAGGGTTTAGGAAGATGAGTCTCCTATGGGAGAGGTGGGTAAAGTGATTTCTTCCTTAGGAATGCTTTCCAAAGGAAGAGTGGATTGTTGTATGATGGAGGAGAAGGATATGGTGGTAATGGCTGCTTCTTTTTTTATGTCTTCTAAAAGAAAGGTTGGTGGCTAAAATACCTCAATCATCTCAAGTTGGGGTAAAGAGAAAGAGAGTTGATTTATCAAGCTTTTCCAATGGGATACAAAGTCATCTATGGACTCATCATAAAAATGACAAATTGAGTAGAGATTGGTGATGGAAAATTTCCTAGAGATGTTTATAAAAAAGTGATCTAAGAATGTCTGAGCTAGTTGGGCAAAAGAAAAGAGGGAGTGATTTGTAATAATATTATACCAATCTAGTGTCAAACCTGACAGAGACATGGGAAAGGTACATAAAAAGAGAGCATCATAATAGATGATCAAATAGAAAAAATTCTTAAATTATCTTAGATGTTATTGAGGGTCTTCCTTACTCTAAAATTTTGAAAGTTTTATAAGTTACCAATGATGAGGATAAGTTTAAATGGGGATGGATGGATGGATTAGTTCATTACATATTTAGTTGTAAGATAAGAGGTCATGGGCATTAGAGATAGATGACTTCAAAGTAGTCATTTTGTCCATTAATATTTTGACAAGATATTTTTGTGTTTGTACACCCCCATAGTTCTATGGTATATTATGTTGGGTCTGGGTAGGTGTAACATATGGATAGCTGGTGGGGGGTTGAGAAGATACCACATATTGGTATGTGGACATGGGTGGTTGGGATGATGCCACATATGAATAAATAAAGATAATTGGTTAGATAGAAGGTGGAGGTACATACCCTTTTGGATTAGGGATGTAGCTTGAGTTTTGTGTAATGGGCATATATTGAGGGATTGAAATAGGTTAGGTTAGAGGTATGATTGGGTTGGTAGGTAGAGGATAAGTGGTAACTTTGGTGCTTATGGGTGGAAGGGTAGAAGGTATGGGGACCACCAAGCTCTATAATGGATTAGAGGTAGGTGGGTTGGAAGCAAGAAGAATGGTGGTGACACTAATAAAGGGAACTCCCATGCTAGGAAGAGTACTAATGCCCAAAGGCTAGGTTATTCTGATACTAGAAGGGTTGTTAGTTGGGGTAGAAGGTGTTTGGGTGTTGGTTGGGTGGGTGGGTTTTAGATGGTGGTATTGGTGGGATTATTGGTATAAAAGGATGCTTGGGTAACCAAGGGTTGGGTGGAAATGGTGGCAATAGAAGTGTTTCCCATAAGGTAGAATGGCATGCCATTGGGTAGGTCAACAAGCAAAACTAAAGTAGGGGTATTATGAAATATGGTATTAAGGTAATGTTAGAGGGATATGGGGTTGTTATCTAGAAAGTTGGAGAAATTTACATCACCTTGGGAAACCATTCGAGGGATGGTGGGAATTTCAAAACGTTGGGTATAACTCTCTACATCTGAGATACACTCCATGGATGATGGAGAAAAGGAAGATAGATGATTAGGAAGTGGATTCTGATTTGCTTGGTTTCTTAGTTATTGCCTAGTTAAAACCATGTAGATAAGAAAAATAGGAAGAATAAAAGTAATCTCATAACTAGAATAAAGAGAAGATAAGAAAAAGTCAAAGAAACAAAACAAACATTAAAAGAACATTAAATCCTAAGGTTCTTTTGAGTCTCTCTTGTGGCTAATACCTTAACATTTAAGATTTGTGTGACTCAACATGGCTTGTAGAGAGGGTACTAGAAAATAATTCTATGGTTGGTTTTATGTTGTGTTTAGGCTCTCAAAGGGATATGTGTTGGAAATTAGTACTGACTTGATATTGGGGCCTACCCCTTCACTTCACACACTATAAAAATAAGGGTGTTAGGTTCGTAGCCAAGATATATCAGTTACCAAAAATTATACTCAACCATCAAACTAAGGTGGTTATCCCATTAGTGATGAAATCGAAGTAGGATAGTTGGGAAAGGTGACCACTAAGTAATGAAATCCCAGTCATGCCTTATGCCAATGTTTTTATGATTGATTAGGTGTAATTGGTCTAGTTATGTGTGTAATAAGAGTGAAGCTACTATTAATGCACTTGATTAATTAAGATATGTGATCTAAAATAAGCAAGCAAATAATTTATATAATCAATTTCAAGCCCAAAATGAAAATTTGATTTTGTTTTATGAGCAAAAACAAGAAGAAAAAGCATATAGATGCAAATATGAACCCAAGAAAATACTCAATTGTCCCACCTAGAATTCTATAATGTTTCATGTAAATTTTGATTTAATTTTTTATAAAAAAGTCATAAAACTTGAAAGAAGGGTGAGGTTAGTAGAACCTAGATTTGGTTTTTCACTCTATGATCTAGACAGTTATAGATAATCCTCTTTGTTTGGGGAAGAATGACTTAAATATAAGAAAGCACTGAAGAAATGGTTAATTAATTATAAATTAGGGTGGAATACCTATCAATATATGTCTAAAAATCACAAGCTTCCTTGGAGGATGTCAATCCACACTTTTAAACAATCAAGTTTTGGAAACAAAAGATAATTTTCTTGTATAAATAATAGAAGATACTAAAATTAGATACAAAAAGTACTTTAAAAGAGATGAATTTGAAAAATTATAGAAATAAACAATTAGATATTAATTCTAAGTGAATCATAAATCATTTAGAAAATAGGGTGATGTTTTATGATCATGCAAGAAGTCAGAAAGTGGGATTTGGTTGGGGTCTGATATGTGAAAGTGAATTACTATTAGAATTGACACATAGTGACTATCAATGGTTGGGTGAACCATAAAAAGTTAGGTAATCATCGATGGTTGGGTTACCATTGGTGGTTGAGGGAAAACCATTAGTGGTTAAGTGACCATTGATGGTTACTATCAGATTTACCCTAGGTAAGAGAAGGTATGGTTAGGAAGGTGACTGAGTGATTCTAGGAGGTGAGTTTAAGATGGAGGTTGGTTGAGAGATAAATAAGAATATTTAGGTTGTTTGGTTCAGAGGTTTAATTGGGAGAGAAAAAAAATAACTAATTATTTAAAATAGATACTTATCTTTGTTATTGTTGATCTAAAGAATGTTGAGGTGTGTGGATAAAAACTCATTATGGAGCTTGGTGAAATTTTGGTAGAGTGTTAGTGTCTTGGCTATGATTGATGAATTTCAGTTATTGTGCTCTTTATTATGATTGTTGGAATATTTCTTAGATTTTTTAGAAGAAGACCTAAAAAATAAGTTCTAATAAAAGAAGCTTTGATAATTATTGATTCTCCTTGATGATTATCGATAGTTCCTCCTCTTTCACCTCCTCCACATCTTTTTTATAGAAGGAAGGGAGAGGTCAAACAATAAGTTTAAACAAGGTGTTTCATAGGATGTCTAATTTTAGTCTTAATATGCATAATTATGTGAGTGGCTAAGAATAAAAAAGTCAAGTGGAGTTGAGTTGAGACTTTTAAGGTAGTTAAAGGTTGACTGCCGATGGTTGGGTCTAGCTATAAATGATTAGGGATCAACCATCGATCATCGATAGGATAAGTTTAGAATAGTCAAAGTATTAATTTTTAATTGTGATTATGAGGTACTAGTTAAGACGTGGTCTCTAGGGTGTCTCAAGATGGTCTAAGGGTTAGTGCAATGTCTAGAACTTTAATGTGTAGTTTTTAGTGTATACAGCTTAAAAATAAAAAAAATAATAGATATAGTGTCATATCAACCTAATAGACTCATTTTATATAATTAACCCAAGAGATCATTTAAAATATCACCTAGGTCTCTAATAGCACTCCTTAAGAAGCTTGTGGAGTGTCATCTCATATCTCTCTCTCCCCTCCCATAGAGGTTGATATGAATTGACCTGTACCAAAATGATATGATGTAAATGATTATTTTGACTATCTCCAATGTGTTAGGAATATTAAAAATATATGTAACAAGTTGAAACACAAGATACAAAACCTCATTGATAAAAAATAGATCACCTTTGACAATCCTCTAAAGGTTTTAGGGTCACAACCTAGTGATCATCAAACCTAGAAGATATTCAAAAATCTATTAAAATATCATCCTAAGGAAAAACTAGACTTGAAAATGGAATATAATGAACATATTCCTCCACCACATTATGGAAACCCATTATATGGGACTATTATCACACTTACATGCACAATACCTCATATGGTTAATAGGGTTTACATTACATTTTATGATAGTGAAATTGTGGATGATGACTCAAATATTCACTCATTATTTATTAGAGTGAATATTGATCATCATCATGTATTTAATATATACACATGATTACTTATACCCTTAGAACATGATGGTTAGAGCATTTCATGGGAAATCATAATAGGTTATTAGTGAGATTTATTTACCTTTAGAGGTTGGTATAGCACAAGTGACCATAATTTTTTTAATTATACCTCATAAAAGAGTCTTTAATATGTTATTGGGATAACCTTGGATTCATAATATTTTTACATTACCCTCTATAGTGTATATAATTCTCAAACATATTCATGCTAGTAAGGTAATTATAGTTTTAGGAATCAGTATGAACATTCACTACAAGAGAAGTGCATTCCAAGATAGATAATTATACAAACTATTAAGGTTAATCATGAGTGAAAGTTTAATCAAAAGGTAATACCATTTCCTAGGTGATTTATTCTTGAGAGTTTTCTATGCCAAAGATACATATTGGACTCTACGGAGCCTTCATCTACACATACACATCTTATTTAGTTGTTAAGAGCATATCAACGTGTTTTAGATAGGATAAAAAGACCCATAATTACATTTGTAGTGAATAAGTTATAGAGAACTAATAAATATGTTCCATGAGCCATTATAATTATATTACTACTTCAATACCACATATTCCTATGAGGCATAAATAGAGTATCATAGTTTCTATAATTCCAAATTGGCACATGTACAGGATCCTTGGTAGTATGATTAGTTTGGTGTACCCTATCCTGAGTCTATATCACCCTATGAGCATAAATTATATGGGATAATATATTATACCTCCCTTCCATAAAATATTCAAAAAATCAATTAATCAATAAAATACAAAAACATTCAAATAAAGTAAAAATATAAAAATATTTGGCATACACATTTTTACTAGCTTTTGCACATATGTTGTTTACTTTATGTTAGTATATATCATATAATTTCCTATATATACACACACATATGTTTCACATTTACTTGATTTTGATACAAGCATACACTAGATACATGAACATACAAATACTGGACCTTTACCTTTACCCACATGACACATTACATTGGGGGCATCTAATTCATTAATCTTGATTGATACAAGTTAAATTATTTTATGATGGCCTTACATTATCATGTTTAGCTTACATAATAATTTTTACACATTTATATACTCATTCTTACATCTTACATAGTGTGCTATATATGCTATGTTATAGGACATTTTATAACATATGCATGCAGGAACTAGTATGATATGCTTATGTTGGTTGAGTATATCTTTCACTTATTCATATTATCACATGGCTTACTTGAGTGTAATTCTTATTTTCTACCTTTTTCTAACATTGGAACATTTAAAAATTTTCCTTATTTGTTGGCCATCATGGAATTGAATGTTGTGTCTTTGGTGTGTGGGCATTTGAATATGGCATTCTCTTGAGTGTGTGGATTTTGAACATGTCCCTTGTTTTTGGTATCCTTATACCCCTTTTTTGTGACATTGAGTGCTCTTATGTGTGTGCTTGATTTTTTATTGAGCTTATGATATTACTCCTAGACATTTCCATGATTCATATCATGCATCTAATGACTTCTTGTGATTGGATATTATGAGATTCATTAATATATCTACTTAGATATGACATGAATATATGCTTTATTACTACATTATTGATAAATATATGACATTATTATCTTATCCTTTTCAAATAAGGTGACTATCAGGTTGCATACCCCTCACCTCAAAATAGGGGATTGTCATGGAGACATGAGTCCACACACACATATGTGGAAGAATTGGCATAATTTGATACAATTCACATGATTCATAATCTTATGAATTTAGAATCAATTAACACAAATTCGGGATAGAAAGACATATATTATATAAAATTTACAAAGTAGAAGTTATATTTTGATATATACTTCAACTTGAGACACATTATAGGTGTATATACCATTTAAATGAACCAAATCACAAACACACACACACACACACACATACATATGTATGTATGTATGTATGTATGTATATATATATATATATATATATATATATATATATATATTCATATTATACACAATTTATCTCATATTTTATAATGGATCACGAACAAGGTTCATTCATTTCTCACCATGCATTGATGTACTAACCCTTCAAAGGTGCACCAATTGATATTTTACATGTCTATAGTTGTTGGTTCCCTTGAATCATGTGGTCAAGATTCATCACTATTAATATCCTTAGAACTACTCCCATTCTCATGGTGAGATGGATACACCACTTGATGTGTGAAAGATTTTCTAGATTGTCTAGATTATGTTTACACTTGATCTATATGATTTATATTCAATGCTATCAATCACCTTGGCACATGTCACCCTTGAATAATATTTGGGGCATGATCACCCTCTAATTACCCTATTCACATATCTAATATTTAGTTGTGAAACTCTCTCTCTAATTATTCAATAAGGAAGCATCATCACCAAAAAAATGTATTAAGGGGAAACATGGTTACATCAACACCTAGGTGTATTCTTTCCTTTCTCTCTTTACTTTCAAGTATTTTCATTATTTAATTTTTAGATTACATGCATTAATTACATTGTAATAAGATCTTGGTTTAATTTACTACATAAACAACACACTCAAATGGGGCTCAAACAAAATCAAGGTGTGTTGTACACATCAAGGTACACATTTATTTATTTTAACCTAGTAATTTCATCCTTATGTGTTACTATATTAAAGGGGAAAAATGTAGATACTAAAATTTGATTATATATGACATACTTTCCTAGTCCACTTGATAAATATCAATCATGTATCAACCCTTCAATTTATGACCTTCCCATTACCAAAAGGTTCACATTTTATATCTCACTTTGCCTAATTGCTTATCCTATATTGTATGCCTTCCATTTGAATGGCACAAACCACCTGTAGCCTATAGTCTACATAAAACCTAATTTTCATCTTGAATATAAATTTATAGATCATCATCACCTTTTTACTTGGTATGACATTAGAGTCTAAATTATAAAATTAATGTCAACACTAGTGTCTCTCTTGCAAATGGTCAAATTTAAAATCTCTCAATATGCACAGGTAGATCCATTTGTCTTATTTAACCCTCCCATGAGATTATTTAAAAAGGTGTGGTATAAATACAAATAAAATGTCATTTTTTATCCATATGGAAGAATTTATCAAGCACCTCTCAAACTCACACTAGAATACTGAAAATCCTTTGCACAACTAAGTTATATTTCATTATTCTCCCTTATTTCTAAATTCATCATAGGAGTAGTCTTCTTATAGGTCTAAAGTTTTTAAAGAGTATCCCATGAGAAATATTTTTAAAGTTATAAGCTAAATCACTAGATGCACTTGCATATAGTATATTGTATAATTGTTCACACACAATCCCACATAAGGTTGAACTACATCATTTTGAGTCTTTATTTAGATTATATGGCTATGTAGGAAGTGCTCATTAATATATTGGTCTTTAAGTTCAGCTCCACTTTAGTTTAGCCTACTAACCCTTATTTTTCAAGGTGACATGCTCAAATTAGAGGACCTAAGGTTATGATAAAAATAATTATTCCAAGAAGCTACATGTGAAATCTAAATAGATAACGTATAAGCTAACAGTGAACCCTAACAAATGAAACTGATTATTCCAAAAAAATGATTTGTATTCTTAGCTAGATACAAGCATTGACATAGGTGTATGTAGTTTGACACTAGTGTCCTAACTAACAAAAATATAATTTCTACAATCTAATGAATCAAGGAGAATCATCAAACTATCTTCTTCTATAGATGTTCTTGTCAGATATGCCTACACATAATTACATAAGCTTAGCATTATTTCTTACTTGCATTGTTGTGTTCATAATTATTTTTGGCATTGCATTTTTATATGTTTATTATATTCTAGAATTCAATTTATTTAATAGAATATTGTAAATCTGATTTTTTTTAATTGTCTTACTTTGTAATAAATTGATCAATAGTTAATTAGTATAATACCCCAACCCTTAATTATAAAAAGGGTTAAACACTAACCCATTTTTATTATCAAGTCAGGTGTCGATAGTAAAGCTAGGGTTTCAAGGTAAAGGAATAAAAATATGAACATACGCATAATTGAGCCTTTGAAATTGAATGTAATACTTATATATATGTAGGCATATAAATCTATGATGGAACATTCTATCACTTCCCACATGAAAAAGTCTAGTAAATATCAAGTAGCTATGATTACCATAGGCATTAATGCATTACTGGATCCATTCATTAAGTTTTGACAGCCATCATATTGATCTAAGTGACCATAGTCCTATTTTATAACACTTTTTATGATTATACATTGTCAAAAACTATAATATAACTCAAACAAGCTAAGTACCCTATCCTTTTGGTCATTTTTATAAGTATCAATGCTATAAAATATTCATATTCTAATATTTATATTCATATTTTTCTTAATTTAGATGTAGATTATACAGTATAAATTATTCAAAATTCCTATCTTATTTAGATAACTAAATATAAAAAATATTAAATAAATTTCTCCAACTACTAAAAAAATGCTTATGTTTATTATGTGTTTTTTTAATACTACCAAAAATACATGAGTGTAGATATCTAAATTTTGTCATTGGTACTTGACAATGTTGATTATTGACACATCCTAAACCACTTGACTTGTGTTACTCTTATTCTCCATTATTTTAATTCATTCATATGTTTAACCCTAAATTGATATGGGTCAATATAGTATATGGTTAAGAATATATAAATGAATAAAGGGTGATAAAAATATCTATAATAGGTCAATTGATTTATAAACTCAAACAAATAATGTTCTAAATTTATAATATTGAGATATACTAAAAACATAAATTACATATACTGATTGATATTGAAATAAATTAGAAACAAGATTACTTGGTTTATTTTGCATGTACACATCTAATTTGAAATAGGTAGAAGTAGACTGCATTTATATTTTGGATCAATCATCAGATTCTATAAATTTACATTTTAGGGGCTTAGATGCTTGTAACAAATTTAGATGGTTGAATTTATGTTATTATTTGACTCAAACAAATGTTTATATTACAAAATATTATTTCTATCTATGTGTGACCACCTAAAATATTATGGGTTTTTTTGTCACCTTTACCCTAGTGTTTTCATATCTCATGTACAGGTTATCGTTCTCTATCAAATGATCAAACCCTTGCTTTTTCACCCTTAGAGTGCCTATGGAAAACATGGGTTAGTGGGCACATGGTTTTGATATAACCCTAAATACCCCTCTATAAATGGGTGATACCTACATATCCAATACTACAAAGAGGGACTCATACTAATGTAGTTATCCCCTACATGTCATCTTGTATGTGCATAAGGATGAAATATGTAAAAATCAAGTATAATCATGACCTAGATTGTAACTTATCAAATAGGAATCATGGAGTGATCCTTCAATACTTTAGACATTCATATTTTTTATCCCTATGATTGATATGAAAATAGGATAAAATAGGGAATCTCTACTAACTTGAATGGTTGATTGAATGTTTTTGGTAGTTTGCCTTGTGAATTGTTAAGTCTATGTTAGGTATAGAATGAATGAGAGTTAATTTTTTATATATACCAATCCCATTAAAAATATATCACATTGAATCCCTCAGGATAACCATAGGGATACATTTCATTTTAATAATTTTATGAATTTAGGTTACTAGACACTTGCATTGATGTAGGCATCTAACTAGAACATAAATGTGTGAGAAGCTAGAAAATAGACATAGGTATAAAAATTGGAAAGATAGAAGATAAACAGGTTAACAATAATTTTATCATGATAAAAGGCCTGGGACATTATAATAACATTGGTCAAACTAAGAGATAATCAATTTGTGATAAAGAGATAGTGTATGCAAGCCTTTCAATAGTGGGAAGATCTAAAAGTTAAAGGTAAATTCATGATATATATTTTCCATGTGTACAAGAATGAGGCACTATATAATTAATATTTAGTGTCTAAATTTCCCCCATTTAATATAGTAATTAAATTTCTAGTTTACAATAAAATAAATGTGTACCTAGGTGTGTGTAACACACCTTGCATTTGGGTGAGCCCAAATTGAGTGCTTTGCTAATGACTGACCTAAAACCAAGAGCATGTTACAATATATAATTAGTTGATATAATATAAAATTGAAATCATTAAAATAATTGAAATTTAAGAGTAATATTTAGGAGCACACATATGTATTGATGCAACCACCTTTCCTTTTGGTAACTTGATTTGAAAAGATGTATAATTAAGAACCATTTAAACTAAGATTAGGACAAATTTGAATTTTTAAGTGTGTGTGTGTGTGAATTTCACATGAACATGTGTGTGTGTGTGTGTGTGTGTGTGTGTGTGTGTGTGTGTGTGTGTGTGTGTGTGTGTGTGTGTGTGTGTGTGTGTGTGTGTGTGTGTGTGTGTGTGTGTGTGTGTGTGTGTGTGTGTGTGTGTGTGTGTGCGTGTGTGCGTGTGTGTGTGTGTGTGTGTGCGTGCGCGTGTGCGTGTACGTGTGTGTGTGTGTGTGCATGTGTGTGTGTGTGAGTGTGAGTGAGTGTGTGCGTGTCCACATGTGTGTTTAGTTATTAGAGACTATCTAGTTCATAACTGCATGACATATTATGGGGCCAATAGTTCAGTCATGCTTGATAATTATGATTGGGTTATAATTATTATTTTATTATATCAAGAAAAATTTATTTAAACCAAATTTGAAGCCCCTTGGGCTAGTTGTAGACTATGTAACACTAGATTAGGGTTATAATATGTAAAAGGCAAATATAATGAGTTTGAACAAGTCAAAACTATTGAAAATTGGTATTTTGGTGTATTATGACAAGTTAAAAAGTATTGTAGTGTTTTTTAACATGTATGGTCTTATACGAAGGGTCTACTAGCCTATGTCAAGTTGATTAGGCTTAAATACCTAAGTAGGCTAGTATGGGTAATGAGAAAGTGGAGATGCACATAGAGTTGAGAAGTGAAACTTGGTGATACATTATATGGTGGAAAATGGTATTAGGATATGTGATTAATTTGTATGGAGGATATATATTTAAGTCAAACTAAGGATATTTATCATTTAGGAGGCTTAATTAGGGAAAGTGTTACAAAGGAAAGGGTATCTACATAAGGAGTTAAGGTGTGAAACTTATTAGTAATTATTAAGGAGACAGAGTGTGCCCAAATATAGACTTATATATTCTATATCAATTAAAAATTGTTCAAAGTAGGTAAATTTGCCTAAAAAAGGCTACAAGGAGGAGAGATTGATTAAGAGCTAGAGACATATAGGAGGAAGTTGATAATGATTCAGAGTTTGAAATGGGTTGAATCAAGTATGTTATGACCTAGAGAATTCATCCATGATGGGAGATTCTATTGATGAGTTCTAAAACAATAATTGAGGTTTCAAGCCTTGAGTATGAACTCATGTGGAGCTAATGAGTGAGTAACATGAAAGGAGATGAATAAAAGAAGGAGATGTGGTGAATTTATGAATGAAATATTGATGAAGAGTATAAGGATATAGAGGAAGGTTTCAGAGGTACTTAGTGGATAGGGTTATCCTTTATGAGGGTATTAATCTTAGTGAATAATAAAGAGCCATCGAGGAAAGAGAGTCAAGTTATTGAAGAATCAGGAATGAATCTATGAAAGTGATGGATAAGGAGTTATAGGACTAGGCTATAGATAATTTTAGTATCATATCAAGTGAAATATTTTTTAGTCAAGGAGAACATATGTAAGCTCAAGTAAAAATAAAGGTATGTGGCATGTTAATTATTTCTCATTATTAATGATTGTATGAAATGGACAAGATGTCAAGGAGATGGTAGAAAAAGATGTGTGATAGAGATTGAAACTAATGCATGACAAATTATTAGACGAAATATAGTTATAAGTGGAAGTTAAATAGACTCCAAGATAGGAGAGTCATTCATTGCATGGAGAATAGATAACAACGTTCTAGGAATAAATCTTGAGAAAGAAGTGATCAAGTAATAGAGATATAAAGATAAGAGAGAATATGATAGTAATAAAATATTAAAGGGGAAAATGAGAAGTATAGATGGTAATGTATAAGATATAAGACATTAAATCCAAGAATAAAAAATAAATACTATGAGTACTCTAGTCAAGTATGTAAACATTTGTTTGATTTTGGTAAAGTATAATTGTTGCAAGTGAAAGAATCTGACAGAAAAAGGATATGATTAAGCCTAAGGTCATTGAGGATTGTGTGAAGAAATTTAAAGAAGATCAAAATAATAAGTAAATTCTAATTTTGGCTAAAGGATAAGGAAGGTCCCAAGTGAAGATAAAAGATGAGAAGGTCTCAAGTGCAGACCAACAAGGTACTCAAGTGGAGTACCAAAGAGATGAAGGCAAGGTATAAGACACTTGAAAAGAGAAAAAGAAGAATGCAAAGCTAAATATGATGTACATGGACAAGAATAATTTCCATGAGAATAAAATGAAATAAGATAGAAGATATAGAATGTTTGAGGAAGAGATAAGAGACTTGAGACAAGGTCTCAAAGGTATAAATCAATTGATACTCATGATAGAATAGATGAAAAATCAATAAGAAAACCCATGGATTGGATGGGTTATGAAGAATAGAATGAAGTTCCAAATATATCTATTTATGAGAGAGAAAAGTCATAAGATGAATACCTTGGAGAAAGATAAGAGAAAGAGAAGTGCCCATAGAGGCTTGAGGAAATGTAAGTTTCCAAATGAGTAATATGAAGAAGAAGAGGTGAAAAGAGTTCTCATCATGGAGAACATGAAGAAAGATGAGAGAGATGTGCCAAAAGAATTACTTGGATAATAAATTAAGAAGAAGAGTAAATTTTCAATCTAGGAGGCACTCAAAGGGACATTGTGGTCTCTTATTTTGTTATATAACATTGTATTTGAGTCTATCTATACAAGTATGAAGACATTCATGAGCAAGGTGTTGGAAAGAAGTGGGGAAGTAAAATCATCCATGCACAAATTTGAGTGTAAAAATAAGAGAAAACAAGTTGTTATTGTCCATGAAGGAGAAAATTATTGTGAAAAGGTCAAAAATGAAGAATATGATAGTGTGAAAATTTTCTAATTAGTCCATGAAGAGATAAAATCTGAAGTAGAATTCTTTGATGCCTTGAAGAGAATAGAGGATAAAGGAGTGAAATATGGAAACATGAGAGATAATTCCAAGCAAAAAAACATGGTGGAAAATTAAATCATGCAATAGCCCATTGAGGATGTATATATATATATATATATATATATATATATATATATATATATATATATATATATTGTTATTGATATTACAAGTGATAAATAAAAGGTGCATAGATAAGTTTATAGGAAAAAGGATAATAATAGGCTTACAAATTTGGAAAATTATCATGGATATAGGATGCCATTATGGATTGAAAAACTAGTTACATAGGTAATATTAGAAGTAATTCATCAAAGAGAATCATATGGTATAAGTGAAATCAAAGGACCAAAAAAGAATGTAAGAAACTTTTAGTTTGAACAAACAAATAAATGGAGTCCAAGTCATGATAAACACATATAGAGTCAATTATGGGTCCCAAAAGGCAAAAGGGAAGTAGAAAAGTATGTTTTAATAAGTCATTGTGAAGAATCTATGCCCCTAAGAATTCCAAGATAAAGGAAAGGTAAGGAGATTTCTTGTGATGAGTTGTATAATGAATCATTGAGTGAGATATTGGTTAAAGAGGATGATGAATGGCATAATATATTTATAAGTACTAATTTTCATCTGGTAGTATATGTTCATTTGATGTTTAAATATGAGAACATTGATATGTAATTTCTAAGGAAAGAGAAATCATTTTAAGTCTAGAAGATGGATGAGGAGCAACTTGGACTTGAAGAAGGAAAAGAAAGAACAATATGGCAAACAATTCCAAAATTTAATGAGGCAAGTGAAGAGCTAAAATATCTCTCTTGGAGAGAGGAAATAATGTTGATGGGTGATCTATTAAATCTATAAAATTGGATAGCTTTAGTAGGTACCTAGTCAGACTTGAAGGCAAGCAAGGAAAGACAAGAAGTTCATAAAAGTGGTCCTAAATAAGAGGTCTATGTGCACCAAGAAATAAAATATGAAACAATAAATGATGAAGAATTTAATTCCATCGAGGTGAGAAAATATATGACAAGACTTAAAGTTAGAGAGATAAAAAGTGCAGGTATAGAAGATGAGCATGAAAAAATTATAGAGACACATTGGGAAAAAGTGTCTGCAAGGAATCAAAAAATGGAAAAAGAAGAGTCAAGTCAAAATAAAGTATATGCAGTTGAGACGAATGTAGAATAGAAATATGCATATAAAGTGAAGGAAACAAAGGTGGAGGCCATGGAGAACGGAGAAGAATAGGACATAGATAATTTGATACAATACATGAGGGTTGAGGATGATTTGAGCAATACTTCAGGTGATAATTCGAGTGATGGTCCTATCCCAATTGGTGGAAAAACTTTCAAGAGCCATAAATTTTGCACCATAGCTTTGATTGACTCCCCGTTTGAACAATTGGAAAGATAATAATAAGGAGAATGTGATGAAATTAAAATAAGATAATCTCAATTGGTTTTGACCCATAAAAACCAATGGAAGTTCCCTAAATTTTAATTTTAATAGTGTGGTATAAAAATAATAAGTTTCTAAAAATAGTAATTTCTCAAATTTTGTATTTTTGTAAATAGTGGAAGTCAAACCACTTCATCTCCCTCAAGATTGGTTACCTTCCACATCCTCCTCTTACCTTCAAAGTATGTATAAATGTAGATGTAACCCAAGAAATAAATCAAATATCTCTTCCTAGATATAAGCATATGTTTTTATTTGAAATATTATGAGTAATAAAACATCTCTTCTCAGAGAAATCATTGCTACTATGTTATTTTCATATTCTGGAAATATGTTTCAACCAAAACTTTTGATTTTTGGATTAGAGGAATACTTATTCACAAGGAAAGACAAGATGAAGAGTTAAATTAAAATATCAATAATATAGTTGGATGTAGTAAAAAAAGGAGAGAATATCAAAAATTGGAATGCCAAGAAGAAAGTTACTCAAACTATTTGACCTAGAGCTCAAATCTTTCCCTCGAGGAAATTATGATGCAAGGGCATCAAAGAAAAAATAAAATTTGGTAATGAGAGGATTATTATATGTTTCATGGGTGTTTTTCGTCTCATTTCATCCCTTATAATGGGATTGATTCATTAGGAGAGTCTCTAAGTGTCATTTAGTAGCCCTTTGGCATTTTCCTGCCATAAAGAGAAATTTGATTATTTAAATCTTGTATGAGAATTTGAGAGTGATTTGAAGGGCATCATGAAATTTAAGGTTAGTAATATTTTAGTGTGAGGTAATATGCCTACATAGGTCTAAGAGTGAACTAGAATATGTTCTACATGCACATCATGAGTAAATAGGCCTAAGACCAAGAGTCTTGAATGTATTAACCACATCATGGTAGTTATCATGAAAGTAAGGTAGTTTCTCTTATATGTGGGAAATAATAAGAAGGTGGTAGAATAATTGTGAGATTAAGTTATAGGTTTTTAAAAGGTAGATGTATGAAGGATAGTGAAGAGAATAGAAGAAAATGAAGAAGATATGCATTATCCATGAAGAACAATAGAGGGATAAGGATTGTATGTATATTATAATGAAGAAATCAATAAAGATAAATTTTGTTTTGGTGTGATATATTTGTATTGAACATATTAAAATATATTATAAATATATTTATTTATATTGAGTCTCCTTATAAAATAGTAATGGTTTTGTTGTTTGAAGATTGTAACCCTATTTTGTGTATTGACTATCAGATAGAAATTGATTATGTGATTAGTGTGGAAATTTGTCATGTACAATTTATAATTAAAGGAAAAATTGAAGAATGTATATTAAAAAATTCAATGTTTAAGTGTGATTAAGGTATTTAATTAATGATAATGATTCAAACCTATTAATTAAGTTTCATGTGTACAAGAAAAAACTTAGAGTATGAGAAATTCTATGTATGAGCATAATCTTGAATACAAATGACTTGTTGAATAATTGGTTAGAATTAGAATATTTAGAGGTGTCATAATTTTAAAAATTTCTCCCTTGTTACTCTATTCTACATATATGAAGTGTTGTGTTTATGATTATAGGTGTAAGTGAAGATTGAACTTAGAATTCTAAGTGTCTCTATCTTGCAGTCAAGAAACAAATTAATGGAAAGGATTATTAATAAGTAAGAGGGAGAATAATAATAGAATATTCATATTTATTGGTATTTTTTTATAATAATTTTATAAACTAGATTTTGAGAGGTTTATTTATAAGTGTTGAAAGACAGGGTTTGCAGTTTGTGAGTGCTCTGTCTTAAGAGATAGTCAAGAAACCTCTATGTGATCTAAATAATAGATTATATGTATGGGTGGAGATTTTAGTGGTTTTAATATGGTTTATAAATAAAATATTATGTAATATAAACTTTTTTAATGTTTCATAACCTGAATCAAAGCAAAATGTGAAATTAGACCCTATATTGGCTTTCTTAAGCAGACTGTGTTAATAGAATTTAGTAGAACCATTGTTTTGTATGAGTTTTAAAGCTATTCAAGACAATAAAAGGGTTTAATAAGGTTTTATTATATAATAAATACCTTATCTATGTCTTGGGAATGTTTTATATCAATAAATATTCATTTAAACCAAATTTGAAGCCCTTCGGGCTAGTTGTAAATTGTGTAACACTAAATTAGGATTAAAATAGGAAAAACACAAATATAATGAGCTTGAACAAGTTAAAAATCATAAAAATTGGTAATTGGGTGTATTTTTATAAGTTACAAGTGATTATATTAGTTTTGAACTTGTATAGTCTTGTGCGAAGGGTCTACCAACCTGTGTCAAGGTGGTTAGGCTTAAAGACCTAATTAGGGTAGTAGGGGTAATGAGAAAGTGGAGATACACAAAGAGTTGAGAAGTAAAACTTGGTGTTAATTTTTATGGTGGAAAATGGTACCAATATATGTGATTAATTTGTACAAATGATTTTTATTTAATTCAAACTAAGGAGATTTTTCCTTTAGGAGGCCTAATTGGGGAAATAATTACAAAAGAAAAGGTATTTTCATAAGGCATTAAGGTGTGAAACTTATTGGGAAATAGGAATGAGATAGAGGGTGCTAAAATAAAGTATTATATATTATATATCAATTAAATATTGTTCAAAGTATGTAAATTTGACTAGCATAAGGCTACAAGGAGGATAACTTGTTTGAGAGCTTGAGAAGTATAGGAGCCAATTGAGAATGAGTCAGAGTCTGAAATGGGTTGAATCAAGTATGTTATTCCATGGATAGGTCATCCATGATGGTATATTATATTGAAAAGGTCTAAAATAATAATTGAGGTTTTCAGCCTTGAGTATGAACTCAGGTGGATCTAGTGAGTAAGTAACACGAAAGGAGATGAATCAAATAATGAGATGAGATGAATGTATGAATGAAAGGATGATGAAGGTTATAAGGATAGAGAGGAATGTCTCATAGGTGACTAGTGGATAGGGTTATCATTTATAAGGTTATTAATCCTAGTGAAGATTAAAGATCCATATAGGAAAGAGAGTCAAGTTATTAGGGAATTAGGAATGAGGCTATGAAAGTGTTGGATAAGGAGTTGTATGCCTAGGCTATTCATCATCCCTACACCATTATAGGTTAATATGACTAAGCCTAGACATAAGGTATTCAATAGTAATGCATATTATGACTATCATATATGTATTAGACATTCTAAAAGCAAGTGTTACATACTAAGGCATAAGATAAAGTATCTTATCAATGATAATAATATTGAGTTAAGCACACCCAAATTGGAGGATAGAACATAGAAAAATGAAAATAAAAATTCAAAAATATTCAATAATCCATTTATAAACCATTGTAAAATAGAAAATACAAGTAATTTAGAGGTACACCATGATTATAATGTGCATCTTCCTCTTTAAACATATACACTCATATGAACATCAACACTAATTCATATGATAAATTTTGATGATATATATATATATATATATATATATATATATATATATATATATACATACATATATATATATATATATATATACATACATATATATATATATATATATACATACATATATATATATACATACATACATACATATATATATATTTGATAATGATTTGGATAGGCATGCACTCTTTATTAGATATTATATAAACAAACAATCCATACATAGTCTCATGATTGAAAATGGGTCAAGTGAAAATTCAAGTAAAATGATACTTATTTACACTCTTTGGGTACATAAAGTAAGATTCATAAGTTACATCAAATATACTCAAAGCATTTGATGGAAAACACATAACACTCTTGGGAATATTGTGATACCTCTTCAAGTTGGTTTAGTAATAATGGCTACTTCATTTCTAGTCTTACCAAGAATATATGCATTTAATATTTTATTTATATGACCTTGGATATAGAAGATCCACACAATGCCATCAACATTACATCAATCTCCAAAATATATACAATATAATCCGGTGGTGAAGTTTTTAGGCATTTTATATGATTACCCTCTATAGTTAGTGGTAATTCCTTCCCACAATCACCATAGTTCATTATTACACTTATTCAAGAGCATAATACAGAGTTAGTTGTTTCACTTATTCAAAATCATATCACAAAAAAATTATTGCACATATTTAAGATAACAATACACATAAATTTGTTACACTTATTCATAAATAGTAAGTGACCCCACTTTAAAAAAAAATTATAAATAGATACCCATTAATTATAACTTGATCCAAAAATGGCACTTAACAATTTTAACCAATTTTCTCTATTTTTATGAGTAAGGAAAAATTTATTAATTTCTCATAAAATTACATGAAAATTGGCGTATTAATTTAAAACCCACAATTTAATGATTAAAAATAATAAGAGGTAAATGTCCATATATAAATAATACACTTGCACTTGATAATAGAGTATACCTTTTCAGGGGCTAAATCTTTGGGTTCGATAAAACGTGAACCAATTTATAAATTATGTCAAAATAAATTTAATTTTTACATCAAAATGTTCTCCTAAAATGGGCTACCAAGAAATCATCTTGACTTGAGAAAGTCCTGCAAAAGACGGATTCTACAAAATATCCACTCCGCATTGAGTTACTTCTAATGAACTCTTCTTCACTTCTTATTCTCCTCAAATAAGTTCTTTGGGAACTTAGAGTACTTTTTAATTATTTCTACAATGGGTTCATGGGTTTATATAGCTTTCAAAAACCTAAAAATCATGTATATTTGCCTTATCAATCCCCAATCTTACATAGTTTATGGGACTAAAATCCACATTACATGAATATCCCATATAAATGAGTTTTAAAAAAATATTAAGGCTTTAATTTATAATTTACATGAGTATATCACATATCCATGGGATTTCATAAAATTAATAAGGATTTTAAATATCCATCATTTTGTTATTTATTGTAATCCTTTTCATGTTTTAATAAAACATTACATTAAAAATAGCATCGAATAATCCATGCTTTAATGCCCATGTCTTACCTTGCATGTTTATTTTCCATGTAGTCTATTTGATCTAGGAATCTGACTCAAGTGACTAGATTAGATCAAGTGTTAGTTCAAAATGAAATCAAAATGAAAATAACACACTAACAAGCATGACATCTCTAGGCCTTGATACTAGGAGGAGCTTAATAACAAACATACATATGAAAACAATAACTAAAACATGAAATAAACCTTCCTTCACCTTCTTTGGAGATTCCAAATGGTTTTTAGATGGATTTATTGGATTTTGCATCAAATATTCTTCATAAACAGAGTTTTTTGGCTCCTTCTCTCCTTGGCACTTTTGGATTGTGATGGCTTTTGATTGGTTCAACAATTGGGCATGATAACTGTTGACCAAATTTGACCTCATAGGTCAAATTGGGACTCATATAGGTAAAAAATTGAGTTTAAATTTTTTTTAGGGGTCTAATATTATTTCAAAAGGTATATCATAGGTCTTTTGATGTTTTTCCATATCACATTAGCCTTGGTCATTGGTCATATTAGCCAATATATCAATTTGAGTCATTTGGAGTCATAAATAGAGAATTAAATGAGTTGTATGGCCTCCTTGGGAATTTTTCAGGTTAAAAAATGTGATTTCATGTTCCATGTGTCCTAATAAGTCTTTATCAACTATTATAACTGAAAAGTGGTAGGTTCTTCAGAAGAAAGAGCAATTTTCTTGTGAAAAGAGAAGAGTTTGGAACTTGTAAGGCCCATTGGGGAAGGTGAAATGTGGGATGAGGTTATTTAATGTCTCTTAATATTCCTCAAACTCATATCAGTTCTTGACACACTTTGGAAGTGCTAAAAAAGGCCTAAAACCATTCTACTCCTTTCTTGCCCTTCTAAACATGCATAAGGGATCAACAAATTCATGCTTGATACGAATAGTAGAAGAGGTTTCAAGTAAAATGAATTTTATAGGTTTTATTAAAATTAGAGAGATAAATTTAAATAAAAATATTTCTAATATTGGTCAACCATGATTTATGAACCATCATTTACAAGTTGACTATGTTTTTATACATACTAATATGTGCAGTCTATAGGTTTTGCTCCATTTTGGACAAGTCCATACAAAAAAATTATTTATTTTTAATCCATAGGATTTTATATATCTTATAATATTATCTCCATGTTTATTTTCATCTTTCATAGTGTTTTTATAGGCAATTTATCTCATGTTGTAAGGTTTCACCATGTGAAGTCTCAGTCAGTTTTCCTTATTATACACTGTGTGTTTCTATTCAGAGGTATCATGAGAATGGGATGTGATGTTTCCCATGTATAAAATCCATAATATCACATACTTTCATTCTTTTTTCATCATATCATGCTTGGATCAAACTTTTAGTCTTGCTACTCACATTCAACTCCTTGCTCATTCTCACTTGCAGTCATAGGGAATCACGTGTATAGAGCATGTTGAGCATGATTCAAAGAAGTGTAATGATAGTATTAATATGTATAACACAATATAATATCCGGTAAATTAATTATAAAAATTCACTTGTTAATAAGAAGATAATATGGTAGTCATACTCAGTCACTCACACATTTTACCATTGGTATGCACTTATAGGCGCCATGAAAGAAGAATGTCACATTGAAACAAATTTTTGACTTGTTAAAAATCCTAAAAAGTTGAAGGGAGTTAATTTAAACATTTTAATTAGGTACATTATTATTTAAATTGAGACTCGTCTTCATTGCCTAAGCACATAATCTGCTTGCTATATACTCAATCTTCATTTACAGAAGTCTCCTTATTGATGTCATACTAAGATAGAGAATTTGATAGTTTTGGAAATCTATCAGAGTGGAAATAAGTGAATTTTAATACTTAGAGATGGTATATAAAGTTTTCATAAAAAAATTATCTTGCATATTGTCCCAATCTACTTCTCTACCTGTATGTGACAATAACCACCTATATGTGGCCCTAACAGAGGTATATAGGTCCTTGTATGTGAGGTTGGAACATGAAAAAACTTTTATTTGGGATATCGGTAAGTGTAATTTACCATATCAGACCCACTTGAGGGGATAGGTTGTCAAATGGATCTGAAAACCACTTCAAAAGTTTAAATGGTAGTGTTCAGGCACCTTGTCCCTAAAAGTGCAAAATAGAGGTCTAGGGGTGTTTTGTGAATATCTTATAACACATTTGAAAAGATTTTAAAATATATATATGGGTTTATATTTTATCCTATATCATGTAAAATAACTATGATAAGGATGGGGTCAAAATTATTTATGGAAATTAATTGTTGAGTGTCCTAAATATACCCTTAAAAGCATTGAAACCCCACATTAAATTCTATAGGTTTTGAGTTTTGAATGACCTTTTGACATTCTAAGGACAAAAAAAAACACATCATGTTGTAATGTTAATAATAATCATGGTGTATAAAATATCATTAAGTTAATTATTATGATGTTCATATGTAGTATTTCAAGCTTCATGGACACCTACAGGTGTCCCCTCATAGGAAAATGTTCACCTACAACAAGAAAAGAAGATAATGACCCAAGCATGGTGTTTTAATGATGTTTAGGGAATATAAATTGAATTAAAGTATTAAAAATTTCTATTTTAATTTAAATATTCAAATAATTTATTCATATATCATGAACAAAGCCCAATTAAATAAATACACACCTATAGGAGTCATTTTGGCAGGGTTTCATACTCAAGACAAGAACTCAATTAGTAAGATCAAGGTGCATGTAAAGAGTTTATAAGGAGGTGTAATGATTAAATTAACATATTAACACCTTAATTATATCAATTATGACCTCACTAAGCTTTTGTATGTGTGAAACAAGCTTACATTGACCTCTTAGGACCCTGTATGCACCTACAACTGAGTGTGTAGTCTTGATGAAGGTGAAGATAAGAATGTGATTAGGAGGAGAAATAAGGTTTAAAATAGATTGATAATTATTTTTTATATGTCAATAAATTTTTTTCATATACTTTAGGACTCCTTTCAAGTTGACTATCCACTCTTCCTACTAGCCTAAAGGTAGAAGTTTGTACAATTGCACTAGGAGACCCATATTACTCAATAGGTAAGAACGAAGAGTTCAAAGGATAAGAGTGTTTATTGGTGAATTAAAATATTATTTATATTTAATTTAATTTGTATAACATTTTTTATAAACCTAATTAATTTTTTTTATTCCTTGAGAGGTCATTCTTATGTGGAAGTAAAAAATGTAAGAAAATAGTCCTTTTGGAGGGATTTTTTTGACAAATTGAGCTGGTTAGGTGCTGAATGGATGAATATAGCTTATAAATTTGGTAAAAATATTAATTATGAAATAATAAGTATCAAAAAACCTTCAATTTAAATTTAAATTTATGGATACATCTCATTTTTTTGTCTTAGAGTTCAGTCAGTCAAGAAAATCAAGTTTTTGACAAAACAAGCAAATGAAGCCAAAAAGGTTAAGGAACTTGATGGAAAGCTTTGGGAACATAAAAATATATATTTTTAGGTGTATGAAAGGTAAATAGGTAATATTAATTAATAAATCAAGATTATACCTCTCAAAATTATGAAAACACTCTCTAACTAGATAAGCTCCAACTAGGCATATTTGGTAAATGAGAGGAAGAGATGAGGAGTGTTTTGAGGGTTTTAGGGTACCTTAAGAAGATAAATTACATATAATAAATCATGATATAAATTAAATATATGGTTAAAACTAAGTAGATTATTCCAAACCTAAAAGGGTTACAATCAAGTCTATTATGCATGTTTAGGCATAAAGACCAAATGTGAAACCAATGTAACTTCCAGCTCTAGGAGTGCGTTAAAATGGACCAAGACATGTTTGTGAGGTTATTTTAGACATTTTAAATATATTTTTATTTAGGGTAAGTAAAAATAAATCCAATTTTGGCTTAGGACCGACTTAGACCTATAGGTGAAATGAAAACAAGCTCGATAGGTTACATTTGAATGCTCATATATCCCTTGGTACTTTGCATGGAGACTAAAGAAATTTGGAGGTTTTATATAGGTTCTTAAACAACCATTTTTTTGGAATTGGATTTAAGGTTGGATGTTAGGTCTTTATGAACAAAGATTAAGAGAAAAAATAAGCCTAAAACCCTTATAAGCACTTAATTTAGAAGATGAGGATGGTGAGCTACCCAGATGGAATAGTTTTCCTAGAACGATGATTTGAGGCTGGAGAATACTCTCTCAGGATACTCCCATCAAGATTAGTTTTTATAAAATATATACGGATAAGGTACAAAACTAGTTTTGACTATTTTGTGCATTATGTAGGTTATAAGGACTTTCATGGTATGCAACCAACTTTGGGAGGAAGATCTATACTTGAGATAACCCCTCATTTACATTTTATAATTCACTAAAAATCCTAAGTGTTAAAAAAAACAACTTCATCTTAGCCTGTCAAAACTAGCATAGTCAACATGATGGTGAGAAGTGTGAAAAATTCAAGTGGATGGGTTTTTAAGGTGTGATTTATGCCTCTAAGGACATGGAAAGTCTTTCCAAGTGTCATCCACTCCTCATGGATTTTAATGGAAAATGCAAGCCAATTTTGAGGCCAAGAGTGAGGGGTGACATAAGAGGGAGTTTTTTAGACTACAAATGGTGATGGCTCACTTATAAAAGTTTCTAGATGACTAGGACTACAACTAATTCATGGAGAGGCATGTTTGAAATCCTTCCCTCTCATTCCAATAATCAGACCTATCCATAATCAGTAATGGGATGTTAAAATAGGTGTGAATGATAAAGTCAATTTTTTGAGACAACACAAAGAGTTTCATGCCACTTTTCATAAGTTTCATGACTTGGGAAGCCACTTATCTTTTCTAACCTTTCATGGTATATTTCAAACTATCTTTCTATGCACAAGTAACTCATTTACTTAGATTTAAAAGTGTCTTTATGACCTTTATACTTCTCTCTTCTCCTCTCTCTCCCTCAAGTTCTATAAGAACTAGCCATTTTGGCATTTGAAAACTATGCTCCACCTGAGTATGGTGAATCCCTACTCATTTGTATACCATGGATAAATTATTTTTACCTCTTCCATTACTATTATTACTATTTTTACTTGAAATTTTTGATTTTTCATAAGTGATGACTCTTGTTTCCTTAGCATGATTATCTCATCCTCTCACTTATTTATAGTTGGAAAGCTTCTTCTTGTAGGGCATGTGAAGTGTTTTATGATTTATCAAGGTTGAGTGAGTTATTATATTCAAATATTTCCATTATAGGCCTTTTTTATATTCCTCTTAGACTAAACATTCATCACAACCTCATAATGTAACATTGATGTGAGAAGATGTAGATTGGATAAGTGTATGTTTGGTTCATCCCGTATTCCCATGTGTAACATGTAGCTAGTTGGAAGTCATTAACTTATTTGGTGTATCACCTCCTTTAAGATAGTTTGATTTCATTTTTATCTCCCTTTTCCCTCATAAATTTTAGGTTTAGTAGTGATCTAGAGTGGTACATCAAGGGATCTATCCCTATCTAAATATTTATCTCATTCTTAGGCTCACCCATAGCCTAAAGGTGTTTCAATTGTGCCACTTGGATGAGGAGAGCTGAGACATCTCCTTAAAGGGTAAAAATCCAAGTGATAATAGTGTTTGACATGCATTCTAGGATTATTAGTCAAAGAAGTTGAAATATTTTTGGCGTTTTCTTTCAACATATCATCCTTTGTAGGCATCTATCTAAACATCAATGGCGACTCTAAGATTACATTAGCTAGTTAAGTAGCCTAGGTATTCTTTTGTAAGATTGTTGATGATCATTCCTTGTGTTCTTCCTTCCTAATGAATTTCCATGGATAACATTAGTGTTGAGTATTGTTTTACATAATTTGGTGAGTTTTATCAAGCCTATGGCATTCCTTATCAGTCTTTTTATGATCCCTATCATTCCCAATATGGTCCTTATCAACCTGGTTATGAGTTGTATTAGCCCTATAATTAGCATTCTCTATATCTTTCTCCTATTCAACCTAATCACTTATCAAGTCAATCCATTTCAACCTTCAAGAAAAATCTTTTGGGATATGATAAGTATATGTTAGATCTTGATACACTAAGGGGACATGGTCAAGATATTATTGGTCACTTCATTCATAAGGTGAGAGATGAATTAGATTTGGTCAAAAGAGAGTGGTCACCTATTGAGATAGCCAATTGGTAAAGTATCACAAGTGAGATGTTAGATGTGAGTGGCTTGATTTCATCCTTGAAAGATAAACTAAGAGTTTATGGGGAGAAACCTCACCAAATATATTAACCTTCATATCCACTTCCCAAACATTGATATCAATCCTACATGATTCCTACTCATGAACCCAATCAAGCTTACCAAAGTCATCCTTTTCCCAATTAGTTGTGAAAGAGAGTTGAAGAGACAAGCCTTATGTTTAATATAAATCTTGATAGGTATATTGAGTTGGATAACATACAAGTGAATAAATCCATCTCATTATTAAAATAAGTGGAATATAATCTCTCATTTCCCTCTCCCATTACATCCCCACTTCAAGAAAATACATTTAGAAATGAGATTCCAAGTTGGACAAGGTAGAGAGTCTAAGCCTAGGTAAATCCCAAGTTTTTTGAAAATTTCATCCACTCCTAAAATTGTATCACTATGTCAAGAAGAGACTCATAATCCTAACGTCCTAAACTAGAATAAGGTAGTTGAATGATGGGGAGAGAAATAAGAGAAAAGCCTTGATAAAGAATGTGAAGTTGAGAAAGAGCTTGATCCTATGCAAGTCCCTCCCACCCTTCCTCAAAAGACCTCTTTTACTCCTTATCCTCATGATGATGCCTATCAACTTCAAGAGAGACTTTTATAAGATAAACTAACCAATAAAATTGAAGAGTTAGAATCAAGGATGAAATTGATAAATCAAGGTGTGATGAAAGGTTTATACCTAAAAGAAGATCCTATACATAAACACACCCCATCTAACCTTTCTCAAGATAATGATCAAGCACAATAAGATTTAAATGAAGTGATTTTCAAATGGAAGGATTAAAACTAAGATATTTTATCCCAAGGTCTACCTCCTCTTCCTTAAGAGCTCCCAAAATATTCCCCAACAATTCATTCTCAATCTAATTTTGAGTTCTATGTTCCACCTCCACCAACTAGTTCATTTTGTCCTCACCCCATCACCATTTTCCTTGATGGACTATGGTATGGGAACCTAAAGAGGAGTAGTTGGTTGATAATAATTCAGAACTCTTTTTTGAATAAATCATACCTCATTGGTAGCCTCATTAGGCTAGGTCACATGATTTAAGGATGCCTAGTCTTGGCATCACCAAGAAGGAAAAAGATATGAAAAGATCTTGTAGCCCTTGAGAATCAATCTTAGGTTAATATAGTTTAGATGTAACTTTATAACCCTCAAGAGGTCTTAAATGTTGAATAACACTAGATTGATGACCTCATATATCAAGAAGAGAAGATTGAAAAGGTTGTAATCCTAGAAAAATCTCTTGAAACCAAGGTGGAAGTTTTTCTTAAAGATGACACAATACCTCAGCCTAATTTTGAATCACCCTTAGATGAATTGGAGATTTAATAACACCATATTCATGACATCACACATCAATAAGAGAATATTGAAGAGGTAGTGGTTCTAGATGGTAAAGAGGACAAAGATGATTGACAGTTGTAAATGAATTTATTTCAAGAGCTTGAAGAGCTTTGCCAAGTTGAGGGTTAAGTACATGAAAAGGTTAATAAAGAGTATTCTATGGAGGAAAATGACCATGATTGGGTAGAATATAAAAATCTCCTTGATGAACTAGAAGAACTTGTAGCTAAGAAGAAACCCAATCTTATTGAGATCATTATGGAAATCAAGAAGGTACGACTTTGTTGAAAAACCATTGAATGTTGTAATTGAGGATCCATATGAGAATGTTGAGGCTATTTTGATGCAAGAAGATATCATTTCCATATCCAACCTATTTGTATCTACTTGGTTCTCATTGAACATCATGCCAATGAAGTTGGAAAACACCATGAAGAAGATGGAGGCATCAATGCTAAAGGTCAAAAGGATACATGTATCATTAAATAATTCATGTCATGAAGAAAGGAAGGTTTCAAAATTCCCCTTTGATCTAAGAGGGATTTTTCATCTTAATTTAGTTAGTGTTTGAGTTAGTTTGTTTAGTTTGGTGTTTGTATTCCATAAGTGATCATGAAGCACATGTGTATTTGCTTTTGCTTTATGTGTGTCTTTTTTTGTGTGGTTGAGTTAGTCATTGATATTTTCTTGATAAAATATTGTTATCAATTCCTCTTGTGTGTTTCAAACTTTAGATGACTCCCCAAGCCCAATGGATTGATAAGGTTATTGATCTTTAGCATAACAACCATGGTACCCCTATGAGTCACCAATTTGTTAACCAAATTTGACCCTGACCCCTATAGGTAAAAAATTTAGCTTAAAGTGTTTTTTAGGCATCTAATATTGTTTTAAAAGGTATATCATAGGTCATTTGATGTTTTTTCATATCACATTAGCTTGGGTCATGAGTCATATTAGCTAATGTATCATTTTGAGTCATTTGGGGTCATAAATATAGCATTAAATGAGTTGTATAGCCTTCTTGGGAAGTGTGAAGGTTTTAAATTGTGATGTCACATCACATGTGTCTTAATAAGTCTCTATCAACTATTATAACTAAAAAGTGGTAGGTTCTTTAGAAGAAAAAGTAGTTTTTTTGGGAAAAGAAAAGAGTTTGGAACTTGTACGGCCCATGGGGAAAGGTAACACATTGGAAAAGGTGATGTAATGTCTATTAATCTTCTTCACACTCATATTATTTCTTGACACACCTTTTAAGTTCTAAAAAAGGCCCAAACCCATTTTAATTCTTCTTTTCCCTTTTAGACATGCAGAGTGATCAACAAGTTCATACTTGGTACGGTTAGTAAAAGAGTTTTTAGGTCAAAATCCATTGGTAAGTGGTTTTAAACTCATGTATCTCCATTTACATATCAATATCTCTAATATTGGTTAACTATTCTTTATGAACTATCCTTTACAAGTTGACTATGTTTTTCTCTTTGTTAATTTGTGCAACCTATATGTTTTTATCCATTTTGGACAAGTTAATACAAACCAGTTGGTGATGTTGAATATATAGGATGTTGGATCTCTTCTAAAATTATCTCCATGTTTAGTTTCATGTTTCATGGTGTTTTTATATATTATATCATGTTGTAAGAAGGTGACACCATGTGTAGTTTGAGTCAATTTTCCTTGTTATAGACTTTGTGTTTCTCTTCAGAGGTCTCACGGGAATGGGATGTGATGTTTTTCACATATCAAAGCCAGAATATCACCTCATTTATTTCTTGGTTTCATCATATCATGAATGGATAAAAAATTTAGTCTTTATACTCATAGTCAACTCCTTATTCATTATCACTTATAGTCATAGGGAATCATGTGTATGGAACATGTTAAGAATGATTCATGGAAGTGTAATGATATTATTAATATTTGGAACAAAATATCATACAAAGAAAATAAATTATAAACCTTAAATTGTAAAGAAGAAGAGACTATGATAGTCATACTTAGTCACTCCCATATTTTGTCATTGGCATGCACCTACAAGTGCCATGAAAAAATAGTCACATTGAAACGAAGTTTTTAATTGTTAAAAATATTTAAAATTTAAAGGTAGTTAATTTAAATTTTTTAAGGAGGTACATGATTATTTAAATTGAGACTCATCTTTATTTCCTAAGCATATAATTTTCTTGCTACATACTCAATCTTCATCTATAGGAGTCTCCTTGCTAATGTCATACTAAGATAGAGAATTTGATAGTTTTTCTAATAAATTAGAGTGAAAATAAGTTAATTTGAACACATGGTGAGGGTATATAAAGTGTTTATAAAAAAAATTATCTTGCATATTATCCCAGTCTACTTCTTTACCTGTATGTGACAATAACCACCTACAAGTGGCCCTAACAGAGGTATTTAGGTCCTTGTATGTGAGGTTAGAATATGAAAAAACTTTTACTTGGGATATTGGTAATTATAATTGACCATATGAGACCAAATTTAGGGGATAGGTTTTAAAATGGTAAAAATCACTTCAAAAGTTCAAATGGAAGTGTTTAGGCCCCTTGTCCCTAAAAGTGCAAAATATAGGTCGAAGGGTGTTTTGTGAATATCATATAACATGTTTTCAAAGAGTTTTAAAGAATATATATGGATATAACTTGTATATTTTAGCATGTAAAATAAATATTCCAATAATGGGTTTAAGATGATTTATGGAAAGTGGTTGTTGGGGGTCTTAAAGATGCCCTTAAAAGCATTGAAACCCTACATTAATTTCTATAGGTTTTGAGTTTTGAATGACCTTTTGACATTATAAGGAGTAAAAAAACACACTCTCATGTTTTCATGGTAATAATTATGAAATGGTGTAAAAAATAGTATTAATGTCATTAGGATGATGTTCATATGTAGTATTTCAAGCTTCATGGACACCAAGAGGTGTCCCCTCATAAGAAAATATTCACCTATAGTAAAACAGGTAGACAATGACCCAAACATGTTGTTTTGATGATGTTTTATGGAATATAAGATGAATTTAGGTATAAAAAATATTATAATTTAGTTTAAATATTCAGTTAAGGTCTTCATATATCATGACCAAAGTAAATGCACACCTACATAAGTCATTTTTGTATGGTTTCACAGTCAGGACAAGGAAAACTCAATTGGTAATCTCATGGTGCATTTTAAGATTTTATAAAGAGTTTTAATAATGAAATTAACATATTAACACCTTAATTATATCCATTCTGTCCTTAATAATATTTTTTATGTGTGAAACAAGATTATATTGACCTCTTAGGACCCTATATGCACCTACAACTGAGTGTGCAGTCTTGATGAAGGTGAAGAGAGGAATGTGATTAAAAGGAGAAAGAAGGTTTTAAAAAAATTAAAAATTATTAATTATAGGTCAATAAAGTGTTCTCACATACTCCAAGACTCCTTTCAAGTTGACTATCCACTCTTCCTACTAGCCCAAAGGTAGAAGTCCATACAATTGCACTAGGAGACCCATGTTGCTTAATAGGTTAGAACAAAGAGTCCAAAGGAGAAGATTTTTTTTGGGTGAATTAAAACATTATTAAGAATGAATTTAAGGTCGATAAAATGTTTTATAAACCTAATATCATTTTTTTATGCCTTGAGAGGTCATTCTTAAGTGGAAGTAAAAAATGCAAGAAAATAATCCTTTTGGAGGCCTTTTTGGACAAATTGAGTTGGTTAGGTGCCTAAATGCATCAATATAGATTATAAATTTGGTAAAAATATTCATTATTACCTAATAAACCCCATAAAACCTTAAATTTTAATTTATTTTTAGGGATATATCTCATTGTTTTGTCTTAGAGGTGAGTTAGTCAAGAAAATTAGGTTTTTGACAAAATAAGCAAATGAAGCCAAAAAGGTTAAGGAACTTGATGGAAAGTTTGGGAAACATTAATAAAAATATTTTTAGGTGTATTAAAGTTAAATAGGTGATATTAATCACTAATTAAATGTATACCTCTCAAAAATATCAAAATACTCTTGCACATAGTCTAACTAGACAAGCTCCAACTAGGCCTAGTTGGTAAATGACAGGAAGAGATGAAGAGTGTTTTGAGGGTTTTAGATTGACCTGGGAATATTAATTAAATAAAAAAATAGTTATATACCTTAAGAAAATTTATGAAACTAAGGAAATTATTCCTAAGCTACAAGGGTTACAATTAGGTCTAATAGGCATGTTTAGGCCTAAAGATCAAATGTGAAACCAATGTCACTTACAGCTCTAGGAGTGGATTAAAATGGACAAAAAAATGTTTATGAGGTAATTTAAGAAATTTTAAATATTTTTATATGTATGTGAATCACAAATAAATACAATTTTATCTTAGGACCAACTCAGACTTATAGGGAATAAGAAAACAAGCTCGATAGGTCAAATTTTAATGGTCATATCTCCCTTGGTGATTTTCATGGAGACTAAAGACATTTTTATATGTTATATATGGTAATTAAAACAATCTTTTGGAATTTGATTTAATTTTTGATGTCAGGTATTTATGAACAAAGCTTAAGAGCATAAATAGGCCTAAAACCCTTATCAAACCCTTGTAAGGACCCGATTGAGAAGATGAGGATGGTGAGATACCAAAATGGAATAGTTTATTTATAATTATGATTAGATGCTGTATAATACTCTCTTAAGATACTCCCAATCAATATTAATTATATATAATCTATAAGGATAGGGTACAAAACTACTTATTTTGATTGTTTTGTGCATTGTGCAGGTTCTAGGGACTTTCAAGGGATGAAACCAACTTTAAGAGGATTATATAGAGTTATTATAACCCATAATTTATATTTAATAATTCATAATAACTCGTAAGTTTTCAAAAAAATAGCTTCATCTTAGCTAGTCAAAACTAACATAGTGAACATGATGGTGAGAAGTGTGAAAACTTGAAGTGGATGGATTTTTAAGGTGTGACTAATGACTATAAGTCCATGGAGAGTGTTTCCAAGTGTAAAAAACTCCATCCAATATATTTTAATATAAAAATAAAGATAATTTTGAGTCCAAGTGTGATGGGTGATAGAAAATGGAGTTTCTTATACTATAGATGGTGATGGCTCACTTACAAAAGTCTATAGATGACCAAGACTAAAAAAATGCATGGAGAGGAATGTATGTAATCCTTCCCTCTAATTTAAATCATTGGAACTATCCCTAGTCATTTTTGGGACATTAAAAAAGGTGAGGATGATGAAGTTAATTTTTTGAGCAAACACAAGGAGTTTCATACCACTTTTCATGAGTTTCATGACTTAGGAAGCCACTTATCTCTTATAAAATTTCATGTTATATTTCACACTCTATTTATATTTACAATTAAATCATTTTAATAGCTTTAAAATTGTGTTTTTGACCTTTGGACTTCTCTTGTCTCCTCTCTCTCTCTCTCTCTCTCTCTCTCTCTCTCTCTCTCTCTCTCTCTCTCAAGTTTTATAAGAATTAGCCATTTTGGACTTTGAAAACTATGCTCCACTTGAGTATGGTTAATCCATACTCATTTTCATACCATGGATCAATAATAATAATTAATTTTACCTCTTCCATGATTATTATTAATGTGTTCATTTGGACTATTTTATTTTGCATAAGTGATGGCTGTTATTTCTTTAGTATGATTATCTCATTCTTTCACCTATTTACAACTGGAAAGCTTCTTCTTATAGGGAATGTGAAGTTTTTTATGATGTGTCAGGGTTTATTGAGTTATTATATTCAAATTGTGCCATTATAGGCCTATTTTCTAGTAATTCTAGCCTAATCATTCATCACAACCTCATAATGTAATATTGATGTGAGAAGATGCAGATTAGAGAAGTTTATGTTTGGTTAGTCCCTTATTCTCATGTGTAACATGTATTTGGTTGGAATTCATAAAATTATTTGGTGTATCACCTCCCTTATGATAGTTTTATTTAATTTTTCTTTCTCCTTTTTCCCTCATAAATTTTAGGTGTAGTAGTGATCCAAAGTGGTACAAAGTGGTACATCAAGGGAGCTATCTCTCTAGAGATTCACCTCATTCTTAGGCTTCCCCATGGCATAAAGATGTTTTAATTATTACAATTGGATGATTAGATGTAATAAATCTCCCCAAAGGGTTAAAATCAAAGTGACAACAATAACACTATACTAAATGGATTTTTAACTCATTTGAGCATTATAACTTTACACTATCCAAGATTAAAATTATGGTTATGGGGCCTTCTATTTATATATTTTTTGTAAATGATTAGAATGAACTTGAATCATCCATATCAATATGAATATGTATGGATAAGAATCCATTATATTTTGGAGGCTAAAACCAATAAATTTACTCATAAATATTTGGGATAGAAAAGCATTAAAGAGGCATGGGAGGGATTAATTAGATATGTATTACAATTATGGCCTAAAGATGCCTTCCCAAGAAATGATGTCACTTGATGATGCATAAAATCATAATCAATTTCCAAAAATAAATATTCAACAAATTCCATGGAAAATTAACTTAATCTCTTGATTTAAATTAATTATCCTTAAACATGATTGATCAATTTTGATACAAATGATGGTAATTGGTGCTCAAATTAATCAAATTGGTCAAAATGTCATATTGTTATCTCAAAATTTGAATAGATTAAAATTATTATGTGATGTTAGATGTGTTGGAACCATTATCCTATTTATGATGTTTCTGACATAAAATAAAAAAAGATTGTGTCTCGTGTAATAAATTTGGTAAAAAAGAGCAATCCAGAGCACCCAGGTGTCAAATCATCATTTTGATTCAAAATTATTTGTTCAAAGTTAGCTATCTCATAAAATTCATTGCCCCATATAGGGTTAAATTGGACAAAATCCTCACTTTTATATGATATGTTCACATCATTTATCATATTTTAGTGTGTTTGGGCCAAATTGTGCATTTTAGTATAAATTGGTCAAAAGACTAGTTGGAGGTCATTGGTGGCCACTTTTAGGTGTCTATAGTTTTCCCATATTTAGGAAGGCATTATAATATATAGGTATAATAACATCTTCTCATATAATGAAAAAGGTCTTACATGCTTACAAATTCAATGGTAATGGATGAACTATATGTATGATGCCCACTTAAGGGAATGATTGGCATAAGTAGGTCAAAAAATGGTCCCTTGAAAAAAATAAGTAAAACAAGGGGAACAAACATATGAATATGATGGGGTGAGAACACAATGAGTTTAAAAAATTATTTAAAATCATTGAGAATTTGAGTGGGATGGTGTACAATGGTTTACCCAAATGCTATTATAAACATTATACCCTGATAATGGCAATGTGGTATGATAACAAAATGATTTTCCCAAAGGTGGTTATAATCATTGAGAAGATAGAGTTGCCCTAGTTAGGATAGATAAACAAGATAACAACATGCCCTTATTTGGTCATAAATAAAGTAAATTTGGTGATAAAATAATGATTTAACCAAAAGTGGCTATAATCATTGATAAATACATGTAGGATAGTGTATAATGGTTTGCCCAAAGGTGGTTATAAGCATTACAACTTGATAATGGCAACATGGTATGATAACACAATGATTTACCCCAAGGTGGTTATAATCATTGAGAAGATGGAGTTACCCTAGTTAGGATAGACAAATAAGATAACAACATGCCCCTATTTGGGCAAAAATAAAGTAAATTTAGTGAAAACATAATGATTTTCCCAAAGGTAGCTATAATCATTGAGAAATGTAGGTGGGATGGTGGACAATGATTTGACCATAGGAGGTTATAATCATTGGACCCTAATTATGGTAAACATGATTGATTGGTTGATAATGGAAAATATGATGTAGGTAATTTGGTATAGAGGATAATGATGATTTTTGGATAACCTACTAGTAGGGAGATGTTCGTCTGAACTAATAAAGGTTGAAATTAATTCATTGGGTAATTAATCTATTTTTGATATGATTGGGATATTGTTTATTATTGTGCTAAGGATATATTAATGCCACCATTATTGAGTAGACTTACTGAAGCTGATTTTTTGTTGTATCACTATATGGTAGGAATTATGATAGAACACCATGAGGACTGGGTTGAAAGATGCATAAGTACTTACTCCCATAATCTAATATTTAAGGGAAAATAAATCACCAGTGATAAAAACCATGATGATAATGTATATGTATTAATGTGGATGGATTCAATTATAAATGTGCGAGGAATCTCCTAATGAACACATATAGACTAAATTGAGGAAACATTGCTAAAAGTAAACAAACAAGCACATAAACAACAAATAAAACAAATAGGCAAAGAAATAAATATCAGTTAGTCAAAATTTTAGTAAAAACAACATGATTAACATTTCCCCTAGAAAGTAGGGGACAACTTAACAAAAAACATAACAAGGGAAAAGAAGAAAAGGAAGGGGTGGCTGAGTTGTCTCCATATGCATTAGACAAGTGGATGTTATGCATATAGTTCTATGGATATAATATCTAGTAAAACTTTATACTAAATGTATTTATCCTTGGAAATTAGAAGAAAATGATAATTGACAAAAAAATAAACATGATGGATGTGATAAAATAATAGGAATGGTCTTGCAAAATGGTAAGTGCATCGAACAAAAGGCCAAAAAAGATGGGAAAACTAAGTGACAAGTGAATTTCTTGTGACTTTGAAAGGTTTCCCAGAATCCTTAAGGAAAATAAGTGGTCAATGTTTTTATTTTTTCTAATGATTTTAAAAATGTTTTGTAATTTTTGAGTATCTCAACTTAGTCAATAATGATGAGATGTTAAACTATTCAAGCTCACAAAATGACAAGAGCATGGCTTAGGTTTCTTGAAAAATAACAAGAGCATGGATTAGGTTTCTCATAAAATGGAAAGGTAATGGATTAGGTTACTCTAAAAATGGTTAAAGTGTGGCTTAGGTTACTTTTAAAATGGTGATATCATGGCTTAGGGTGACTAAGCTGACCTCAACAAGTATCAAGTGTTGCCTACATAGTCCTAGGATGAGTCCTCAAGTTATTGTAATTCTACCTCACAAATGAATATGATGAGTATAGAAACTAATTAAAATATAATATGCGTAATTGGTATGATTTAAAATAAAACATAAGAATGGAAAGTTGGTATATCAAGGCACAATAAACAATTATTGCCCCTAGTTTGCCCATAGGCAGTTATAACTAGGAAATAATGACATAGATCAATGATACTAATTTTACCATAGGTGATTATAATTAGTAGAAATACCAATGAGACATTTATTTACCCAAAGGAATTTATATTTAGTACCACATAAATAAGTCATGATAAATAAAAAAATAAGAAATGAAGGATACAACTACCAAAACTTTTATCATGTTACTCCAAAATATTGCCTCTGTCTAGAATTCTTGAAACAACTACTGAAACTAATTTGAATCCTCTTACTAAAAATGGTGATGGAACCAAATTGAATTGAACTAAGTTCATAGGTCTAGGTTGGAAGGGAGAAAATAACTTGGTTGATGGGGAAGGTATGGTATAAAATATATGCAATAATAAAAAGTGATAGGCTGGTAAGATGATAGGATGGTAAAATGGTATAGTACAAAGAATAATGTTGAGAGGGTTGCCCCCAAGTGGTAAGGTGAATGCTTAGGTATGCAAAAACAACAAAGGATATGTGAAAATGACAAATTGATATGCGATAAATTCATGGTACATGTTTTTGGTTGATGATTGGTTGTTAGGTTGGATGTGTTTGTCTTGGGTGTGGTTTTTGGATTATATTATTCTTATTGATGGGGAGATGCATGTATTGATCAAAAAATGATATAAAAAAATACTCAATCATGTTAATTGGTATCCCACACCTCATTTTAATATCTACTCTATCAATAACTTGATGCAAATTTGGATGCCAATGATGTTTTGTGATCTTTGTTGGTCATTGATTCATATTCCTTCAAACATTGAGACAAGGTATATTTTTAGTCTCTACAAAGGAAAGTATAGACAAGAATGGATAAGTGTTGGATGATAGGTTTTATTGGTAAATTAAATTTTAGATGAAAATAAAATGTGTAATAGTTTGGAAACAAACAAAGATCAAGATTTTAAGGCACACACAATGTTATTGGTTCTGGATTCGACATAACTTTGGATGTGGTGGGGCTGAAGACTTCTAAATATTCTCTCGATAAGACCACTAGATTCTTCTATTGTTTAGGTTTGAGAGTATCTAACATATGATTAAGCTATAAACTATAATATTTTTTGATTTTTTATTTGATAATGTCTTCATCAAGTAGTGAAGAACTTCTGTACTCAATGATTAGTGTCTCAAAGATATTTTCACTGATGAATTTGTCTTGATTGTTCCATAACACCTTCAAGAAGGATTGACTAAGGAATGTTGAATTTTGATTTTGATTTCCTTTTATTTCCTCTAAAAAGGTTTCACTATAATATGCTAAGTTTTTATTTTGGTTGTCCCCTAACACCTCTGAAAAGGTTTCACTGGTAGAGTATTCTTCTACATGAATTTGGACTTAGCCTCTTTGCTCTTTAACTGCTACATTTCTATGGATGCAGTTTAATAAGGTGTGATTTTGTCAGTCCCAGTCAACACTTGTGGGAGGTTATAATGTCAATAATATGGTTTTGTTGGTTGGTGGTAATGGGATGGGATTTGGAAGCACAATCCTTGTAGAAGATACTAGGAGAACTTGTGTTGATTCTAAAGTAATCATCCTCAAAAACCATAGAAGGATAAAAAATGTATTAAAATTGGTTTATAAGGCACACATAAGCAATGTTGTAACAACCACAAATGTATTCTCCTTATAAATATGAGTTAAAATCAAGGGACTCTAAATCCAATGGTAAGACTGATGTTGATTCTTATTCTAATGTTAAATTTGATGTCGGTCCAAGAATAAAACTTGACTCTAATTCTAATTCTTTATCTGATGGGTACTCTATTACAATAATATCTTTTTAAATATTTGGTATTGGATAATTAAATACCTATGATGGCATAATGGGCTCTAAAAAGACTGGTTTGTTAAAGTGAGACTCTAAAATAATGGGAAAAAGGTCAAGAGATAAATCCTCAAAGACTAAGTTATTAGAGGGAGGATCTTGAAAAATAGGTAGATGGTTGAGGTAATGATTTTCCCAAAAGTGGTTATAATAATTAAAAATTGACTCAATAAATATTGGATCATTAGATTGAGACTCCTTAATAATAGGAATAGATTAAAAGGTGATTCATCATAGGTTGACTTATGATAGATGGTTAGTTCAATAAAAACATCACTACTTGGTTAGTTCTCTAGGACATTTTTTCCAATGAGTTAGAAGATAGTAGTTTTGATTATATGTTCTTCAAAGGATTAGCTTAATTAAGGGATTGATTGGATTATTTGGATAGGTAATGATTGGATTGGTTGGGTAATGATAGGGCATCATGGAGTTTGATTGCTTGCATAATCCAATGGATGTAGTCTTGAATGGTATGGATAGGTAATTTCAAATATTGGTTGTCATCATGAGCCAAAATACAAGGTCTTAGTAGGATAAGACTAGGGTATTGCGTATCTTGATTTCTCACACAAGCCAAAGTATGAGGTCTTATAATGGAAATGGTGTGATGTTGTAGAGCCTAACTACTCGCATAAGCCTAAGCATCCAAGTCCTCCTCATAAACCATATCATCCCAATTGGGGTTTTGAGTTGGATGGTAATTTGGTTCTTGAATTTATTCCCCATATGGAGTATTGTAGGTATAATAATAAAACTCCTTACAAAATTTATCCCCATAGGGGTTTTTAGTTAGTTTTTGTGTGGCCATTATATCATAAGTTAGATTTTACATGGCTCCATCATACGTGTAGTTAGACATATGTGCATAAATGACAAAATCTCCAAAGACAAAAAGTATTAGAGTTATGTAAAATCTAAAAAACTATTTACAAAGGACAAATGGTTCTAAACTTGTTCTAACTTGGTCAAATAAGGGGTGGAGTTGTATCCTCAAATAATGATTTAAACATGGAGCTATATCTCCAAAATGGTTTGTGATATAACTTTGCATAAAATAGTCTAACATCAAATGTCATACACATAAAATTTCAAGCATCTAAAAAAAAAATATTCATGTCAAAGTCTAGGCCAAAGTATTCTAAACAAGGTCTAAACTAGGAAAGGGAAAAGAGTCGTTAGGTCTATTATCAAAATGCAGAGTCAAAAGCTAGGATCAAATAGGATGTGCTAGAAATTTTGTCCAAACAATGTCAAAAGATAGGTTTGGAAAAAAGGATGATGTGATTTGATTTAATCTAATAAGTTTTTAAATAACTTTGACATAATCTTGACACATAGAATCAAACATAAACGTGATCAATTGGCATAAGCCATAAGGCAAAAGGCTTCTAGCAAAAGGTCATGTTTTCCTAAATAAAGGCATAAATAATGATGAGGATTAGGATTTGAGAAAAACCAAGTGATAGTTTTCAAATTTATGTGATCAATTAACTTAAGTTACACAACCTAAAAGAGAAATATCTATGTATTAGCCCCTAAAAAGTAAGGCCTAAATAGAAATCAATCAATGTTTAAATTCAAACTTAGAAAGGCTAATTAAAAACTCAAATGTTGAAAATATAGGCTTTGACCAGACAAGTTAGACAAGATTGGACAACATGATGGTGCATAAACAAGGTCCAAATGACATACTTGACATAGGTTAAAACAATGGTTTTAATACAATGGTTTTGGTACAAGTCAAACAAGTTTTGAAATAATTCAATCATCATAACGACATAAGAGTGCTCTAATGATGTGATCAATGTTATGTTTCAAAGACTTAAAGGCACAAAATTGATATCTATTTGGGGTAGCATAATGGTACCCATATCAATTAATTGACACACACAAATAATTATTAGTAAAAATTACAAGGAAAAAGTGTGGTTTAAAAAGGCTAATATAACACCTCTTTGACAAGGGAGTGGTTTATAAACTGTAGACTAGGAATTTGACTCAAGAGACATGGTTAGTATAATGTTGGTTCCAAAATGAAATCAAATTAAGAAAAAGCACACTAATTAGCATACATATCTAGGCCTAGACACTAGGGGAGCTTAGTGAGGAAAAAACATTTTAAAACACAACTATAAATGGAAATAAATGAGAAATATGAACACAAAACACAAATTTCTTACCCAATCCTTGATTACTCCAAAAGGCTACTTCTTTGGCTTGCTTAGCTTGTGCTTAAAGAGATATTCATCAATGGGGTGTGTTTATATTCATCTCCTCTTGTCAACCTTAGCTTGTGTGAATAATATATTAATAATTGGGAATTACATCATTATATGCATAAGGTTTTGGAATTATTTGTACATTATAAGTTTACACCAAGAAATCTTAAAAATCTATAGGCAAGGGCTCCTATTTATAGATTTTTCAAAATCATTAGAGTGAACCTGAACTGTCAATCTCAAGATGAAGATGTGTGGCTAAGTATCTATTCAATTTTAGAGGCCAAATTCAATAAATTAACTCATAAATATTTGGGATAGAGAGACATTAAAGAGGCATAGGAGGCATTAATGAGCCATGATGTCTTCCAAAGAAATGATGTCATTTGATGATGTAATTATTCAATATCAATTTATAAAAAAAATATTCAACAAGTTACATGGAAAATGAACTTAAGATCTTAATTCCAATTGATTATTCTTAAACATGATTAGTCAACTTTGATGCAAATCTTGGCCATTAGTGCACATATTAATCAAATAAGTCAAAATGTCATATTATTGGCTTGAATTTTGGTTGATTTGGAATTATGATGTGATTTTAGATGTGTTGGATCCATTATAACATTTAGGAAGTTGCAAACACACAATCATAAAGGCATATGTCTCATGCAAGAAATTTGGTAGAAAAGAGCAATCTAGAGCAAGTAGGTGCAAAAATGTCATTTTGGCTTGAAATGATCTAATCAAAGTTAGATGCTTCATAAAATGCATTACCTTATTTAATGACACTCTAGCCAAAATTTTCACTTGTATATGATAGGTTCAAATCTTTTAATGCATTTTAGTGTTTTTAGACCAAATTATGCATTTTAATAGGAATTAGTCAAAAGCCTGGTTAGAGGTCATTGGTGGCTAGTTTTAGGTGTCTATAATTTTCCCCTATTTGGGAAAACATTAAAAGATATAAGCATAGTGACATCTTTTAAAATAATGAAAAGGTCCTAGATGCCTACAACTTCAATGGCAAAGGATGAACTCTACGATTCCACCTCAAGGGAATGGTTGGCATAAGTAGGTCAAAAAATGATCTCTCAAAAATAAATAAGAAAAATGAGGGAACCAAATATATGAAGATGATAGGGTGAGAACACAATGAGTCTAAAAAAGGAATCAAAATTATTGAGAATTCAAGAGGGATGGTGTACAATAGTTTTCCCAAAGGTGGTTATAAGCATTATACCCTTATAGTGGCAACGTGGTATGATAAAACAATGATTTTCCCAAAGGTGGTTATAATCATTGAGAAGATGGAGCTACCCCCATTAGGATAGACAAATAAGATAACAACATGACCCTATTTGGGAAAAAATAAATTAAATTTGGTGACAACATAATGGTTTGTCCAAAGGTGGTTATAATCACTAATGAATGTAGATGGGATGGTGTTCAATGATTTACCCATATGTGGTTATAACCATTGTACCCTGATTATGGAAAATATGATCAATTGGTTGATGATGGAAAATATGGTGCGAGTAACTTGATATAGAGGATAAAAATGATTGGGACAACCTGCTAGTAGGGATATGCTCATCCAAACTAACAAAGGTTGAAATTCTTTCATTGTGTAATTACTTTGTTTGGGATATGATTGGGATTGGATTAGGCTGTCTATGCCAAGGAGATGTCGATGATACCATTGATAAGTAGACTTATTGAAGATTGTTTTTTTTGTATCACTTAATGGTAAGCCTCATGATAGAACACCATGAGGACTAAGCCAAAATATTCATAAGGACTGACTCCTGAAATCTAATATTCAAGGGAAAATAATACACCAATGATAAAAACCATGATGACAATGTAAATGTATGAATATGGATGGATTCAAGTATAAATATGCAAGGAATCACCCAATGAATACACATAGACTGAATCAAGTCAACAATGTTGAAAGCAAACAAACAAACATAAATAACAAAGGAACAAGGTAAAAAACAAATGAAGAAACAAATAAAAGTTAGTCCTAATGTTATTATAAAACATATGGAATAAACCTATGTGATGAACATTTGCCCTAGAAAATAGGTGACAAATTAACAAACAAACATGATGGGGGGAATATAAAAAAAGGAATGGGGTGGTTGAGCTATCTCCATATGCACTAGGCAAGTGGACATTTACTACATAGTTCCATGGACATAATATCCAACAAAAACTTCAATCCAAATGTAGTTCTCCTAGGAAATAGGAAGACAATGATAACTAATGAAAAACAAACATGATGGATGTGAGAGAATAATAGGAATGGTCTTTCAAAATAAAAAGTGCATGGGAGAAAAGGCCAAAAAAATGGGGAAACTAACTGACAAGTGAATTGATTGTAACTTAGTGAGGGTTCCAAGAATTCTTAAGGAAAAGAAGTGGTCAATGTTTTTGTATTTTATAAATGATTTTACATATGTTTTTGGAAGTTTCAGAGTATCTTAACTTGATATAGGATGATGAGATACTAAATGGCTCAAGATCACAAAATAGTGAGAGCATTACTTAGGTTGCTCATGAAATGGTGAGATCATGGCTTAGGTTGCTTGCAAAATGGTGGGAGCATGGCTTAGGATGTCTAAGATGACTTCAAAAAGTATCAAGAATTTCCTATATAGTCTTAGGAGAGGACCTCATGTCACTATAGTTCTACCTTATAATAAATGAATCTGACTAATATAGCACCCAATTCAAATAAAATAGACACAATTGGTATAAAGGTATAGTACGACATAATAAATGGCTAGTTGGTACATCAAGGCATGATAATAATTATTTCCCCTAGTTTTCCCATAGGTGGTTATAACTAGGATATAATAGCATGGGTAAATGATATGAATTTTCCCATAGGTAGTTATAATTAGTAACAAAACTAGTGAGACACTGATTTTCCCATAGGTAGTTATAATTAGGAACACCTAGTAGAGAGAGAGGAATAAGAAATGAAGGATGCAACTACCAAACTACTTTCTTAATACTCCAAAATAATGCCTCTATTTAGAATGTGTGAAACAAATACTAAAACTAAATTTGAATCCTTTTCCTAAATGTGAATAGAATGAATAAAATAGAACCAAGGTCATAGGGTTGGGTAGGGTGGGAGAAAACATCTTAGTTGATGGGGAAGGGTATGGTAGAATGGATAGGTGATAGGAAAAAGTGATAGATTGGTAGAATGATAGGATGGTAAAAATGGTATAGTGAAATTAAAATTGATAAAATGATACAACTTGAAATGGTTCTTACAGAAAATACACCAAGTTGATCAAGCACAGTACTGCTTGAGGTGGATAATGTTCATCAACTCATGAAGTTTATGTTCATTTGGTGTGGCAAGCCAATTTGTTCCTACTCCAAAGTTTGTTGTAATGATGAAAGGACTAACCCAATTGGGTTTGAACTTACCTTTGAGCTTCTTTTCAGCCATGGTATTATTTTCATTCTCTTTAAGGACAAGATCACCAAGTTTAAACTCTCTATGTTTCATGTACCAATTGTAATGTCCTTGAATTTAGTTGTGATGGTATAGATATTGTTCACTATATCTATGTGTTTTTTTATCAAGTAACTCTAGTTCTTGTAGGTGAAATACTTGATAGTCATTGTCATCCAAGACATGTTAAAAAGAAATGTAGAGAGATGGAAACTCAACCTTAATGGGAATAATGGCTTTAATATCATAAACAAGCAAACATGGAGTGGCTTTTGTGGGTGTATGGTGATTGGTACGGTATGCCTAAAGGGCATGGAATATATGAAGGTACCAATCATGACTAACATCATTAACACTCTTTTTGAGAATGTTGATAATTATTTATTCAATGCTTTGGCTTGGCCATTAACTTGAGGGTAATATGTCATGGAAAAGTGTTGTATGATGTTATATTTAGTACATAGCTTTTCAACATCCTTATTCTTAAATGATCCTTCATTATAAGATATAATAGTAGAAGGGATACCATAGCGGCAAATGAGATTATTGAAAATGAACTTGGAAATTTGATTTCTATTCACATAAGTGAGGGGTATAGATTCAATCCACTTATGAAATATTAAGTGGTAGTAAGTATATGTTTATGACCATTAGATGAGGTGTGATTGATCTTCCCAATGAGGTTGATTCCCCATGTAGCAAATAGCCATGGTGTTAACATTAGTTTTAGAGTTTTGGCTAGAGTATGAATCAGATTAGCATGTCATTGACACTTTTTTCACTTATTTACATATGTAGCTTCATTTTCATCTATCATGGGCTAATAATAACTAGTACATAAGAGCATAAGACTACACCACTAGTGTGGGTTCCACACACTCCTTTGTAAACTTCCCATAGTGCTAGTGTAGATTCTACCAAGTTAAATAATGAAGCAAAGTTCCATCAAAAATATGGTGGTAAAGGGTTGATCCAAGCAAGGTATAATGGGTGGTTTGGTGGATGAAGGATTTGGGTTTATTTCAAGATAGATCAACTAGTATATCCTTTTTGTGGAGGTAATTGTAAAGGTCTAAATACCAAATAGAGCTAAGACCAACAATATCACAAATCATCATGATGGTTGAAGGTTCATGAGCTAGTGCTAAAAAATTATTGACAAGGAACTAATAGTGGCCATAACATCCATGGTTCTATTACTTGCCCTTGGTATTGTTGACCAAGTTTGACTTTTTAGTCAAACTAGGGCACCTATAGGCAAAAAATTGAGTTTTTAGGTCTATAAGGGGTTAAAATGGATGTTATAATGTGTTTAAAGGGTTAATTAATGTAATTTCATGTTATGCTACTTTTGGTTATTAGTCCCCTAGGTCTATTTATCATTTTAAAGTCATTTAGAGGTCATTTTAAGTGCATTTAATGCTTTGTATGGGTTTATTTAGATTTTTTCAAGTTAAAAAAGCTGATTTAATCCCCCATGTGCCCTTATAATTATTAAAAATCTGACATAACTAAAAAATATATAGGTTGTTCAAACAAAAGGTGGTTTTCTTAGCCAAAAAGAGAGATTTGAGCACTTATATGGCTTCTTTGGGAACTATGCCACTTTTAAAACATGAAAATATGACTATTTACCTTATTAAAGATAATTTCCACATTTTTTTTAGAGGGTACATAAAAAATTTCATTTCTTATTTCCTTTCCTCCATTTCCTCTTGGCATGTAAAGAAAAGGGAAATTTCAACAAGTGCTACAGACTGTATAAGCAAAATGGGAGGGAGTGATTCCATAGGTGGATATTGATTTGAGTGATATACACATCCATAATAATAAATTCCATTTTGGTTCCTTCTTCTTCATGAACCATCAATTTTAATCTAGGTAGCCTTTTGTAGAATTACATCCAAGAGGGGTACACTTATGCATCTATTTTTCATTTTTATAAATACTTGGAGATGTGTGGTATTTATAAGATGTTTTTATGCTTTAATAAATCTCTCTCCATGATATTTTCAACATCGAACACTTCATTCTTCATTACTTTTGAAGGAGTTTTCAAAAGGTGCTAGTTTCATGAAGTTTGCAAAGTTGGGTGCAGGTCCTATGTTTTCCAACATCTAGAGAGCTTCATGATAGTGATAATGTTATTTATATTCATTTTTTAATATCTTTTTCATGAAATCATCTTGTGTGAGGTCTAACTAGCATCCTTTTAAAGCTAAATTGCCCATTTTTGCCTTATTTGTTGCCTTACCACTTTCAGTCAAGTTGTGCTTATTTCATGGAGGTTGTACAAATGAGAGAGAGAGAGAGTTGGGAATTCATGGTGGAATCAATTTTGGGCCTTAAAACTCCCCAAGATTCATAATTCTCATGATATAAAGGCCTAAGATGGTATATGAGCATTTCTCATTCCAAGGAGAGGTCATTCCATTTTTGGGCTCTCAGTCCCAAAGAGTTCAAAATAGTGGTCTTGAGGTTTTTGTGGATTAATTTTGGACATGGTGGATTAGGATTTTAACATTTTCCTTGCTTTGGCCTTGTAGCCCTATTTACCTAGTATAACTATGTCAAATTTTGGGGCTAGAGGGTAAGTGGAAAGGGTAATTTCAACTCCTTCAAGTTGGAAAGAAACCTACTAAAAGATATCAATAACATCTATAGGATTCTCAATGGGTGTGCACCCTACAAGTTTTAGACACCTAAAACTGGTCACTAATAACTTCTAATTAGGCTTTTGGGTAATTTCCATCTAAAATGCACAATTTGGCCTAAAAACACTAAAACACACAAAATGATGTGAGAATGATTTATTCAAGTGCCAATTTTGGCCAGGGTATCCCTAAATGTGGTAATTCAATTTATGGGGTAGCTAACTTTGATCAATTCATTTGAAATTAAAATGCCAAATTTTCACCTGCATGCTCTAGACTACTCTTTCCTATCAAATATTTTGTACAAGACTTGTGCCTTAATTATTTATTGTTGGTACCATCCTAAGTGGGATAATGGTTCCAATGCATTTGATTTGGACTTCTAGTTCAAATCTAGTCAAATTTAGGACCAATAACAAGGCATTCTGATCAATTTGAGTAATTTTTTCATAAAGTGCTTAATCATGATTAAGAGCTAATTAACCCAAATCAAGGCCTACTGAATAATTCCATGAAAACTTGTTGAATATTTGTTTTAGAAATGAATATTGAACATCTTCATCATCAAGTGACCTCATTTCTTGGGGAGACATCCCTAGGCCATAAATGCCACAAATATTAGGATTCATGCCTCTTATGCCTCATCAATGCCTTCCATGATGCCCTCCATGCCTCTTAATTTCCCCTTATTCCAATGCCATAATGAGGATAATTACAAATTTTTATTGAAAAATTGAATTAATCTTCAACCACACATCTCAATCTTGAGATGGATGGTTGAGGTTGATTCTAATCAAATCTAAACATCTATAAATAGGAGTCCTCACAAAATCATTTCCAAGTTTAATTAGTGCAAATTTATAATGTAGGATTAGTTCTAAAAGCTTCAAACAACTAGTGTTACCATGCCAAATTGACTCCAAGCCAAGCTAAGCCATAAGCCAAAGGTGCCAAGGAGAGATGGAGGTTATCAAGCTTCCATTTCCAAAGACTTCATGAGCACAAGCAGAGCAAGCCACCATTATAAAGGCATTTGGAGCATCCAAGGAAGGTGAAAAGAACTCTTGTATTCGATTCCTTTATTTTTAGTTGTGTTTGTCATTTTCTTTTGTTAACTAAGCTCTCCCTAGTGTCTAGGCCTAGAGGTGTTATGTTATTAGTGTGTTTATTTCACTTTGTTTTCATTTTGAAACTAACACAATACTAATCATCCTCTCTTGAGTTAAATTATTAGGTAACATAATGGCACACTTGGTGAGACTAGACACATCCTACACATGAAGGAGATCCTTTTACAACCTTAAAAAACTTATTTGAGATTTTAAAACTCTTGAAAATTATTTTTCTAACTTTATTTTATTATTTTTGGTTGCCACAATTTTTACATAGTAATCAATGTTGGCATAAATACTGACATCAGTTACTTGGATTAACTGATGTCAGTCAACAGAACTAACATCGATCAGATCTCAATTGGTCATAACTGACGTCGGTGGTATTGAATGATGTCGATCACTATGTTTTTTCCAAAAACATAGACCTGAGAACTACTTTTTCAAAGTTTCTTGTTTCAAACTCAAAAAGGTTTCAAAGCTAAAGGACATGCTAACAATTTTACTATAGGAACAAGCAGGATATTTGCTAAAAACATGTTTAAATCACTTTTACATACTTAAAATTTGATTAGGAACTTTTTTTTGGTGTTTAACAAAGAATTTTAAATGTTTTTGGTGAATGTTTTTCAAAGTTTACAACTAAGACCAAGGGGTCAAATGAACACTACCAAACATTTCATTTGGGTTTAAAAATTGAACACACTTGTCAATTCTTGTTTTTAATAGTTTTTAAATCAGATATTGTTTGGCAAAAAGAGGGGTGTTGAATTTATGCTCTTCCATTTGTCCCCTATAGGAAACCCTTGGAATCAAAAGTGTTATTCCTATTGCAAGTAGCCCAGTCTAAAGCTTAGAAATAAATTCATCTAAAGCACTCCCTAAAAACTCATCAAAGTTTGGGTGACCTTAAAAATGACCCTAAAGTATTTCTATTTTCATGCTTTATTTATTTATGCATCTTGGCTTGCAAGGGGGACTTCATCACCTCTCACAAGTTCTTTAGGGAAGCTTTGACCCATGGTTTCATCTCCTAGCATTGACTTCATTTGACTCCTTTGGAGTTACACATGGGACATAGTGGCACTTTGGACATTGCACTACACTAAGTGAACAATAGGATGTAGTGGTTATAAAAAGGACTAGACCTTTTTTCATTAAGCTGAGTGATATGAACCCAAAATCCATGATTTTATTTTGTAATGTTTGTCATGAAAGTTATTGTGTAATTTATTCCCCTAGATCATTCAAAAAATTGTTAGATTTTAGACAAATCCCCACTTTCCATGGAAGTATCTTGGTGTAAGCTGCACCTCAAGGTCCATGTCACATTACTTTCATTTGAGAAAAGGAGGGGTGTAAAAACCTTATTATATAATGTGAATTTACTTTTAGATAAACACTTAAAATCCTCTCAAATGATGTATATTGATAAATTCTAGCAATACCAAGCCACCTTCTCAGTTTAGGATCTAAGGGTGATTAGTTAGTTGGTCTTATCATAGATTAAAGTCTTGTTTGGAGTCAAAACTTGGTGTAAACAAATAATCCAAACCCAACACATGGTCCTCATTTTTTTTTAACAAAGAGGAATTAAGCTACCCATGTGAGATCATCCATTTACCTTGTTCAAATTTCATCAATAGCTTGAGATTCATATCATCCACTTTGGCACAGTTATGCTACCCAATTGAGTATAAACCTTTACCAATGTTGTTTAAGTACTTCACTTATAAGCTAAATTCAAAATTACACCTTTACAAGTTCATAGGGTTGATATGTTAAGTGGGTTCACCAATTACACTAAACTTGAGGGAACTTAGGTTTAATTTCCAATTTAGGTTAAAGGTCATTTTAAGACTCATAATCATTATCATCGCATGATAGACTTAAGCTATTTTATACTAAACACTTTCACTTTAAGTCTATACACTACAACATTTTTAGTTAAGAAGGGTAGTATTATGCTGCCAAAATTATGGAAAAATATCTTTACCTTAGAGAGTCTTTGAAGCAAACTTTTTTATCATACCTTTTGGGTAGTATAGTGTCGTTACACTGCCCAAAGAATTTCAAACATTATTTCACGGACCTTCTTACATATAATTCCAAATTTCTTCCTACATATTCAGATCGATCCAAGTGTAATTTTGATCCTTTTTCTAAAGCATAGTTATACTGTTCACCTTTGTCTAGCCTATTTATCAAAAGAACCAAGTCTTACATGATTATTTATGACAAAAATAAGCTATTGATAAAGTGCCTTTTGTTTCATACCTTATACCTAGTTGATCAAGTTCATGTCAAAGAATTGAATGCCTAGTATTTGTTACAAATGTTTCAAAACCATTAGATTAAAACTTTCATCTATTTTCAAAGTCTAGATTTTGACATCGTTTGGCCAAGATTCTTAGCACATGCCTTGTTTGAGCCTAGCTTTTGACACCACATTTGGCCAAAATACCTAGCAAATTTTAAATTCCTAGATTAGATTAATTTGAAACACTTCAACCTTAGAGTTTGGAATTTTTATTTTTCAGTCCATTTTATTTCTTATCTTTGTGTGAACAATGAAATGTTAGATACTTAACTCTATCTTGTTTCCTCATAAATATTTTCATAAACCTATTGATCCTTTTGACAAATTTAGACCAAGTTTAATGCATCATTTATTTTAGATTCTATCATTTTTAGAGTTTATATAACTCTTTGACCTTTTATCACCAAGCATTGACTATGGATCCCAACATGTATTCCTACACTCATAGTGGATCATGTAAAATCCAAGGATTAGTAATGTAGTCCTCAACAACAAGGTTTGATTAGTCGATAGCATGTCATTTTTCAACCATAATAGGAATAGTATAATTATATCCTACCATCCCATCCACAAAATCCTTTAAGTCAAACCTTTATCACCAACCCAAACTAGAATATCACACAACCAAATGTGCAATTTTAAGTACATCCCAATCCACATATGCATATTTTTGGTCCATTCCCCAACCAAACTAATCTACCCCAATAATTGTCTCCATCATACCCTAGCTAAAGTGTTTCACTTGTGACCTCTCAACCATCTATCCAAACCCAAATTATCCCTCAAACTAATATCCCTTCCATTTTCCTATCCAAAGAATTGCAATAGATGAAGGATGCAATTGTTTCTATTTAGGTGGGGAAGCAAAATAAAAATTTAAAATTGGATGACATATGTTCCTATCCATTCAATATGGAGTATTTGTAGATACCATTTCCTCTAGGATATGAACCATCCAAATTTGATAAATACAAAGGGAAGGGTGATCCTAAGGTTCATTTAACTAAATTTTTTGTCGCATGTCATCCAGTGGCATATAGTGACATATAAATTTTGTTTTTGTTTCCAAGGAGATTGGCTAGACAAGCCTTGGAGTTATCTTTAAAGTTGCCCAAGAATTCAGTAACAGAGTTTGATGATCTTTTTGATAAATTTATGTAACACTTTTCCTATAATCTTAAACATGAGATTTCATTAGTAGACCTAACATAAGCAAAGGAAAAAAATGGGGAGAGTTTTGTAAGTTATTTGCAGTGATGGAGATCCCTTGCAAGTCATTTTACAAATAATTTACCAAATAAACAATTAGTGGTTGTGTTTACTAAAAATTTGCATAGTGAGATAACATATCATCTAGAACTACAATGTATACATACATTCAAAGAGGTCATTCATAAAGGTTTGTTGATTGAGTGAGCGCTCATCAATAAAGGGGTCATCAAGCTTAATTCAACTAATCAAAACTAAGGTACCAATCATAAAAATGACCAACATCCCATCCAAGTGAAATCATCACAACTAGCATAGGCTAATAATCATGAAAGACTGAAGCAACTCAACCAAAATAGGAATGTTATAGGAAATGGAGTAACTAAATCCTATCATGTGTAAATTACGCAAACCTCATCTACACCAACTTTTCAACTTACTCTTACACAACAACCTCTTCAACCAATGTCACAAGCACAATAACCAAAACCTACATAATAAATACAACCTTTACCATTACAAACCCCTCCTCTTAGGAGAACTGTGCCTGTACATCATGTCCTTATTGACCTAGGAGAACCTATTAAATCTATATTTCACAAGCCTACTACCACTAATATGATTATTTTACCTATACCAAAGCATTATCCACAAGGCATTCCTTACCCCGATTGGTATCATGAAAATGAATTTTGTGACTATCATCGGGTTAACAGGCATAATCTATGAAGATGTGTCAAAATTAAGAATTTAAACGATAATATGTTAGATAATGGGGAGATAAAATTAGATAATGTTTCTTCCACTTATAATCAAACTCTTGGGATCTATCAAAACCCCTTTACCTGACATAGCAATCAATAACAATAGAACAATTAGTAACAACAACAATAATGGCTAGTGTAGTAGTAAAATCAATAGTATTAGAATCAAAGGTCAAACTAGTAGAATCAACAAAATCAATAGCAACATCCATAAATATAAAAAAATGGATAAACCAAGGTCAGAATGGTAACAACCAAAAAAACTACCATGTAGTTTCACATGACTACAATAGAGTTATAGGTGATATTATAGGGGGTAGCATTAATACCATCTCCATTAAACCTAGACCAAGCACTAATCAACCTAAACCATTGCTAAACAATAATATTCAACAAAACCACATAGATAATCCTTATTTGACCTAGGAGTACATATAGGCAAACCATCAAACTAGGACTTCCACTTTTGGATCTTATAGCGACAACTCATTCTTGCCACGTGACTACATACAAGTACATCGATAATTGAGACTTATCCTATTTGGTCCCACACCATTTCCAACATCGATTAACAATAATGGTCTAGAATTTAATCCCAATTATGCAATCACAACTCAGAGGTTGAAGATTACTATCCCAATCCCATAACCATCTGCCACTTTGCTTCTCATCCAACTAACCATTTAACCTCAAAACAAACCATTCACTCTTGACCAAGACAAGAAGTTTGATATTATGGACCAATTATAAAATACACCTACACAAATTTATATTTAAATTTTTTTGTAGATGTCAATAGTCTATAAGAACATCTTGAATGAGTTTTTGATCTAATCTACTATTGCTAGTGACATATCCCTTGATAACTTTCAAGCTTTGGTTGGGCACCTAGCTCCAGCCTAACAAGTCACATTCAACCAAAGTGATATGTCTTCCCTTGGCTCACTTCATAATAACCCATTATACATAAAAGTTTGTATCAAATGACATAAAGTGAAAAGTGTCCTTATAGACAATGGATCTAGCCTCAACATAGTGTCTCTCAAGCTCATCAATATTCTTGGGTACATAATGACAAATCTCTAGCTAGAAATAATAACTATCAAAGCCTATGATAATCAGGAAAGAAAATCATAAGGAACCATTATTTTTCTAATTATAATTAGGCCTTTGACCCATGATACACTTTACCATGTGTTAGATCTTGAGTTATCATACAACATGCTTCTAGGTAGGCCTTGGTTACATGAGATTCATGCAGTCTTGTCAACACTACACAAATGTATCAAGTTTTATCACTAAGGGATGGAGGTGAGTATTCCAAGATATTGACACCTGTATAAACAATACAAACATCTTGAGGCTAAGTTTCAAAACTATAATTATCAGTATTGCATGAATCCAAGTTCTAAGTAGGATAAAGGAAAGGCTATGCTTATTAACCCTTCACCAGATAATTACATAGATCATAATACCTTGGATTCACTTTCCCACATGTCACCTCCTAAAGCTTATAATCATTTCACCATTTCAAATAATTAATTGGGAGAATATGTGACCCATGACATATTTCACATTACCAATCTTCCTCAGAATCCAAAAACCTTTAGGTGACCTAAGGTCATTGATCTAGGTGGATCTCTCCATTTTATTAAAAACTAAGTCTTCATATTTTGATAAGAATAATTTCACAGTGTAGATCTCATCAAGATATTTCTAGTGCTTTTCATGGTTTGCAAAATGGACACTGTATGCAAAAGATATGGTCCGCTGAAGTTCTGATGTGACAAGTAAAAAAATGTTGTGTCACAAGATGAGGTGGCAGTCCATTTTATATGTTTGTGCAAAAATTAGGTTTGGTGTTTGTTTTCAGCCTTTGGTCTTTGATAGGTAGTCATATGGAGAACCATGGTCCCCACTATTAGCTTGTTGGGGGCCCTCAGTGAAGGTCAACACACTCTTTTTAAGGACAGGTGCCTTGACCTCCTAATTTCATCAACACACTCTTTGTAAGGAGGGGTGGCTTGACCTCCTAATTTCATATTGCATTGTAATTGAATTAGTATTTAAATTCTACTTTTCATTGTAAAATCTCACATGTGGGATTAATATCAATGCATTTTGTAAAGGCTGCCAGCTCGAATGTCAAGTTCACTACCAGCTCATAACTTGTTAATACTAGCTCAAGGAGAATGAGCCCATATCTAAAGGTTCTAAGCCAACAAAAATTTGAGTCAACATAGCTCATGATAATCCTTACAACATATTCCATCTAATTTCCCACATCTACGTGCTATGTTGAGGACCGAGTCATTACATACCTTAGCCAAAAGGCTATCTCGACATATGCTAAGGTGGAGACAAGGCTATAAAAAGCCTTTTTTACTTATTATCCCCACGCATGTGGGATATTTGATAAAGTTTAAAATAAAGACAATGCTGATGGAATAGAACCCATGACCTATCTATCAAAATGGATAAGGCCTGACCACTTTAGCTGTGCATGGCAACATGGCTATAACAGCATAATATTATATTTAAATGGAGTTAATTATTGATAGTGTTTTGTAATAGAATAGACCCATTTGCAGTATTTGATCATTTTGGAGCCTTTAGAGGCCAAACCTAAGCTCGGAGTAAACTAAAAACTTGTTTATAATTTTGATACACTCTGTGAAGTATATTCATTTACCTATTTTAAATAATTGGTTGTCATTTTAATCTATGGAAGTTTCCAATTTTGATTTGGAGAAGCCTCTACATGTGATTCAGGAAGGTGAAGGATGTGTTGAGTCAACCAAGGTCTTTCAAAGGTTTGAAACACTATTTTTGCAGATAGAAATGGTCTATTATTGATTTTAAGTATCTTTTAACTTACAAATTTGAGCAACATTAATGGATCGGTTTGACTAGAACCCAAGGACATAAGAATTCCAAACCCCATAAACAATTTCTATGTTTTGATCTTTGAATTCTTTTTTACATTTCAGTTTTAGTTAATTTGCATATTATAATTTATATTTTAATCAAAATGCAAAATTTAATAATTTGATCATTTACAAGAAATTGGATAAAATCAAGAAATTGGAAAATCTGATGGTTTCAATGGAAAACTGATGTGATCTATCAATTCACCTTTATTTCAGTTTTGAAACATCATTCTTGGATCAAATATTAATCAATTTCTAGATACTCCAACATTATATAGTTGAGAAATTTCCACTTCTAATTTAGTTTAATTTTTGGAATTGAGAATTTAAAAGATCTGTTTAAATGTTTTAAAAAGTAGTGAAGTTCCTATGGTGTTTACGGATCAAATTTTGGTATTAGAGCAGTTGATCAATGGGATTTAAAAGTTAATTGTTATTTTTTCTTCTATTTTGGCATTTGTTTTAATTTTTGTGATTTGACAAGTGCAATGTGTAAGTTTTCAAATAGAGCCAAGCTTGATGAGCTTGAAGCATATACCCAATAGATCCAGGAAGAGAATGCTTTCCTGAAAGTAAGATTGTACTCCTTGGATGAGGAGATTGCCCATTTGAAAATGGATTTATGAGCCAAGGATGAGCTCATGGAAAAAATACAGAATGGTGGATAAGTGAAGGATTTTCCTTCCACTATAGATGTAGGCACTATGACAGATGAAAACATTGTAAGTGCATGCAAGTCATCAAAAAATTTTCCTTCCCATAGAGAATCTCGTAACAATGATTTTGGTAAATTTGAACAAGATACAAAAGGAATAGGTTCAAAATTAATTTTTAGAATGGGATTTAATGGAAAAGGCTTGAGAAAATACGGTCAAGGTAATACTAACCCCATTCAGGTAGAGAATAAGCCTAATCGTGTAGGGCTAGGATACAGATATGGTATTTATATGTTCTCTTTTATATTGTGAAAATAGAGGCTTTTAAGACCCTTTATGGGCACCATTTGTAATTATACTAATTATACAAATTATTTGTAGCCATGCATGATATTTTCACATTCTATAAGACCCTTATTCATTTTGGGCATTTTATTGTAACTATCAATTGTGGTTACAAATAGCATGTAAAATTATTACACTAACAAATTGGTATGTAGTTTCACTTGGTGAACAATTTATAGTGATTGGAAGATGAACTATTTTTGAGATGTGACATTTGAGCAAATAGTTTATTTCTATCCACAATGTGTGATGTTTTTACAGAAGTATTTTAATGGAGACCACGCTTTTGGGGTCTAAAAGTGCTTAGTGGGGAGGTTTGATCTAGGTGGATCTCTCCATTTGTTAAAAAATCAAGTCTCTATATTTTAATCAGAATGATTTCATAGTGTAGAGATTATCAAGAGATTTCTAACACTTTTCACTATTTACAAAATGGACAACATATGCAAAAGATATGGTCTATTAAAGTTTTGATGCGACAGGTAAAAAAATGTGGTGTCGCAAGATGACGTGGCAAAATGTGGACCAATCACTAGTTGACATGTGGTAGTCCATTTTATATGTTTGTACAAAAATTTGGTTTGGTTTTTGGTTTTAGTCTTCGGTCTTTGACAAGTGGTCATATGGAGAACTGTGGGCCCCACTATTGACTCACTAAGGCCCCTCACTGAGGGTCAACACACTCTTTTTAAGGAGGGGTGCCTTGACCTCCTAATTTCATATTAAATTTTAATTGAATTAGTATTTAAATTCTAATTTTCATTGTAAACTCATGTATGTGGGATTAATATCAATGCATTTTGTAAAGGTTGCCATCTCGAATGTCGAGTTCACTACCAGCTCACAACTTGTTAATGCCAAGTCAAGGAGAATGAGCCCATATCTGAAGGTTCTACATCTAATTCAACATAGCTCATGATAATCCTTACCACATATTACATCTAATCACCCAAATCTATGTGCTATGTTGAGGGCTGAGTCATTACTTGCCTTAGCCAAAAGGCTATCTCGACATATGCTAAGGTGGATACAAGGCTGTAAAAAGCCTTTTTAACTTATTATCCCCACGTATGTGGGATATTAAATAAAGTTTAGAACAAAGACTATGTTAATGGAATAGAACCCATGACCTATCCATTAAAAGGGATTAGGCTTGACCACTTGATCTGCATGTGGCATGGCTATAAAATCACAATACTATATTTAAATGGAGTTAATTATTGACTATGTTTTGTAATATAATAGACCCATTTGCAGTATTTGATCATTTTGGATCCCTAAGAGGCCGAACCAGAGCTCAAAGTAAACTATAAACTTGTTCAAAATTTTGATACACTTTATGCAGTATATTCATTTTCCTATTTTGGATAATTGGTTACATAATTTTAAGCTATAAAAGTTGCCAATTTTGATTTGGAGAAGCCTCTACATGTGATTCAAGAAGGTGAAGGATGTGTTGGGTCAGCCAATATCTTTTGAAGGTATAAAACACTATTTTTGTAGAGAGAAATGACCTATTGTTGATTGTAAGTATATTTTAACATGAAAATTTGAGCAACATTAATGGATTGGTTTGATTAAAACCCAGGGACGTAGGAATTCTGAACCCTGTAAACAATTTCTATGTTTTGATCTTTGAATTCATTTTTGCATTTTAGTTTCAGTTAATTTGTAGATTATAATTTAGATTTTAATCAGAATGCAAAATTTAATCATTTGATCATTTACAAGAAATTGGATAAAATTAGGAATTTGGAAAATCTAACGGTTTTAATGGAAAACTGATGTGATCTATCAATTCACCTTTATTTTAGTTTTGAAACATGATTCTTGGATCAGATATTAATCAATTTTTAGATACTCCAACATTATATAGTTGAGAAATTTTTGCCTCCAATTTAGGTTAATTTTTAGAAGTGAGAATTTAAAAGATCCATTTAAATGTTTTAAAAAGTAGTGAAATTCCTACTAGTGTTTACGGATCAGTCATCCCATATATGTATTGGAAATGAAAGAATAAAAATTTAAGTGACCTATCACATTTGTACTAGCATTTGGCCTAGGACCTAAACCTCTTAAAGGGAATGAATCATGGTTATACAATGATGACTAAGTTGATTGTTATAAAAATGCAAAGTATCTTATTCATAATAGGATCATGGAGTGTCACAATTATGAAGGAAGAGGCCTAAGAATAAATCAACAATGAACCATTGAGCTAATTTCCATGACTAAGTATGAAAGATCTTATAGACTTAGATTTAAACCACCTGGGGGTGACCCCACATATTTTATTCAAATTCCATCACTAACGACTAGTGATGATGATGTCGATAGTGAAGTAGAGTTTGATCATAGCCTTACTTTTGATAACCTTGATAAAACCAACATGTTTAATAATAATGCCATTTATACCCTTACCCAAGTCATTCATCAAAATACATTTCCATTATATTATCCCCAATTGATATATTGGGACCAATAAAAATCTAGTCTATCGATTGATGAGTTCCAGAATGACGAGGCATTCTATGATTTCTTAGGCCTTAAAGACAATGTTCCATTGGGAGATTACAAATCAGGATTCTCGATCACATTAGATCTTGAATCCTGTTTTGGAGAGCGAGTGAATGCCCTTAGCTAAAAATAAATAAATAAAAAATTAAGGTCCTAATGTGAAAACCTCTTTGAGGTACTTTTTGACCAAGGAAAAAGTAAAGATAAAGGCTAGTCTAGTGGTGAAAACCTATTTTAGGCACCATTAGATGGGGGTGTTCATTTTTATTTGAATTTAGATTAGGAGACCACCAATGATGAATTTTCTTATGGACTTGAGTTAAATTATGAGAAACAACAATTATTTGATCAAATTCTCTAAGAATTTCTAATTTTTCTTATTACATGGCCAAATCTATCATTAGGAGACTCAAATTCATCATGCCTAGGATAAGTTGAGGAGCAATTTCTAACAAAGGACCCTGACATAGTCTAATAGTTCAAGTCACTAACTACTATCCTAGAGGATAGTTCAACCTTGAATATATAATAGAGGTAAACATCAAGACTCTATTAGACCTTAAATGGATAAAATTGGGCCTATTCTGACAAGTTAAGATTAGATCCCACCTTGTTCTACACCACCTTGTAGTTAATCCTGATGCCAAGCTAGTAAAAAAAAGCTACGTAAGATGCATCCTCACATTGCTATATTGGTAAAGAAAGAGTTAGAAAAAATCTTAGAAGCAAGATGTATCCAATCCATTGACTACTCAGAATGGATCTCTAATGTAGTTCCTGCTAGTAAAAAGCTTGAAAGAATTAGAATTTGTACTAATTTTTGAGACATCAACAAAGCTTGTCCTAAAGATGATTTTCCATTACCTAATGTCAACATGATTATCAAATCCATGGTAGGTTATGAAATAATTTCACTCATGGATGGATTTTCAAGATACAATCAGATCAAAATAGTACCAAAAGATTAGCATAAAATAGAACTCACCACTCCATGGGGCACATTTTGCTATCAAGTGATGCCATTTGGCCTTAAGAATGTGGGAGCTACATATAAAAGAGCTATGAATATCATATTCTTTGATATGATGCATGATATTGTTGAAGACTATGTCGATGACATATTAATAAAATCCAAGACCAGGGCTAAACATCTAATAGTGCTGCATAAGATATTTGACAGACTACAAGAGTACAAAGTTAGACTAAATCTAAAGAAATGTATGTTTAGTGTAAATTTAGGCAAAAGACTTGGATTCATCATGACTCGTAGATGTATTGAAGTTGATCTAGCTAAAGTCCATACTATAACTGAGATGCCATCACCAACCAATTTGAAATAACTCTATAATTTTCAAGGTAAGATCCAATCCATCTGATGCTTCATCTCTCAGTTAGCAGACACATGCCATCCATTTATGCACCTTTTAAATAAAGGAGTTATATTTCATTAAGATGATCACTTCCAAATAACTTTTTAATAACTCAAAGAGTATCTTGTCAATCCACCTGTTTAATTACCTCTTATGCTAAGAAAGCCATTCTTGTTATACCTATTAGCTACTAATCATGTCCTGGGGGCACTCTTGGCTCAACATGGTGATAAAGGAAAAGAGCATGTTATTTGCTACCTATGCTATAATTTGGTTACATATAAACATAACTATGCACTTGTTGAAAAAGTGTATCTAGCCATGGTTTTTGTAGCTTAGAAACTATGTCATTACATGTTGAATAATAAAACCATGGTCATTTCAAAAGTATATCCACTCAAGTATCTACTATCTAAATTAGATTTTCAAGGTAGAATGGCTAAATGGATCATGCCTCTTAGTGAGTTTGGCATAGAGTATGTCAATTAGAAAGCAATTAAAGGACAATTTCTTACAAATTAACTTGCTGAAGCACCCCTCACAGACACACAACCACTCAAGTTTCCATTTCCTAATGAACCCATCATGACCATCATGGACACACCCCTTAAGGAGTAGTCCTGGAAGTTGTATTTTGATGGTCCATTCAACACACATGGATCAGGGGTAGGCCTATTATTTATTACACCATAGGGGGATCTAATCCCTTAATTATTCAAAATCAACTTTCCTTGTACAAACAAAATGGCTAAGTATGAAGCACTTATTATAAGACTTTGACAAGTAGTGCATTAGAATATATCTCATCTTCAATTTTATGGTGATTCTCAGTTAATCATCAATCAGGTCACAAATCATTTTCATACCAAAGATGATAAGTTGGTTCTATATAAATCCATGGTTAACACTATTAAAAAGTAAATTGCCAACATTTAGTTTGAGTATATACTGAGGGCTAGTAACAAAATTGTAGATGCCATGGATACTATTCATTCCTTGATTCAAAAAATAAATAAAGATAAAGAGTATTAGTTTCTCATCAAGAATTTTTTAGCACCAGCTCATGACCCTTCAACCATTTCCATGATTTGTGATATTGTTGATTCTAATTCTATCTGGTACTCAGCCCTTTACAACTACCTTCATAACCATGTTATACCACCTAACCTATCTCAAAAACAAACCAAACCCTTCATTCATCATTCCACTCATTATACTTTACTTGGATCCACTCTTTACCATCATAGTTTTGATGGAACTCTCCTTCATTGTTTAACTTGGATAGAGTCTACGTTAGTGTTAAGAGAAGTTAATGAAAGAGTATGTAGAGCCCATTCTAGTAGGGTAATCTTATCCAAAAATATCTTGTGTAATAATTATTATTGGCCCATAATGGATGTAGATCCCACTACATATGTAAAGAAATGTGACAAATTTCAATGGCATGCTAATTTAATTCACACCCCAACAAAAAATATGAAACTGATGTTGACACCATAGCCATTTTCTACATGGGGACTTGACCTCATTGGGAAGATTAACCCCACTTCATTTGATGGCCATAAACATAACCTTACCACCACTGAATATTTCACTAAGTGGGTTGAAGTGATAACCCTCACTTATGTGACTGTAAATCAAATTTTCAAATTCATCTTCAACCATATCATCTATCGCTATGGTATCCCCTCTAAAATTATATCTGATAATAGAGGATCATTCAACAACAAGGATGTAGACCAGTTATGTATTGAATACAACATCTCCCAACATTTTTATATAGCATATTACCCTCAAGGTAATGGCTAGGCCAAGGCATCTAATAAAACCATTGTCAATATTCTCAAAAATATTGTCAATGATGCCAGTCATGATTGGCACCTCCAAATATTCCTTGCCCTTTTAGAATACCATACCAATCATCATACCCCCATAGGAGCCACTTGATACTCACTTTTTTATGGTACTGAAGCTATCCTTCTCATTAAGGTTGATTTACCTTCAATATGCATCTCTTTCAAGCATGTCCTATATCATCATGACTATCGAGTATCTCACTTGCAAGAGTTTGATCTACTTGATGAGAAATGCACAGCTATGCTCAATAATCTTCAAGCATATCAAAATTGACTCAAAAGATACTATAATTAGCATGTGAAGTATAGAACATTTGAACTTGGTGATCTTGTTCTTAAATAAAAATAAAAGAATACCATAGTCAAGAAGAAACATAAAGGGAAATTCAAACCAAACTAGATAGGGCCTTTTGTCATCACTACAGATTATAGATCAGGAGCATATAGGCTTACCACACTGATGGTGATGAAATTCCAAATCCAATGAATATTATTCATCTCAAGTGATACTATGCTTGAATGCTAAGGTGTATTGTCTGTAAGGACCATTTTAGTAATGCCTTTTTGTCACTATTCCTCTTTGTACATATACCATTCTTATCCATCCTCTTTGCCATATCCACTTTCTACTTTCAACCTATCAACCTAGTATGTTCTAAAAGCCTAACCCATTTGAACTTGGTTTTTGTCATTTGTTACGTAGCCTCAACATCAAATTATCTGATCAATTCATCAATTTATTTAAGAAATTCAAATAGAGATCATATTTTGGGATAGTGTGACAAAAGTTTTGACAGTTGCATCCTTCATTTGTTAGTCCTTTATTACCACCAATCTTGCTAATAATTATAACCACCTTGTAAATTAGTACCATTGATCTATGTCATTATATCCTATTTATAATCACCTATGGATAAACCAGGGGAAATACTAAGCCTTGACATAGCAACTTGCCACTTCCTATGCCATACTATGTCTTTTTACCCACTGTGCCTATTTTGTTTGAAGTAGCTACTGCATTAGTTAAATTCCTCCCCTCTAAGGGCAAAACTATAATTACTTGAGGTCCTATTATAGGACTATGTAGGTAGCACTCAATACTTATTGAGGTCAGCTCAATCACCCTTTTCCCAATGCTCTCACCATTTTGTAAGCAACCTAAGTTTGAATGCTCTCATCATTTTGCAATCAACCTATTTTTGAATGCTCTCACCATTTTTTGAGAAACCTAAGCCATGCTCTAGTTTTTTTGTGAGATTGAACCATTTGTTGTCTCATCATTCTTGATTGATTTGCAACACTCCAAAACACTTCCAAAAACATTGACCACTTATTTGTCTTAAGGATTATGGGGACCCTTACTAAGTTACAAGCAAATCACTTGTCATTTAGTTTCCCCATCCTTCTTGGCCTTTCTCTCTCATGCATTGCCATTTTTCAAGACCATTTCTATTCTTATATCACATCCATTCTATTTATTTTCATTAGTTATCACATTATTTCCATTCTCTGAGAGAACTTCATTTGGCCTAAAGTTTTTTATTAGATATTACATCCATGGAACTATGTAAGTAATGTCCACTTTCCTAGTGCATATAGAGACAACTCAGCCACCCCCTTCCTTTTCTTCTATTCCCCCATTTAGTTCATCTGTTAAGTTATCACCTATTTTCTAGGGGAAATATTCATAGGATTTTTATTGCATTGTTTATTTGTTTATTTCTGCTTATTTTGTTTGTTTCTTTGCCTATTTATTTACTTTCAGCACTTTTGCCTTGATTCATTTTATGTGTGTTCATTGGGTGATTCCTTGTCCACACTTACACATGAATCCATCCTTATTCATATATTTACATTGTCATCATGGTTTTTATTATTGGTGCATTGTTTTATATTGAGTATTGGATTATGGTAGTAAATCCTTATGCATATTTTGGCCAATTCTTTATGGTGTTCTATCATAAAGCCTATCATCACATGTTACACCAAACCTTAGATTCAAGAATTCTATTCAGTAATGGTAGCATCTCTTTAGCACTGACATCCTGATTCCACTCTTAATCATATCCCAAATAGAGTAATTAACCATGAAAGAATTTCAATCTTTATTGATTTGGATGAGCATCTCCCTACTAGTAGGTTGTTCCAATTCATCATTACCCTCTATGTCAAGTTATCATCATCCTCGACCAAGTTTATGATGTTTTCCATAATCAACGTCCAATGATTATAACTGTCTATAAGAAAATCATTACACACCATTCCACCTATATTTCTCAATTATTATAACCACTTTAGGTAAATCATTGCACACCATCCCACCTGCATTTCTCAATGATTATGACTGCCTTTGAGAAAATCATTATGTTTTCACCACTTTAATTTTTTTGCCTATATAGGGGCATGTTATTATCTTATTTTTTTGTCCTAACTATAGCTCCATCTTCTCACTGATTATAACCACCTTTGGGAAAATCATTGAGTTATCATACCATGTTGCCACTATTAGGGTATAATTCTTATAACCACTTTTGGGAAAACCATTTTGCACTATCCCACTTGCATTCTCAATGATTATAACTAATTTTTCACTATCATTATGTTTTCACCCCATCATATTTCCTTTCTTTGGTCCCTCATTTCACTTCTTTCTTTTCGAGGGACCATTTGTTGACCGACTTATGCCAACCATTACCTTAAGGGGGCATCATACAATTAGTAAATCATCATTGCAGTTGTAGGCATGCAGGACCTTTTCATTCCTTGAGAATATGTTACTATGCTTATATCTTGTAATTCCTTCTTTAATAGGGGCAAATTATAGACACCTAAAGCTAGCCAATAATAACCTTCAATTAGGCTTTTGGCTAGTTTCCATTTAAAATGCACAATTTGGCCTAAAAACACTAAAACACATAAAATGGTGTTAAAATAATATATTCAAGTCTGGATTTCACCAAGTTATCCCTAAATGGGTTAATGAAATTTATTGGCTCGCTAACTGTGATTAGTTCATTTTGAGTTAAAATGCCAAATTTGTACCTACATGCTCTGGATTGCTCTTTCTTATCAAATATTTTACACAAGACTTGTGCCTTCATTATTTATTATTGGTAACATCCAAAGTGGTATAATGGTTCCAATGAATCTGATGTGGACTTCTAATTCAAATCTAGTCAAATTTAGGACCAATAACAAGGTATTATAATCAATTTGAGTAATTTGTGCATAAAGTGCTTAATTATGCTTAAGAGCTAATTAACCCAAATCAAGGTCTAATCAATAATTCCATGGAAACTTGTTGAATATATGATTTGGAAATGCATATTGAATATCTACATCATCAAGTGACCTCATTTCTTAGGGAGACATCCCTAGGCCATAAATGCCACAAATATTAGGATTCATGCCTCATCAATGCTTTCCATGATGCCCTATGCCTCTTAAGTTCCCCTTCTTCCAATGTCATGATGAGTATAATTACAAATTTAAATTTCAAAATTGAATTAATCCTCAACCACACATCTCAATTTTGAGATGGATAGTTGAGTTTGATTATGATCAAATCCAAAAATCTATAAACAGGAGGCCTCACAACATCATTTCTAATCTTAATTAGTGCAAAGTTATAATGTAAGATTAGTTTGAAAAGCTTCAAGAACTAGTGTTACCATGCCAAATTTATTCCAATCCAAGCCAAACCAGAAGCCAAAGGTGAAAATGAGAGATGGAGGTTATCAAGCTTCCATTTCCAAAGACTTCATGAGCACAAGCCAAGCAAGCCACCATTATAAAGGCGTTTGGAGCATCCAAGGAAGGTGGAAGGAACTCTTGCATTTGATTCCTTGATTTTTAGTTGTGTTTGTCATTTTATTTTGATAAATAATATATCCATAGTGTCAAGGCCTAGAGATGTTATGTTATTTGTGTGTTTATTTCACTTTTTTTTCATTTTGGAACTAACACAATACTAACCATCCTCTCTTGAGTCAAATTCCTAGATCACACAAGTCATTTGACTAGTCCTAGACCTATTCTTGCAAGAGGGAACATTAAAAGAAATTAAAAAATAAATCCTAGGAACTCATTCAATATAATATGTGATGATTATATGGAGTGACCTCTTAGGCCTATCCCCTATCCATACATAGGGTAGAGTAGGTAGTGAAGGAAAGGTTTCAATAGATTGAAAATAAGACATGGTATTAAAGGATACATAATGGTAATATAGAAAGTGTGAATACCATGGAGTATAATTGAAATATTAATAATAATTATACACTCCTAAATATGCCTCAAATGACTAAATACAACCTACATGCCTAAATTATTCACCTACAGCTAGGGGCATTTGAAGTTTGAACTCAGTTTGGATTAGGATGGTTTTGAGCCCAAGTGGAGAATGAAAATAAAGTGAAATGATGAAACATGATGATATATAGTAAAATAAATGTTTTTATGGACTTTTGATACAAAAAACTCACCTTAGAAATCTACAGACAAAGCAAATTTTGCACCTATAGTTAGGCAGAAAGGTAAAACACAATCAAACCATGGGAGCATATGTAGAGTTGAAAACTTTTGAAAATGTGAGTGAAGGTTTAGGTAAATTAAATGGATAAAATTTCCTTTATAATATCCATTACCATGATCCTCCCGAGCCTAATGTGCTCAAATTAAGTTTGTCTCAGTCTTGTAGGCAATGGTAAGAATGAAAGGGTAAAGGAGTGACCTAATGCCAAGCATGAGGACTAGAATGAAAAGGTTAAAAATAGTATAATATTACTACCTAGTATAAATTTAATTATTTTTAATTTTTTAACACTAAAAAAACTCCTAATTACCTTTTCATCCATATAAGATTTGTCTCAGTCCGTATAAATGGGTGAGATGAAGCATGAACATAAGGATGTGTTAGAGAGGCATGGACAAGTGTTTAAGAATAAAATGAACTTTAAATGTTTATAATAAGTTTTTATTATAAAAAAATTATCCTTAAATTATAAAAAAAATTAAAAACACCTCATTTATACACCCAAGTATAGTCAACCTTGCTTACCCTCACAATCATCCATCTTCAAAAAGTTTGCCTTGCAAATGTGATGCATTGGGGGACCAAATGGAGGATTTAGGAGATACTATTTGGTAAATATTCCCATTAAGACATATATATAACTATAAAATAATTATTTTTAAATAATATAGGTAAATAAAACATTTTTTGTCTCATAATAGGGTCACTTTTAATGTGCATGAAGGTGCTAGTTTTGGGGAAAATGATGAAAAGTTGAACCAAAATGATATAAATGGAAAATTTATGATTATATAAGATTTAGGGGACATAAATAAACCTAAAATACTTTAATTTAGGGTTTTTAATCATACAATTTATTCCAAACAAGGAAGTTTTTAGTTAGGGGTGAAGGGAATCCTTAGGCCTAAAAGCCAAATTGGGTCTCATTCTCATTTTTGGTCATTTAAATTCATTAAAATTGATTGTAAAATGTTTTTATGGAAAAATTAGATGTTTTTTATCCATAAAATATCAAATGAATCCATTCGAGTGTCAAGTTGGGTCTCAAATGTCAAGCAAGCCTATTGGGAAGGTCTAGGCCTAGTGCCAAACAAGGGTGAGCTTTCATTTTTAGATATTGATGAGATAATATAAAGATGGGAAAATTATTGTGGGGTTAATATATATGTTTATGCACCAATTTTTTTCAAATAACTTCATCATAAGGTCAATTCTTAGCTTAGAATCTCACAAACCCTCATGAAAGGCCTAAAAAGGCTCAAATGGTTAACTTCAAATACTTGAAAATTCCATCATCTCTTTAATGGGATGTGAATATATTAAATTAAGTTTTAGGGGGTCATAAATAAGCCTCAAGTTTAATTTTTAAGGAATTATAATGTGCCACCTTTATGAATAAATGATATGAGGGCTAGTCACTCTAAAACCCCCCTAAAACCCTATTTAAGACCTAGAGGTGGAAATGAGCCTAAAAATGCCACCATTTGGAGGAATTTGACCCTGATTGATGAAGATAAGTTGTTGAAAATTCCATGAATATCAAATACATGGATTTTTTTGGTATAAAACTATACTAATTAGAGGAAAATAGGGATTTTTTGACCATTTTTAGTGGTGTGTAGGCTAAAAGAAGAGTTAAGAGATGAAACAAACTTTGGGAGGAATATTTACTCTCAATAAAACTAAAAAAAGTCACCTAATCTCATAAATCATCCTATAAATTCCTCAAAAAGGCCTTCACTTTTATCCAATCTAATGAGCTAGCTAGTGAACACTTTGAGGAAGAGGTGAAATATAATTAAGGAGGCCTTTAATGTGTTTTTATTGAAATTAATGATAGGAAAACCTTTTAAAAGTGTCATTCCCTATTTTTCATAGATCAACTATGAAAATTTGGAAGTTTTGAATTCTAAGTGGAGAAGGTGCATGGAAAAGAGCCTTTTAGAACTACCAAGGATGATTTTTCATGTCTAAAAGAATAGGGATGGTCAAAGGTCAATCCAATGCATGTGGGGAATTTTTTGTAACCCATATTTTATTTACCAGCCATTATACCTAGTGATATGTAAGGATAAGGGTAGGTTTGGAAGGTAAATCATATAGGTAGTTTCTTATGCCAAACTTAAAGGTTTTGTACCACTTTTCACTATCTTTATGACTTGTTTGGACAAGTACACCTTCATGACATGGAATATATTTCTCCACATATGATCTAAATTAAATTTCAACTTATTTTCACTTGGTGACACATGTCCTTGTTCCTCTTTAACTTCTCTTCTCTCTCTCTTCCTCCAATTGCTATAAATTCAGGCCTTTTGGCTATTGCATGAAGACTCAAATTGGATATGGTGAATCCATACCAAAATTTTACCTTGAAATAAATGAATACAAGGTAATTACCTAATTAAAATAATCCACTAAGTTTTAATGATAGTGTTTAGTCTTGTGAAAGTGTGATGTCTATTTACCTTCACATACTATTCTTACTATTACCTAGTGTGTTATGTTATCTTTCTTGTAGGTCAAAAATAAATTTCAAAAGAGGTTTTAGGTGTAGTGAATAACTAATTAAATAGATTTTTCTAACATTATTATTTCCTAATTCTTCCTTAACCTATGTTATCTCCTACACCCCATGTTGAAGCATTGATGTGTGTGAGAGAGATATAGTTGATATTGAGTGAAGTGTTTATGTAAGTTGTTCTTAGTTTTAAGTGTATTCAAAAAGTGTGAGTTCATAATATATTTGGTGTATCACCTTCATATATTATTCTTACTTTTCATTTTATTCTTAACTCTTTTTAACCCTCAAAGTGTTAGTAGTAGGGACATGTGCTTGAATGATACATCAAAGGTAGCTAGCCCTTATCTAGAGGTTCATCTCAAAAATTTGATCACCCAAAGAAAGTGAGATGTCCCAATTTTTTCACTTGAATTATAGGACTATAAAACCTCTTCTCATAGGGTAAATCCAAGTGTTAATAGGTATATGCTAAAATTGAATGTTGGCAATCTACTACTTGAGAGTGTCAACCATGGTTTTATATGGAACTAGCTTGTCATCTTTGGTCTAAAAATGGTCTATAACCTAATTGATGATTAACTAATAATCACCATAAACCTTGAGATGAGATATTTTTCATTTTAATTCTTGGTGAATCCCTTTAATAAGTGCTTCATATTCAGTGATGTTGTTGGTATAAGGAAAGATGATCCTAAATGATCTAGGGATTAGATCCCCCTATGGTGTAATAAATAAAATACCTACCCCTAATCCATGTGATATGAATGATCCATAAAAATATATATTCTAGTGTTATTCCTTAATAGGTGGTTCAAAAATGGTCATGATGGATTCATCAAGAAATTAGAATGTGAATGGTTTTGTATTTGCAAGGAGTGCTTCAGCAAGCTATTCTGCAAGAACTTTCCCTTTAATGGTTTTTTGGTTGATGTATTCAATTTCAAAATCACTTAGAAGCATTATACATTTGGCCATTCAGCCTTTTAAATCTATTCTAGATAGTATATACTTTAGTATATCTAATTTTGAAATAACCATGATCCTATTGTTTAATATATAATGCCATAATTTGTGAGCTACAAAGAACATGGCTAAATAGGCTTTTTATATGGGCATATAATTATGTTCATACATGACCAATGTAAAAATTAAATAATACATGGAATTATCCTTACCATTATCATTATGGTAAGCCAAAAGTATCCCTAGGGAATTATCAATAGCTAATAGGTACAACAAGAATGGATTTCTTGACATAAGAGGCAACAAAATAAGTAGATTTGCTAGATAGTCCTTTAGCTTCTAAAAAAAATCTAGAAGTGATCATCCCAATGAAATGTGACTCCTTTCTTCAAAATTTATGTAAAAGGATGGAATTTTTTGGCTAATTATGATATGAATCATTGGATAGACTAGATCTTGTCATGTAAACTATGGAGCTGCTTCAAATTAGTTAATGGTTTCATATTTGTTATAGATTAAACTGTGGCTAGATCAAATTCAATACCTCAATGAGATACAATGAATCTAAGAAATTTTACTAAAGTAGCACAAAATACACACTTCTTAGGATTAAGTCTTACTTTGTACTCATGCAGTCTTTTAAATATTCTATGTAGCACTATTAGATGATTGGCCTTGGTCTTTGATTTGACAAGAATGTCATCGACATAATCTTCAATAATGTGATGCATCATATTTTGAAATATTATATTCATGGATATTTGATAGGGGCCCCCTACATTATTAATACTAGATAACATAACCTGATAACATAATGTTCCCCATGGAATAATGAATATTATTTTATGTTGGTCTTTTGGTACTATTATGATCTAGTTATACCCTAAAAAACCATCCATTAATGAAAGCATTTCATAACCCATTGTGGAATCAATGATCATATAAATGTTTGGAAATGGAAATTAGTCCTTAAGGAAAGCTTTACTTATATCATGGAAATTAGTATATATTCTGATAGCTTATAGATTTTTGCTAATTGGGACACCATTGAAGATCCACTTTCGAATACATCTTGCTTTCAAGAGTTTTTTCAACTCTTTATTTACTAATAAAATAATGCAAGGATGCATCTTACATAATTTTGTTTTACTAGTTTGGCATCAATATTGATGACAAGGTGGTGCAAAAAAAAGGTGGGGTCAAAACCTGACATGTCAGAATATGCCTATGCAAATATGTTTATAAATTCCCTCAAAAGGGTTGTTAGGACTTCATGTTCCTTATTAGTAAGGGATGTGGCTAGCTTGATCCACTTTGGGTCATCTGGGGACCTTATGTTAACCTCTATTATATCTTCCACTAGAAGGCTCTAATTGTCTTCAATGATAGTGGGGAAAGATTTTAATTGATTGGCAACATTAGAGTCCTCTATTAGGACTAGTTCCTTAAGTTCCCCTAGGCATGATGAATCAGAGTCCCCTAATGGGAGGTTTGGTCATATAACAAAAATATTGGAAAATCCTAAAGTATTTGATCAAAAGCTTATTTTTCTTCAAAATTGAACTCGGAATCATAAATAAAGTTCATCGTTGGTGGTCTCTTGAGCTATGGTTAAAGAAGGTTGAACACCCCCATCTAATAGTGCCTGAAATAGGTTTTCACCACTAGACTGGCCTTTCTTTACTTTTTTCCTAGTTATAAAGTGCCTCAAATAGGTTTTCACTTTAGGACCTCAATGTTTTAATAATTTTATTTTGGTTAAGGGTGTTCACCCACTCTCCAAAATAAGCTGCAGGATCTAACTTGATTGAGAACCTTGATTTATTGTCCCCCAATGGAACAATATCTCTAAGACTACGAAAATAATAAAAAGATTTGTCATTTTGGAACTCATAAATCAACACATTAGACTCTTATTGGTCTTAATATATTAGATATGGATAATAAAATGGTAGTAGGTTGTGAAAATTTACCAATCTAAGGGTACAAATAGAATGAGTATTAAATAGGTTGGTCTTAGCTAGGTCATAAAAAAGGCTATGTTCAGACTCTACTTCATTGTTGACATCTTCATCACTAGTTAATGGTGATGGAACATGATTAAGGTATATGGGGTCACCCTTAGGTGGTGTAAATCCAAATCCATAGGTTCATTTGTATTTGGTCATAGAAATTGGTTCAAGTGCTCCTTGTTGGTTTGGTCTTAGGCCTCCTCTTTGATAGTTATGATTCTTCATGATCCTATTGGGAATAGAATACTTTGTATTCTCATAAAAAATAGTCCTATTTTTCATTGTATAACCAAGATTCATCTCCTTCAATAGGGTCTTGCTCTAGGTGAGATGTTGGTATAAACATGATGGGTTCTTTACCTTTACCCTTTTATTGCCATTCTAGATGAAGTGGCTTGGATTTAGGTCTACCAAAGGACTTTGGGTTCTGTGGAAGGTTTGTGATATGGAAGGTATCATGGGTTAAATACTCTCTTGGGAAATTGGATGACATGGTATAATGATTGGATATCTCAATAAATAGCATCTGAGAAAAGGAATAAAGGGTATTAGGATCAATGCAATTGTCCTCTAGCAAATCAGGGAGTATTTATTTTCCCTTGTCCTAATTAGCTAATGGATTCATGATAAAATGATATTTATAACTTTTAAACTTGACCTATAGGTGTTTATAGTGATTGTATGGATACAAATCTCATAATATACAAACTTTCATCCCTGAATGGGAGAACTTGATACATTGGTACAACATCAATGGGACTGAACAAATTTCATGTAACCAAGGTCTACCCAAAAGCATATTGTATGAAAAATCAAAATATATCACATGTAAAAGTGTATCATGGTTTAAGGTCCTAATGATAACTGGTAAATAGATGGTACCTTGTGATTCTCAATCTTCATTGTCATAAGCTTTGATGGTTATGGTCTCTACTTGAAGATTTGTTATTTTATACCCAAGAATATTGATGAGATTTAGAGGTACTATGTTTAGACCTACTCCATTATATATAAGGACACATTTCAATTTGTGTCACTTTACGCAATATTTAATGTATAAGGGGTTGTTATGTAGTGGGCTAAAGGATGACATATCACTTTGGTTGAAAGTGACTTGTTGGGCTGAAATTAGGTGTCTAACCAAATCTTAGAATTTTTTAGGGGACATATCACTTAAAACCATGGATTGGCTAAGGAAATCATTAAAAATATCCTTGTGGATTGTTGACATATGCAAAAAATCTAAAATGGAGATTTTTATGGTCACCTTTCATAATTTTTCCACAATGTCAAATTTCTTCTCTTGGTCAATGTTAAATGGCTTATTCTAAAGCTAAATGGATAGTTGGGTGATAAGAGAAGTGGTAGATGGATATGGGCTTGGGATGGTAATCATTGACCTCCAAGTTATGATTAAACAATAAGAATTAAACACAGGACCATGATTGCTAAAAAATGATAGTGATGGTGGGGGACCAAATAGGATAATTGTCAATTGTTGGTGTCCTTGTGTGTGGTCATAAGGAAATGATGAGTTATCGGTATAGGGTCCAAAATTAATAATCCCTACTTGTTGGTATGATTTTATGTAGTCCTAGGTCAAGGAAAGATTACCAAAATGAGTTGGTGGATTGACATTTTTTTAGCAAATGTCTTGATTGATTGGTGTTTGGTCTCAGATTGATGGAGATGGTGTTAATGCAACCCCTCCTACAATATGGCCTATAAATATTTTGTAGTCATGTCCAACTACATGGTATGTCTATTGGTTGTTTCTATTCTAACCTTAGTTATGTCTATTATTCAGACATTATTGGTTCTATTTTTGGTGATTGTATTGATTTTGTTGGGTTGGCCTTAGTTTTTGAAACTATTATTGATGGTGTTACATTGGTTGTTGTAGTTGTTGTTGTTGTTGATGTGGTTATTGGTTGTTATGCTGGGGAAAGGGTTTTTAATAGATTCCAAGGGTCTAATTTTAAGTGGAATCACCACCATACAATGTTACCTCCTTATTCTCAAATATATTTGAAATCAAATGTTTAATTTGCATGTAATGGTACAAACTATGTTTGTTAACCGAATGATATTCATATAATTCATTTTGGTGGTACTAATCAGGATAAGGATGCCTTGAGGATAATGTTTTTTTATAGGCCAATAATAAGAGTAGCAGTGGTGAGCTTATGAAACACATATTCAATAGGCTCTCCAAGGTCACTAAAAACATGATGAAGAGGCACTATTCACCTTGGAGAAAGAACTTGTAATGGCAAACATTGTTATATTTGTTGCATGGACATGAGTTACTATGTTTGTTGCATTTATTGAAAAGGTTATGGGTTAGGAATAGCTTAAATAGATGGTTTGGGTTGAGAAGATGGTGTTTTCACCATTTAGACATGATGTAACTCAGTTACTCCATTTCCAACAACATTTTTGTTGCAATTGAATTGTCTTGGTCTATCATTGTTATTGGCCTATGGCAATTACAATGCTTATGCTTGGACTGGATGTTAGTTTTGGCCACTACCCTAATTTCTACCTTGATTCTTATTTGATGATTTAAGCTTTATGATATATTTATTAATAAGGGATCTCTCAATCAACAAACCTTTATCAATGATCTCCTTAAAGGTATGTGCACACTATTATAGATAATAGGATATCTCACTGTGAAAATTTTTAGTAAACATAGTGGCTAATTGTTTATATGGTAAATTTTGGGTGAATCAGCTTGTAAGGGATATCTATCATTTTAGATAACTTGAAAAACTCTCATCAGTATTTTTCTTGGGTTACATTAAGTCAACAAAAAAAATTTCATGTTCAAGATTATATGAAAAGTGTTGTACAAAATTGTTTGAAAGATCATTAAAATTAGATACTAAATTCTTGGGAAATTTCAAAAACCACTCCAAGGCTTGTCTTGATAGACTCCTTGGGAACAACATCAAAATTTATATGTTGCTATATGCCACTAGTTGAAATGCAATAAATAATTCAGTCAAATGAGCCTTGGGGTCACCTTTCCCCTTGTATTTGTCAAATTTTAGTGGTTCATATTTGGAGGAAATGGTATCTAAAAGTAATCCATTTTAAATGGATAAGAACACACATCATCCAAATTAAAATTTTTGGTTTATTTCCTAGCTTAGATGGTAGTAATTGCATTCTTCATCTATTGTAGCTCTTGGGCTAGGAAACTAGTAGGAATATTGGCTTGAGGCAAAATATTGGCTTGGGTAGATGGTTGAGAGGTCACAAGTGGAGTAATTTGACCAGGGTATGATAGATTTATTTACTAGGATATGTTTTTTTTTTGGGGGGAATAGACCAATAATATACATATGTGGATTAGGGATTATCTATTGGAATTGTACATATTGTGGTTATGAGATATTCTATTTTGGATTGGGTAGATAGGTTTGGGTTTGAGGATTTTGAGGTTGGGATGGAGGTATATGACTATATTATGCTTGATGGGGTTGAGTAGGGACATATTTTTGACTAATAAAATCTTTTTGTTGAGGGGGTACTTATGAACCAAGACCCTATCATTGAACTAGTGGCACATTTTGTGAAAAAGGTAAAGGTTTCCTAATTGGTACTTGAGGAACATTAGAGCCTTTTTATTTCACAAATCCCTATTGGAAAGCTAAAACTTTTTGGATATTTGTCATCTATCACTCACCAATATTTATACTTGTTTGATTAGAAATCATTTGGCTTTGAATTGACACATTGGTCTGTGAAGAAAGAGGTATATTTGTTGTTACTAGGTGAGGTGGAACATTGATTGCCCCTATTGAGGTGGTAATATATTCTACCTATATTACATTGGTATGATAGAATGTGCTTGATATTGTGTAATATTACTCATTTACTATTGATTAAAATTAATCACATTTTGTTGTGGAGGTATGGCATTGGTCATTAGTTAATTACCTAATCCTATTGGTTGAATGCTTGAATAAGTAGCTAGTTGAGGATTAGTAGAAATATTTAGTTGAGGTTGGGATTTAGAAACTCCTACTCCCAAATTTGGACAACCACTCATGGTGTTAACTAAAGGTACACTTTTTTGTGTAATAATTGTTGGGGTATTTACACCACTTTGTTTTGGATTGGATGTTGCTTGTGTACTATCCACTATGTTTTTCTTAATGTTATGCATAGAAGTATAAGACACTTCTTCAATGGTTAGCACATGAACCAAGTTATCAATTAAATTTTTATGTGTGAAGGGATATACACCCTAATTATCTTGACTATTCAATTTGATTAATACTCCTATTGAAGGAGTTAAATCTATGATAGGCCTATTTAACATGGTCATCTGGTTAAAATTACATGCTAGGTTCAAGTACATTTAGTATACTATCTGCATTTGTACAAAGTGATCCTCTATTAGGTCCTATCCTTTGATAAGCATATTAGGGTCCTAATGTGGCATTTTGACTATAGATAAAGGATTTATAGAAGAATCCTATTGATTATAAATTATGTTATGAGGAATTCATGCTAGGCTTGATAAATTCTCTAGGGGAAATCTTATAGAAATTTATCCCCTAATTTTATAGCTCTAACCTAAATTTCATCCTTATTTTCCAATAGGTGATGCTCAAATATATAAGGATCATATATGGATGGTGTAGTAACATAGTAAAGTAATTGAGAAACTGGTTCCTCAACTGTTGGTAATGAAGATAGATACTTCTCTATTTTTTCTTTATCCTAATCTAAGTAAGGAGGCATGTTTACTAAATAATTAACTAATAGCTCTTAGTTCTATTCCCTAGTTTGAGTGTTATAATATGGCTAAGGATTCATCTCATAATCAACATTATTTTCATAAAGGTCTTGAACCATATTTTCCTATGTGACCACATTACTAAATCCTAGATTGTACATGAGACCATTACGAGTGTAGGAAGACATTTTGGGATCCATAGTAAATGTTTTGTGATAAAAAAGAATAGATTTGGATAAACTCTAAAAATAAGATTTCTAAAAATAGGTTCAAAATTGGTCTAACTTAGTCAAAAGGATGGATATGTATATATAAAATGGTTATTGTAATGATTTTTGATAAAACAAGTTAACATCAAGTATCTAATGTTACACATCTCACACAAAAAGGTCTAGTAAAAGGACCATAAATCAAAATGCAAAATTCTAGGTCAAAGTGTTTCAAATAAGTCTAATATAAGAAAAAAAAAAGTTACTATGTCTTTTAGCCAAATGTGACATCAAAATCTAGGCTCAAAAAAAGCATGTGCTTGGACTTTTGGTCAAATGGTGTCAAAATATAGAATTTAAAAGATGAGATATCTAATCTAAAAAAATTGAAACACTTCTAACAAAAACTAGGCATTTAAATTTTGGAAAACAACTTGATTAATAAGTATGAAGTATGAAAAAAAAGGCACTTGGAGATAGTTTATTTTCTCCTAAATAATGGCACAAACTGGATTCTTTTGACCAATGAGCTAGAAAAAGGTGAATGGTGTAACCATGCTAGATAAAGGCTCTTAAAGAAAATCAAAATGGTTGAAACTTTGGAATAATTTAGACTCTATGCGAATAGGCCTATGAAATAAGTTTCAAAATAATTTAACCAACGTAACAATGTTAAAGTGCTCAAAATGTGTGACAAATGCTTGTTTAAAGACACTAAGACAAAATGGTTTAAACATGATTTTGGTAGCATAACACTACTCTTCTTAACTCAAATGATACAGACACATAAAGTTTGACAAATCTCTAAGGCAAAAAGTGTGATATAAAATAAATTTAAGATACAAAGGTGAAATAGGATGGATAATAAAAAATGTGGTCTAGGACTCAAAGTGTGAGTGATACAAAAAATGACTTGAGTCATCCCAAATGGTGAATTGAACTCAAGTTAAAATAAGTCAAGTGCAAAGTGGCAAACCCAATTTAACATATCAAGTTTTAAAACTTGGAAGAGTCCAATTTCAAATTTAAACTATTAATTAAAGATGTAAACAAAATATAACAAAAGGTCTAGACTAAAATGGGTAACATAACTATGCCAAATGGAATATATGACACAAAGTGTATGATTATGATGATGATGTTGAACAAGGAAAAAGATGTTTTTCACTTGGGTAGCATAATGCCTCCTTGTTGAAATATATTTGGGGACAATGTGTTTGGTTATGTCATTTTTTGTTAACACCAAGTTTTGACTCCACACAAAAACCAAGTAATCCAAGATAAAGACAAATTAATTAACTAATCTTCTTAAGCCCTAAACTAACAAAGTATGGAAAAGTGGGGTTAACTAACTACCAAGTTTTCAAACATTTTTAGATGGATACCATGCACAAGAATTTCACATCAAAATGTAAGAGAATAAACACATAAATTCATTCTATGGCACTTGGTTTGTTGTAAAAAATATATTTCCCTTTTTACAACCACTACATCCATCACTCATTTAGTGTAGTGTGATGTCCAATGTGCTCAAATGTCCTAAGCTTATCCCTAGTGATAGGAGATGATTTAACCACTCAAACCACCATCCTAGTGGGGTGATTCCAATTTTTATACCCCACATAGAGAGGGGTCAAATATGATGCCAAGAGATGAAACCTCAGGTCAAATATTCCCTAAATAACTTATGGGAGGTGGTGAAATCCCCCTCACAAGCCAAGATGCAATGAAAGTAAAAAACCAATTAAAAGAGATTGAAAGGTTATTTATAGATCACCCAAACCATGCAGATCTTGGAGAGATCCTTCACAACTTCTCTTTTATGCCTTTTGACTAATGCACTTTGTAATGAAATTGGCACTTTTGATCTCATAATTTCCCTAAAGGGGACAGTGGGAGAGCATACACACAAAACTCCCTATTTGCTAAAAAAAATCTAATCTAAGAAAATAATGATAAAAACTTCACAAAAACTTTAAGTGTGTTTAATTTTATAGAACTTAAATGAAATGTCTGGTGATGTTCTTTATCCCCTTAGATTTAAGATGTAAAAATTTTAAACAACAACTACAAAACATTCAAGAAAATATTTAAGTGTTTTTGTAAGCACCCAAAATAAATGTTCCTAACCCTTTTTAAGCACTTTACAAAAGTTCAAAAAGATTAGATTAAGGTTATTTAGATCCTTTTTTTAATTTGGCCCTGTAAGGAAAAATTCAAAATTTCATTTAGCCTTAAAGAATTTTTCCATATGAGACAAACAACATTGCAAAATGAGCTCTTAAGTTTCACATAATGTAATCCCGCTACTCCATAGTGTAATCCCACTATTCTATAAAACCATGACTCAGATAAGCAATATCATTACTTGGGTTAGTTTCATATAAAATCAATAATCCTTCTACTCATGATAATAATCCCATTATTTAAGTTGATAGTCTCACTATTCATGTCAATTTAACAAAATCACAATATCACTAGTCAGGTCTGCAATATTGCTACTTGGGTCAATAATATCACTATTTGGGTTGACAATCCCATGAGTTATAGGGAAATATCACCACTAAAAGAGTTGTAGTATTGTCACATAACCACTAATGGTTTAATGACAATATCTTGACTCAGGTAGACAATCCCATGAGTTGAGTTGATAATCATATAAATCAAGTTGTTAATCTCATGACTCAGATAGGAAATCCCATGACTAGATAGTTACAGTATTACAATATCACTACTATAAAATAAAAGGGTTGTAATATCACTACTTATGAGTAGTGGTATTGTAAAAAAAAAAACTATGGAATATGCAAATAGAATTAAGGTTAGTCTAGAAAAACACAGTTTAAACAAAATACCAAAACTTGAAATGGCAAACCTGTAACTCTATGAGTTACGAGATTATAGTCTAGAGAACAAAACCATGACTTCCAAAAAAATAAAATTTTGCTCAAATTTTTACCTTCTTTACTTCCACACTCCAAGATCTTGTATGATAATTGTTATTATTTTTATTTTAAGTGTTATTTGACCAAATTTGTGATGCTAGGTCCCATTGGGTATGCCATTATGTAGACTAGGAATTTGACTCAAGATAAGTCGTTAGTATCATATTAGTTCCAAAATGAAATCAAATTGAGAAAGAACACACTAACTAGTATACATCTCTAGTCCTAGACACTAGGGGGAGCTTAGTGAGGAAAAACCATTTGAAAAAAACAACTATAAATGGAAATAAATAAGAAATATGAACACAAAACACAAATTTCTTACCCAATCCTTGATTTTTCCAAAAGGCTCCTTCTTTGGCTTGCTCAACTTATGCTTTAAGAGATATTCATCAATGGAGTGTGGCTACTTTCATCTCCTCTTGGCACATTTGGATTTTATGAAACTTCTCTCAAAATTTGGGAATTACAACACTATATGCATAAGGTTTTGGATTTATTTGTGCATTATAATTTTAAACTAATAAATTTTAAAAATCAATAGGCAAGGCCTCCTATTTATAGATTTTTCAAAGTGATTAAAATGAACCTAAACCACCCATCTCAAGATGAAGATGTGTGGCTAAGAACCCATTCAATTTTTGAGGTCAAATTAAATAAATCCCCTCATAAATATTTGGGATAGAGAGGTATTAAATAAGTATGAGAGGCATTAATGAGACATGGGAGGGCTTAATCCTAATATTTTATGCATGTATGGCCTAGGGATGTGTTCCTAAGAAATGATGTCATTTGATGATGCAATTATTTAATATCAATTTACAAAAAGAAGTATTCAACAAGTTACATGGAAAATTAACTTAAACTCTTAATTCTAATTGATTAGTATTAAACATGAATAGTCAACTTTGATGCAAATCTTGGACATTGGTGCACAAATCAATCAAATTAGTTAGAATGTCATTTTATTGGCTTGAAATTTGATTGGATTGGAATTATGATGTGATGTTAGATGCATTGGATCCATTATCCCATCTAGGATGTTGCCAACACAAAGTATCAAAGGCACATGTCTCATGTGATAAATTTAGTAGAAAAGAGCAATCCATAACACTCAAGTGTGAAAATGTCATTTTTACTCAAAATGATCAGATCAAAGTTAGTTGGTTCATAAAATTCATTGACTCATTTAATTATACTCTAGATAAAATCGACACTTATATATGATAGGTTCAAATATTTTAATGCATTTTAGTGTTCTTAGACCAAATTGTGCATTTTAATAGGAATTAGTCAAAATCTTGGTTGGAGGTCAATGATGGCTACTTTTAGATGGCTATATAAACAAACTTGTTTTTTATGTGTTTGAAAACAAATACATTAGTTTTGGTCACAAAATACTAACAAAGAAAAAGATAAATGATAAGAATATAACTAAGTATAATCATCTTAGATCCTATCAAGGGTGTGGTAAAATGGGGTTGACTAAAACTAACTAGTTTTTGATCATCTAGATGGATCTCATGTCTACCAACTTTCATATTAGAAAACAAGATAAGAAACATGTCATTTAGGTTTGCATCATATGACTTGTTGTAAAAAGGTCTTTCCCTTTTTATAACCATTACATTTGTCACTTTCTCAGTGTAGTGTGATTTTCTACATACTCAAACATCTTAGGATTAACCTCTACTAATAAAGATGGTTTAACTACTCAAACCATCATCCCAGTGAAGGGATCCTAGTTTATATACCCCCCATAAAGAGGGGTTGAAGATGATGCCAAGAGGTGAAACACCAGGTCAAAGCTTCCTTATAAAACTTATGGGTCGTAATGAAGTCCCCCCTCACAAACCAAGATGCAATAAAATAAAACCTAAGTAAAAGATCTTTATGGTTGTTTCTAGATCACCCAATCCATGTGGGTCTTGGGGAGAGCCTTCATAACATCTATTTTACACCTTTGGACTAAGGCAATTTTCAATGAATATGGCACTTTTGATCCCATAAGTTCCCTATAGGGGATAAGGGGGGAGCATACATGCACAAATTCCTTTTTGCAAAAACAAATTCTAACTAAGAAAATGATGATTAACTTGAATTAAAAAAAATAGAAGTGAATTCAATTTTAGAGAACTAAAATAAAAAAATTGGTGGTGTTCTTTAGCCCCTTGGCCTTAAGTTGGAAAAAGTTTGAAAGAACAACAACAAAAATAATCAAGTAAACAACCTAAAAATTTCTTTAAGCACCAAATGAAATAATCCTAATTATTTTTAAGCATCTTAGAAGAGGTTTTTAAAAGTTTAAATTAAGCATGATTTGGTCGCTTTTCAAATAGGTCTTGCAAGAAAATGGTCAGCACGTTGTTTAGCTTTGAAGTTTTTTGCAAATGCAACAAGTAACTTTGAAAGGTATGTTCTTGAGTTTGGATGACCTGTCAACCTAAAGGTAAAACTTAAATAAATAAAATGCTTAAGATTAGACAAATAAAATATAATTTATCAAAACCAAAAAATAATAATTAGAAAATTCAAAAAGATTCAAACTCTTACTTCAAAACTTTGTTTAAAACTATGTAATTTATAGGTAAAATAATATCATATTCTAAAAATTTAGGATAAAACACATGGTTATAAAAAAATCATCAAAAATAGAGTCTATACGACCCCAAACCAAGCTACAGAAGATGGCTTATTAGCTTTTTGCCCTACATAATGACCGTCGATAGTTCTGAGATGCATATAGTGACCATTAATGACTATATATGACCTATGAAGGTTATATATGAATTCCTAAGGTCAGTTCATGATTGTCGATGGTTATAAAATACCATTGATGGTATCTATGTAAACCCATGAAGATGAAATATGACCAAACAAAGTTATAAAATAAATATAAAATAGTTAAATCCTCTAAATCTTAGTTTAAGACCTATATATTCATCTTATTGGTACATGGGATGCATTAGGTCCCACTAGGTGTGACATTATATGATATAATAATTTGGCTCAAAAGAGGGGGTTAGATCAAGTGTCAGTTCAAAATGAAAATAACACACTAACAAGTATGATGTAGTCATATAAAATGTCAAAATTTGGTAGCTTGAGTGTGGCTTGTGACACACAACCCATAGGTGTTTCTTCCATGCTCTCATGACCCTTATAAAAACATTTTTGTTTATTCCCAATCATCTTGAGATTTTTAAATGGTCATTCCACCTCAGATAGGTAGCATTTCTTAGGCCAATTATATCCCCCAGGTCCCACACATATAGGATAGGAATTCCCAACTTGGATTATAGCATTAAACCCTAGGGTGTCCAATTTCGATGTTCTTATCCAATTTCATTTTTAGCTCTAACATTTATTTCCTTCTAGTTCTTATCCTTGATCTTGTTAGCCTAGCATGAACACATTCGACCCATGACTAATATATCTCTATAAAATCCTGTTCAAAATTCATTTAGAAGGAGGTTGTCAAATATTATAAAGAAATCAAAAATACAAGCAAAACCACTAAGGCAAATTTCCCTATTCTTTGCATATAGCCATCCAATATAGTTACAAGTATATCCAAATACTCACACCAGTCCCTAACCACCTTAAGCACACCTAATTTAAAATTTTTGCATCTATATTACACTATTTCACAAATCAAATTAAGTGGGATAAGTACATATGGCTTGATCCCTCTTTAAAGTATTGGTATCTAGGTAGTGTGAATACATGTTTAGTGCATTTTACACAAACTAACACCCTTTTCTTACTCAATTTTTATCAAAGCATAATAAAGTCTAGGGTTTGAAGATTAAATTAAATCTACAAGGAGTTATTTAGACTTTTAGTAGTTGAGATTTCATAGGTACACTCACACAGGGACAGTGAACAAAACCTAAAAAACTTAGGTCTCTGTGAGTAGTTTAGACAATAGTGGTAGAAAAAGACTATAACACTAGACCTTAGGGTGTCCTATTTTGGTGGTCCTATCCTTTCACAAAATGAAAGATAGATCTTGATATACAACATTGTCCCAATATTGCACAACCAATATTAGACCCTACAATAGCCATTTCAATTCATTTTAAGCTAAGTCTTATTTTCTCTATATTTATTGCTATTTATAAAAAGGTTGAAAATACAAATAAATGGTTAAATTATTAAAATATTATTTACTAATTTAGTCAACCTAAACCTTTAACTAAAATAGGAATAAGATATCAATATTCCCAAAATTATTAAATCATTTGGTGAACCTAACTTACTTCGTTTGCATATAAAAACCTTACAAATACAAGGAAAAATTCCTTCTTAATTTTTTCAATATTTTATTGATTTTTTTACCTACATATTTAAATCATAAATTCACATAAATTTTTAAAATTCCATACTAATTAAAAAAAACCATTTTCTTTCAAACCCTAGTTGAATCTACTAGGTCCATTTATATTTAAAAAAAATCCAATGTTTTTTTAATTTTTTACCTACATATTTAAATCATAAATTCACATTAATTTTTAAATTTCCATAGTAATTTTTTAAGAAATCATTTTTCAAAACCCTAGTTACATATACTAGGGCCCATTGCTTTTGAGGTATCACCTTACATGTTTGTGAGATTCGTATCCTTTTTATACATTTTCTAGTTTGATGTTTTTAGGACTTTATATGTCCTATGTTCAGTACTTTCCTTCCATATGACTTTGCTTGTTACAAATTATTACACAAAATTCAATCGATTTTTACTTGGTTTTCCTACTTTAACAATGGACCAATACACTAGTTTTGATGAAACTGATAAAAGGGAACTTCAAAGACTCTTAATTAAATACCCTAACATGGAAGATGATATGCTTAAAACACTAGAAGAAGAATAACAAAAATAAAAAAATGGTTAATCCTCTCAAATCATAGATCAATAAGTTGCAAATAACACTATGGGGGAAACTATGTCTCAACAACCCCCTATAGTTGTCCAACCTTCTTATGAGGCACCACTAGTTATGGCTAGTACATCTTTGTCTCCTGATGTGGCTATTCTTATGCAAGAGATAAAATATCTTCAATCCAAGGTGCTACATATTAAGCAAGTTGATTCTAGACCAACACAGGCCTCAGATTCTTTTGCACTACTACATAAACTATTAGCACACCATATTACTTCTACACCTTTACCATCAGGTTTTATTCAACCCAAGCTCACTCTATATGATGGCAACGGTGATATAGAGACATACTTGAGAGATTTTCATCTGGCATGATTGGACTATGTGGCAAATGATTGGATACTAACCAAGCTTTTTCTATGAAGTCTAAAGGATTGTGCTTTACAATGGTTATATAGTCTACCAAATCAGTTGGTCAATGCATTCAATCCTTTAGCTGATATGTTCCTAGCTCATTTTATAATTAACATGGGTGATAAGGTTTCCTATGCCCAAGTTGCACAATAGAAACAAAGGTCAAATGATCATCTCACAAATTATGTTCTTTGATATAAAACTATCTTGGCTAAGCTGACTAGCCCCATGGCTGATCAAAAGTTACAATATATATTCAAATAGAGTCTTTTGCTAGCTTTTCATGAGTCAATAATGTTCAAAATTTTCTCTTCTTTCACTGAGTTATGTCACACACTAAAGGAAAGGGAAGTCAAATTAATTTCAATGGGCAAACTCAAGTACACATATATATCAGAAATAAAAAACAAGAGTAACAATAAAGTCTCATACAAATTCAAGGTCAATGATAAAAAAAAAGTTATAATCAACCTATAGTCAATTTGGATTTAGAGTCCCCTCAGCAAGTGGTTTTATCAACACCTCCTAGATGAACCTTTACAAATTTACCAGTTTCTCTAGTTAGAGTTTTATAATCTAGCCCCATGGCTGATCAAAAGTTATAATATCTCTTCAAATAGAGTCTTTTTATAGCTTTGTATGAGTCAATAATGTTTAAAATATTATCTTCTTTCACTGAGTTATGTCACACACTAAAGGAAAGGGAAGTTAAATTAATTTCAATGGGCAAACTCAAGTACTTAAGTACATAAAAAAAAACAAGAGTAACAACAAAGTCTCATACAAAGTCAAGGTCAATGATAAAAAAAGTTAAAATCAACCTACAATCAATTTGGCTTCAGATCCCCCTCAGCAAGTGGTTTTATCAACACCTCCTTGATGAACCTTTATAAATTTACCAGTTTCTCTAGCTAGAGTTTTATAATAGTTTTTACAATGTAATATCATATTTCTCCATCCTAATCAGGAAGTTGATCTAACAAAGCCTCTTCTATGGGAATATGATTATAATGCATTTTGTGAATTTCATAGGGTATGAGACCACAAAAAATTATATGCATTAATTTGAAACATAAGATACATGACTTTATAGATGAAAATCTTATTAATCTTGACACTCCTATTTAAACTCCATAGGCAAAGCAAACACAAGACAAGGCTCGAAATGGTTTTTAGATCCTTCTACACATCATTATAAATAGGAGATAGGGGACACATTAGGTGCTCACCATGCATATCATGCACATCTACCACCACCTATATACAAGGCACCTTTAGTTAAGTCACATCCTTTGAGTAACATAATTGATGTGTATAATTCTAGAGTTCTAGCTAGACCTTCAATCTCCTTCTCAAAGCAAGAGATAGTTGAGGATGATTTGGACTACCATGCACTCTTTATAAAAACTTACATTTATAATAATTCCATTTATAGTGTTCTCATAGACAATAGATCTAGTATGAACATGTGCATTATGACATTACTATAACATTTAGGATATTCAAAGTAGGATATTACCCCAATGGACATAGTTATTAGTGGATTCAGTGGGTACAAAAAGATTTCATTAGGTGAGATTTTAATTCCTTTATAATTTTTTCCAACACATGTGACCACATCATTTATTATTTTTCCTGATGCAAAAAAAATGATATATTTCTTGGCCAACCATAGATTCAAAAACTTTAAGTAGTACCTTCTATAGTTCACATATGCATGAAATTAATTCATGCTAATTAGGTTGTTATAGTTGGTGGATTTTTGTATGAGTTACCACTCCCCACTTTAGAGCTATTTTCTACTTTATAATTTCCAATTTCAACTTTTTCACCTGTTATAGTTCTTCCTCCAATTCAGATTTAGACATAGTTGAGGCCTTCCTTGCCAGCATAATGAATTCATACACTTACATAGAGGCCTCTTTTAGAGTAGCCACAATTTTAGGACTCTAGATAGTGTTTATCTATATTTTTCACACCGTAGGTATTATCCTTGAGGTTTCATGCCTCTACACATAGAGCACATGTTCAGAGAGTTTTTTCTACTACCAGATGGGTCGCTAAGAGCCCTATAGTTTCATCCACTTCTCAAAGTTATATGGGGATCCCATAGTTGGTTTCAAATTTATATATTTTAAATTATTTATAGCATAAAAAAAATTTAGACCCATAACATATCCCTTCCATCATTCTTCATGATCATGCATGATCCCTCTCCTTAATATAGGACACCATGATAGGGAGTTTCTTATGAGACTCATCAATTAGTATCATTTCTTATAAACCTTACTTGTATATAATTTACTTTAAATTACTTGTACATACTTTATTAATGATTAATTTTACATAAAAAATCACTCAAAATAACAAAAACAATTCAAAATTTTCAAAATACAAAAACATTCAAATAATTCAAAAATACCAAAAACATTTCAAGTGTATACATTATCCATTCTTTACATTTATACTACCATGTTAAAATTACAATTTGCTATTCTATGATATTATTTGTATATTTATATATATTACCATGCTTCACTTGATCTTCTTTGAGTGTGTGTAGTTCTTTATAGATCCTTGATTGCTTTACTCTACCCATTGAGGGGGCATCCTACTTCATACATTTGAGACAAATATTAATATATCTACCCATTGGGGGCATCTTATACATGACTACACCATCTAGGTTATGTCATTCCTACACCACACACTCTAGTTATCATTATGATGTACATTATTTACTAGCTTACATAGATTACTCTATTGACACTTACTAGTATATAGCACTTGTGTATTTCTTAGCATATATCTAGTATTGTACTACATGTCTTGAATACTTTCACTTCTTGATTTGATTAGTTATATGTGATTGTATTTATAAAATTTAAATTCCTTCCTTTCTTTCTTTGCATATCTATATGTGATTACATTTCTCAGTTCCTATTTGATCTCTTATGTGTGATTTAGGACATTTGTCAATGTCCTTTGTTTGTACTCTTCTATGTGATTTCGGCCCTCATGCCAACCTTGCTTGTTTTCAATTATATGTGTGTGTGTCATTTGAACATGATTTGTATGCTTGCTTCCCAATTTGAGTGACATGTTCCCATGTCCCTTGTTTTCTTGGCCCCTTGGCCACTTTTTTATGCTTCTTACTTCTTTCCTTACATACTTGTTTTTTTGTTTACTTCTCAATTATTTGCAATGCCATGATCCAAATCATGCATTCTCTTGATTTTTTGGATGCCATTATTGAAATCATGCTCCATTCCTCCTTGAAAACTAAAAATAAACCATACTTCTAGTTCCAATTCACTATATTGCACATGTTATTACATTTTTATATCTATCTAGGCATGCTCTTATTGATCTGCCATTATTCATTACATATTATGCTATATCTTGAGACATATTTTCAATTATCATTGTTATATCATATATTTTCATAGCATAACACATTTTTAGGGCTCTTTCTTCTAAGGATAGTCATTGCAAGTTTTTTATTCCTACCCTTAGAAAAGGGGGGAAAAAGTAAGGGTTTTTTTATCATAGAGATCAGAGCCTCTAGCTAGTGAAAAATTAGTTTTCATAACACCCAAAATAGTATTTAGAGTTAAAACTAGGCAAAATAGATCAAACAGATAGTGATAATTATAGAATAGTCTTTAGAATCAACATAAGACAAGAATGCCAACTTTGGACTACAATGCTAGATAATAGAGGTTCTATTTTGGTGCTCTTATCCAAACAACAAAAAAATAGTTTTTTTAGAAATAGATAGAAAGGTAAGACAAGTTATAGTTTTGTCAGTAATAGTTTAATTTAGAATTAGTAGTTTTAGTATAGTTTTCTTAGAGAATCTAGATATAGGGGCATCATGTGTGACATGATGTCTCTCACTTCTAATTTTAGATATGGTAGTTGGTATATCTTCTAGATAAAAATCCATGTTATAGACACAAGTGATTAGGGTTAAAGTGCATAAAACATTTAATTTATATTATTTATAGTTTACGGCATTACTGAGGTATTCTTAGTAGTTGTGTGCCTTATTCCATCTTCAAGTGATTGGAATCATTCCCAAGTGGCTTCCATATAATCCTATTTCTTATTTTTGAAGTGGCTTTCATACAAGCCTAATATCCACCTTTTTTAAGTGGTCAAGAGTGGCCTAGTTTCCAACACACATTCAGCTATCCGTGCCACATTATCATATTATAGAGCATTTATATGATTCAAGAGCTATCTCATATGACACACTTTCATACCAGTATCAGTTTATACCTTCACTTCATGGGGAAATGATGGAGATAAAATACTAGCTAGCCTTTGTATTTTTGATCCACCTACTCAGAGGGATTGGACACACAGTCCAAACTTTGATTAACACACATGTGATCACATAGCTTCACTTAGTGGGCAAAGATAGAGCTAAAGGTCTAGCCTTTGCATTCTTAAGCTAATCTCAAGGAATTGAACACTCGGCACTATTCATGATATTACTCTTAGTACAACATCATTCAAGACATACCCAACATCATTCAGAATCACAATAGGTTTTATATTGGTTCATATATCTAATGAGTTGTATTCATTCCTTTTTCTTCCTCTCTCTTTTACCCATCTTTTTGTTCTTTTGACTTTAGACATAGTGTGTCTAGTAAGAATTGATCTACTCCCAACTTTCTTTTGTAGATTTAGACTTCACAACATTTTTTCTCTATACACACCCAAAATCATGCAAATTCTTGAGCTTCACCCTTATAGGTAAGTTTAGGTAAAATTTATAATTTTTATTTATCCTAGTATTTCACTACTACATCATTAGAATAAAGGGGGGGGGGGAATGTAGTCATATAACATGTCAAAATTGGTAGCTTGAGTGCGGCTTGTGACAATAAACCTATAGGTATTTCTTGCATGCTCTCATGACCCTTATATACACCTTTTTTATTATTTTCAATCATCTTGAGATTTTCAAATGGTTTTTCTCCTTAGTTATGTGGCATTTCCTAGGGCAATTCTATTCCCCCAGGTCTTGCATCTATAGGATAGGAGCACCAAACTTAGACTATAACACCAAACCTTAGGGTGTCCTATTTTGGCACTCCTATCCAATTGAATTTTTAGCTCCAATGTTTATTTCCTTCCAGTTCTTATCCTTCATCTTGTCAACCTAGCATGAATACATTTGACTCATGAAAAATAGATCTCTATAAAATCCCATTTAAAGTTCATTTATAAGGAGGCTGGTAAATATTATAAAGAAAGCAATAATATAAGAAAAAACACTAAGGCAAATTTCCCTATTCTCTACATACCACCATCCAATACAACTATAAGCATATCTAAATACTGACACTAGTCCCTAGCCACCTCAAGCACACATAGTTTAACATTTCTGCATCTATATTACATTATTGTATAAAGCATATTAAGTGGGAGAACTACATATGGATTGATCCCTCTTCAAAGTATTGGTATGTAGGAATCATGCCCATATAAAGGGTGTGGATACACATTCATTGCATCTTACACACACTAACCCCCATTTCTTTCTCAAGTTTTATCAAAGCATAATGAAATCTAGGGTTATAAGATTAAATTACCTCTACAAAGAGTTTTGTGGGCTTTCAAAAGTCAATATTTCACAAGTAGGCTCACACAAGGACATCGAACAAAACCTAACAAATGCAAGTCTCTATGAGAAATTTAGACAATAGTGATAGAAGAGGATTATATCTTTAGACCCTAGGGAGTCTTTTTTTTATAATCCTTTCCTTTCATAAAATTAAAGCTAGATCCTAATTTTCAACACTATCCTAGTCCTACACAGCCAATATCAGACCTTACAACAATCATTTTAATTCACTTTAAGCTATGTATTATTTTCTCCATATTTATTTCTATTTATAGAAAGGTTAAAATAAAAATAAATTATATAGATCAATGGTTAAATTATTGAAATATTATTTATTGATTTATTCAACTAAGACCTTTAACTAAAATAGGAATAAGATACCAATATTTCTAAAATTATTAAATCACATGATATCTAGGCCTAAACACTGGGGGGGATTAGTAGAAAACATACATATGAAAACAACAACAAAAACATTAAATAAACCTTCCTTCACCTTTGTTAGAGCTTTCAAATGGTTTGTAGAGTGGTTTGCTTATCTTGTGCATCAAAAAGTATTCATCAATGGAGTTGTTTGGCTCGTGCTCTCCTTGGAACCTTTGGATTTTGATGGCTTTGGATTTAATCAATAATTAGTCATGATAACACTATACCAAATGGATTTTGAACTCATTTAGGCATTATAACTTTACACTATCCAAGATTAAAATTGTGGTTGTGAGGCCTTCTATTTATAGATTTTTGTAAATGATCAAAGAATCATCCATCTCACTATGAAGTTATGTGGATAAGAATCCATTCAATTTTGAAGGATAAAATCAATAAATGCCCTCATAAATATTTGTGATAAAAAGGAATTAAAGAGGCATGGGAGGGCTTAATCAAATATTTATTGCATTTATGACTTAGGGATGCCTTCCCAAGAAATGATGTCATTTGATGATGCACAAAATCATAATCAATTTCCAAAAAGAAATATTCAAAAAGTTCCATAGAAAATTAACTTAAGATATTGATTCAAATTAATTAGTCTTAAACATGATTTATCAATTTTGGTGCAAATCTTGGCAATTGGTGCTCAAATTAATCAAATTGGTCAAAATGTCATATCGTTGGAATTTTTTTTGACTAGATTAGAATTAAGATGCGACGCTAGATGCGTTGAAACTATTATCCCATTTAGGATGTTGTTAAAACAAAATAATAAAGGAGTTGTGGACTTTTTATCTCAAGTTGAGTAATTATCCCTTATGTAGGTTTGAATCTATTGTTATTAACCCATTGGCTTAGTCACACACTTAACAAGCAATCCATGTTCAATATGTGCTTAATGTAGCTAGGCACAAATTTTAAGGTGGTCAAGGGCTCAAAACATTTAACACATTACTGTATTGGTATCAATTTCACATAAGGCATAAGCCTTGCGTGCTCACCCAAAGTGCAATAGTGAAAGGATTGGGGCTTATATTGGGCTAGTTGGTACATGGTGCAACTTGGTTAGGAAAGGGATTTAATCATGGTCAAGATGTACTCAAAATATCTATTGGAATGAGGCTATATTGGGTAAGGCTAGTAGGTACATGCCTATTCAAGGGGTTCAATTCTAACCATAGTGGTGTAACTCTCCATTGGATCTGGTCACTAACTCTTCATAGAGCAATCCTTAAGGATAAAAAGTTTAAGAACATCTAGGCATGGGAGAAGATAGTGTTTAATTAAATATTAGTTTTGACACTTTATCGATGTTAATAAGTAATTTGAAGTTACTATATGACATAGAGTCATCATTAATAACTTGAAGCAACCTTTTAGATTACAATTGATCCAAATTAAAACAATTATTCCACTATGTTTACAAGATATAAACTAGTTTTATCCATAAAATCTAAACGCATGCCTAGTAGATCAACTCCTAATAGGGTTCAATATCATCCTCTCATTAATTCAAGGGTTCAACATACATAGTTCATAGTATAAAATAGAGCCTGATACTCAGTGCTAAACTACTAGTGCTTAAAGGCTCACAAATGAGCTTGGGTGATACAATGTTGGTTTTTCACTAGATTCATAAGAAAATCTAAACTAAGACATACTTTGGTTTCAATACTCTAGATCTTTTCTATACTTTTGTTCTCCTCCTTTCACCTTGGCCCAAACTTGGTTTTATAGGAGCAAAGGCATCTTTTTGCCATGGTAGTGTTTATGGGAGTGATCATTCATTTGGATTTATAAATATACCACATTTAAATTATATCCACCATGTGCAAGTACTTTATGAGTTTATCCTATGAAACTAGGTGCCAAAAAACTCCCTTACCATTTAGTACAAGATCTATAGGATTTTTCTAGCTAGCAAAAGAGCAAAAAAATGGGTATTAATTCCACATGAATGGCTTACATTGAGGATTGCCACGTTGGCATGTGGACACCACTTGTATTCAAAAAGGGGCTAACATTTACCCCATACAAAATTTCTAGTCCACCCTGAGCTAGTTTCTTAGTGCCTTGGGTGTGTATAATTCAAGCATGCCAAGTTCCAATTCCACTTTGAAGTTCTCAAAGCCCTATATGGAAATATGGATTTCTTAAGTGGTGCTATTAACTTTAGTGGAAGCAGATTCGATGGATTCTACATCCATTCCTTCAAGATTTCCATGGAAGGATTCTAACCTTTCCTTTGTGTGCTTTACCTCGCCATCCAAAATACCCCCTTATTCACTTGCCTTTGTTTGGAAGGGCATGGAATAGGGTTTCCAAGTCTTTCTCCTAGGTCTTTAATCTTGTGCTAAGGGTGTTTACTTGTGTCATTACTTGCACTTGCTAAACCTTGCTTATTGTGAAGGAGTTCTAGAGTAAGTTATCCTTTTCCTCCTTCACCTTATTGAAGTGTGCATCAATAACTTTTGCCTAAGTGGTGAAGGTACAAAATATTGTATCAACCTCCTCCACTTGCTCCTCTAAATTGGAAAATAGGTCCTTCACCACATTAATCTTTTTTTAGTTCCCCTTTTATGGCCTCATTGGTGTACTCTTACTATTTAATTATTGGTTTTAAGTATGATATCATATATTCTACTAGGGCACAACCCTAGTTTACTTTGCTCATTCCTGAAGTATCCACACCATCTAGGAGGGATGGATCTACCTATTATACGCACCCATTCAAATGTTTGAGCTTAATCTTTGTTGATCTAAGATCTCTCTCAATGTTTTATGTAATATTTTTCTAGTTGTGGGTGTGTGCATCATTGATTATGTTTTTGTACACCATATAAGATGCCATATTTATAAGGGCATTGTCCAAGTGCATGGGATTCATGTCATGGGGATTTAGGAGATGGTAGTCATGCCCTCTCTTTAGATATTTGGCACTCTAGATTGTTTTGGTCAAAACCTAAAACTTAGGCTCATCCTTATAGAAATATAGTGTCCATGAAACCTATTAGTGCATTAGGTTCATAGAATTTCTTAGTGGCATGTATTCCATCAAGTAGAAGTCATCATCCCCCCAAAAAATCTTACTACACCCATTCTCTATTACTAGGTGTAAAATCCTCTTCTTCTCCTATTCCCCCTCTTAATTGGTGTTGGTGTCTAAATTAGTTCCTTATTACTTGTCTTCATCCCCTTCTTCATATTATTCCCCTTATTCATCTTCCTATCACTTTATTCTAAGTGTGTCATCTAGCTCTTTTTCTTGTGGGGGTCCATCAACAAAGTTTTCCCCCTCATCCATTTCTTCTCTTAGTTCTTGTGTTAGGGTTTTAAGATCACCTTCTTTATCTTTAGGTGCCCATTTTTAACTTGGGTGCACCTATTGTGAAACTTCCTCTACTATCTTGGTAGAGGCCCTAGGTGCACCATCTAGCTCTTTTTCTTATGGGAGTTCATTTATATACTTTTCACCATCATCCTTTTCTTCTCTTAGTTGCTACGTTAGGGTGTTAGTATCACCTTTTTGTCTTTAGGTACCCCTTCAAAATTCAATAAAATTTATTATGTAAATTACTCTATTATCCTAGTGGAGGTGTTAGGTGCCTTTTCTATCATTTCTTCTTTTATTAAAGGTTCTATACTAGCAACAACATTTCTATTTTCTCTCTCCTCTACCATTCTTGCCCTTTCCTCCTAGGCTACTTTTTCTTCACCTTCACTTATCTTGGCCTCTTCTTCTTGGGCCTTTATTTTTTATTCATCCTTCTTGGCCCTATCCTTCTTAGAATTCATCTATGTAGCTTATACAGTGCATTTCCTTGCATGTTATTTCATCTCTCTAGCCTTGAGCTGATTGATCTCTACTTGGGACATCTCCTTGGATTTCATGGATTTTTACTTGTAGTATAACCTTAGAACTTGATCACTATGAACTTGGTCTCAGCTCATGTCCTTCCACTATCATGTTAGCTCTTCTTTTGATGGCATGCCTGAATGGGTTGCCTCACTCTCATTTTCCCCTTATCCCCCTCTACTCAACTCTTCCATCTACACTAGGTGATTTTCTTCTTTCTACATCTCAGCCTCTACCATATAAATGACCCCGTATAGTACTCATACCTTGGCCATTTATTCCTTTTACTCCTTCAATTCCTATACCTTCTACATCTCTACTTGATCAAACATTCTTAATTTGTATTTTCACTTCTCTGGCTCAGGTTAAGGTGGTATGGATGGACTTGTTTCCTCATATGAGTATCTTTCTAGTTTAGGAATAATATAAGTTCTCCCTCCAAATCCTTCTTCTTTCAACCTCTCTTCCCCCTCTTCTTCTTTGATATTAGAGAGTGCTTCCTTGGACACCAAGATCTATGCCCGTCCCTTCTTTTTCCTTACACTAGGGTAGGTCTTTGGCATGGTCTTCATGCACCTCTTTGATAAGGTGGCAGAAGAAGGTCCCTCACCTATGATGACCTTTTTCCTTAAGTTCACCTTAATTTATTATAATGTCTCCCCCTTCTTTGTGGACTTCATCTTTGGTGGTTCCAAGGTTATATCATCATCAGCTTAAATAGGGGGATGAACACTTTCAATGACACTATATGTCTGAGCTACCTTATTTCTCAACTTTATCTCATAGTATAGCCTATGGATGTAGCCAACTACATTTAATATGATGATAAGATCAATGTTAGGGTGATCCAACTCATCTTCCTCATCCTTAGTGGTCATCCCATTGGCATGAGTGAACTAGTACTTGAGCCTTCATATCTTCATGTCCAGTTCCTTGATTAGAATTTTGATCTAATACATATTGGGAATCTGGTGTAGCAACTCTCTAAAGTATTTAGGTTAGAAGGTTAAGGGAAGCTTCAACCATCCAAATATGTTTCCATCATTTAGATCCGAATGTACTACATAGTAGTGTTGCATGATGGTGAAGGTAGCCATTGCATATAGACTCTAAGGGAGTCCCTAGGAAATGTGACATTCATGTCCAAAGGCCTCTATGTAGTGATCACACCATTTTAGTACATGCACTTTGTACTTGGCACTAAAAGAAGTAGGGAAGGTGATTTTTTTATACTTCTACACTGGGGAATCATGATGCTCAAGGAAAATCCACAAGTTATTCCCTTCCCTATATGGTATCCTAATTTCTTCTATGATGATTAAGATGAGGATGGATTCCCATCTAAAATTTCCCTTATCACTATGGCAATTGAGGGAGTTTTTCATAAATTCATCCATGATGAATTTGTTGATGTTCAATTTTTTTCCTTACAATAGATGATATGTGATGCAAAGGTAAGTTTTGGACACATTGGTCCATCACCCTCCTAGGCATAGTTTTGTGTTGATGAGGCACAAAACCACCCTCATTCCTATTTCTTTGTAATCTTTAAGGAGGAATACAAAGCCCCATTTATAATACTTGAGGAGATGCATGATGCACTCCACTTCTTTCTCATCACTCATTAACTGGTGGATGTATCTACCCATATCAAGGATCCTAATGATCCATTTAATTAGTTACACTGATATCTTCATGCACTAAACAACAAAATATATGTGGTCCTCATAAACATGCAATAACAATAATTACACTAACTCATCTAGCTTCTCAAAATAGGGAAACTCATAGAGTTGAGTTGTACTAGACACTATTAACTTATATCTTATTAAGAAATCAAATAGGGTGTCACCTTATAGTATCTTGTGCCCCACATCAACCATACAATCCTCCACCAACTCCTATAGGTGACTTAGTGTTTAGTGGTTATATTATTTTAGTTGATATTTATACATGAAAGAGCATGTTTATTCCCTTATTAGTAATTTAGGGGGAAACTACATGACTTGGTATGAGATTTTCATTAGCATCTCAGTGGCAACCACTATGATGCTAACTACATTGATGGGTTATGCCTTGGTTTTGGTGGTCATTTTTTCCTTAATTATTTGAACCTAATTCAGTTTTAGGTATGCATGCATGAAGCTTAGAATATTTTACTTCTTTACCATTCTGAACCAACTGGTATTGAACCTTAAAAGATGTGGCTTGCTTAGGCCCCAAATGGTGGTTAGCACTTCTATAATAATGGAACTATGACTATACTCCTAAGTCATTTAGTGGATTGGTACAATACTAAAGAATGAATAAATAAGTTAAAATTTTAATTAGTTGGCTTGTGCCAAACCTGTACATAGTCATCCAACAATTTTTACTTATGACTAGCAAGTCGATGTTATCCTAACATAAGAAACATTCTACTACCTATATGGCTTCAAAAAATTCCCATTGAAATGCCTATGAAGCATTTATCTAATCAGCATGCATAATTTGCAAGCACCAGTATCCAATATGTGATGGATGATATAAGGACCCGTCCAATTTATTTGTAAATTTCTAGGGTGATTAAGATAATTGGAATCATAAAGAAGTACCACTTCTCCTTTAGTCAGCTCTTTATGCTTGATGTGATTGTCATGTTGGATATTTTGTCATAACTCCTCAATTTACTAACTCTATTTTGTTTGGGTGTGCTTCTCATCCAAATGCTCTAAGTCTTAAATCCTTGCCTATAGAGACTCTTTATTATCCAAGTGACCAATGCATGTAATGCATAATAATGGTATCAAAAATTTCATTGAGAGGACTACCTCTATCCCAAACACTAGTTGAAATGGTGTATCCTAGTTTAGGCACTTGTAGGTGGTGTGGTACACTCGTAACACTGTTGAGACTCTATCATCCCAGTCATTATGACCAACATCACATAGCTTTGTTAGGTATTTTCCTAGGATTTCTTTTAATGCTTCATCTATGCCATTTGCCTATGGATGATAGTGGGTGGTTTTATGGTGTGCTATACTGTACTCACTTAAGAGTATGTGTATTGTCTCATTGATAAAATGAGTCCCATAATCAATTGTTAGACTTAGTGGGAACCCATACCTATTGATAATGTTTTCCCATATGAAGTGCATGGTTGTCATAATTGTGCAATCTTTCATTGGTGAAGCTTTGGTCCACTTAGTGAAATAGTCAGTGGCTACCAAGATGTATCTTAAACTTGTGCACTAAGTTGTGGGAGTGATTAACCCACTAAAGTCAATGGCCCATTTTTAAAATGGTGCTTAGAAAAGAATGGGGATGAGTGGAATATCATCTTGGTGATTTGGATTTACACTACATTATCATATATCACATGACTTGTTGCACTCTTTTGTATCCTAAAATAGGTTTGGACACCATAATCCTAATTGTAGTATCTTTCATGCCATTGCATCTCCAACACAATGGCCTCTAGAGATTCCTTCATGTTCCTCCTATATGATGGATCCATGTTCATGTTTTATAACACAATAGTGTAATAATTCATCCCTACTTATTTTGTATAACTCCCCTTTAATGAGCTGAAATGGGGTGATGCAAATAATAAGCTATTTCTTTTCTTTCTCTATCTTTGTCGGGGGCACAACTCTAGAGGTGAGGAAAGTGGTAATTTATTCTAGGTATTCAAGGATATGTTGGATTCTATATAGCTAATTATCTATCATATCATCCTTGATTGGTACTATAGCATTTCTAGATTTGATGTGTGACAAGTGGCATGGCCCTAAGTTTTACTTTTTAGGATTAATAATCATGGAGAATTGAAACTCCTAGAATATAAATATCCATCTATAGATGCACCCATGTAAAATGTGCTTATTCAAAAGTTATTTTAGTGCCTCATGATCTTTGAATAAGATAAATGGGGTTAGAAGAAGGTATTGTCAAAATTTCTACAAGGCGTACACCATAGTGAGCATTACTCACTTGATCATTGTGTAGTTATGATTGCCTATGTCAATTTTCTACTTGCAAAGGAGTTGGGGTGATCCATCTTCCCTTCAATAGGTTGTGTCAAAATGGCACCAATGGTAGATTCAATAACATCAACATGGATGTGAAATGGCATCATCTAATCTGAGAATTGCAAATTGGGTGCACTCATTAGTTTTAGCTTTAGAATCTCAAAATATTCCTCTTGTACCCACCCTAATATAATGGGTTGTCCTTGTGAAAGAGATCTTCCAAAGGTGATGTAATATTTGTGTAGCTCCTAATGAACTTATTATAGTAGGCAAAATGGACCAAGAAGGCACAAACATCCTTCTACATCAAAGGGGTCTAAAGTTGAATGAAAATGGCTATTTTTTCTAGATATATGAGTAAACCATCTTTGTAGATGATGTGTTCAAGCAAAGTTCCAAATGGAGTTGTGAATATGAACTTATTTATATTAAATGATATTTATAGCAGTCTACACCTCGCAAACATGAGGCACAAGTTGTCATAGTGGTCCTTGATGAGGCCATACATAGTTTAATCATCAAGGTATACTTGTAAAAAATGATGGATGAAGTCCTTGAATGTCATGATGACCACCCTAGAGAATACATATAACACATTATTGATCCCAAAGGGTATTAAATTGTAGGTTAAAAAACCCCATTCTTAAGGGGTCAGTGACACAAAAAAAATTCAAGAGTCTATAGATGATGTATATGTAATTTTATTATCCTTATTTATATTAATTACCATGGGACTTACCCATTCTAACTCTTGCATAAGGTATATGATCCTTATGACTATCATCTCATCAATTTCCACTTTCACCTTAGCATAGAGATTGGGTTTCATGTGGTATGGGTGCTTCTTCATGAGTATTGCATTGTCCCCAAACTAGATGCTCATTTTTCCAAGTGATGGGTGAGTTTAGTTCATGTCTTGATATTTTCATGGGAATAAGTATTGATACTCTCTCAAGAGATCTTTGATTTGTGCCATTTTTGCTTTAGACCAATATGCACCTAGGGTGGCAATCTTTGGTTCATCTTCTATACTAATGTCTAAATTGAAAATATTTAGAGGGGTAAGATAAGGCTCATTTCTCACCTGGTGATAATCTTTTACTTACATATTCCCCTCTATTATTTTAATATTAATATGGGTTTGCTTTTCTTCATCTAGGGCACTCTCATTTATTTTTTAGATGGCCTTTTCCTTATCTACTAAAACCTTCCTTGTGCTTATTCTCAGTCTCATCATCTTCCTCTTTGGATTCACTATTGAGATCCTTATATTTAAAGAAGGTAGGGAGTGCTAATCCATTTACCCCAAACATTTCTCTTATGTGCTCTTATAGTATAGCAGTGTCCTTGAACATTGCTTAGTGAAAAACTTGCAATGGCTCTAGTAGCCCTAATTCTTCTTAGGAAAAGGAGAAGGTGTGTATAAACCTCCCCTTTCATGCATCCTAATATATCATCTCTTGGTTCATCTTAATTATGATGTATCATACTCACACCTAGGCTTTTAAGGTCCTATATAATGTGTGCACCCATAGGTTATTTGGTACACTTTTGCTATAGCTAGTCTAGGTCTCTTTGTATATATGCACATGTGCCACTAGATTGGAACATCAACATAAGTAACAATGTTTAAATCCTTATTAATTTTTCCAAACATAGTGCGTATGGATGATTTCACATCTTTCCAAGTTAGGAATCTAAGTTTCTATATGGCCTACCAACAACCAACAGTACCCCTAAGAGTATACACTAATACACCCATATAATCTATTTCTTTGGGGATGAAAGACTCTATGCCATATACATAGTCTTTAATAAGTTTAATTCCTTCATACTTATGAAGCACAACAAGATTTCCCTTGCTCAATTTGAGCACTTTTGTCCCTACCCTCTTGGTGCAAGGGACCCATTTTTCAATAGTACACCTCATCTAAATTAAGGCCACCCAAACTAGCATTGGTGCCTTGACATGTACTTGGTGGCACCTTCAGCTAGTGACTTCATAGGTCTCTTCAACCTATCAATCACAAGTTACATCTATTATATCAGAGGTTGATTGACCATCTTCTCAATTGAGTACTCCTTGTTTACTACCCTAAAGAAACTTGATGTCTTACACCATGATAATATAAATATGGTTGATCACCTCATTAATATCAACACTTTTAACATATGGGGGTCCTTGATATTTTGATAATGGGACCACCAGCCTTTTTATGCCATTTTTAAACATCATGTAGTGTTTTTTAAAGTGTATATCTTCATTGTTAGCATAACACCATGGTATTCCTATAAGTGGTGGCTAGTTGTCCTATTCTACTAACTCAATTATTTCAAAGTGAGTTCAAAATTTTATGCCCATGATATTTAGAATGGTTCTTGTGAGAACTTTGATGGGTTGATCTCTAGTCTTGTTTGCCATGAATAGTGTGTCAGGGGATGGCCTCAAGGGTAGTCTACCCATTTTTTCCTAGGTATTTTTGGTAAATATATTTACCTCTACTACCCATATTGATGATGATCTCACAAATTAACCATTTATCAATGGTGGTTCTTATCATTAATTCTTGGTCATACTCAGTGTTCTGAGTATGTATGACTTCAAGTGCCCACCCCATATGTGGTGTTTTAACTTCAATCCTATCAAGCATAATATCTTCCTTCAGCCTCTTTTCCACATATTATAAAATCATGTTCTCTAACAAGGGAAGTGTCCCTTCTATTTGTAGGAGGCATAGGATCTCTATCAATTCCTATACTTTAGCCTCTTAGCTATCTTGTTTTTTATGAGGTAGTAGCCCATGCCTCTAAATCTCTTGCCAATTAGAGATCTTGAAATTTTTAGATAATGTTCATAGCTTGCTACAATATGTCCTTTTGACATGTAGGATTAGGGTATGGGGTGGTCTTACATTCTAGAAGAGTGATGTGCTCAGTGTGGCTTGGCCCTCCATACTTTAGGCATAAGTCTAGGACTAGTACAATCGATGGTTGTGTACTATACCCATTGAGTAGTGATTTATACTTTTAGAGGCTCCTTATGGGCATGTTGCTTCTTTGTATCCCACTTTTCCAATTTTGGATCAAGACTTATCATTCCATCACCTTTATCGATACTAGGCCACCCTTGAGTCAATTTATTATATAGGTTCAAGCACTCTTCAACTAGATGGGATCATTGATAGTACCCACATGTTGGTAATGCTCCATTGATCTACACTTATAGTATGACCTTGGTAAGAATATTCCTCCACCTCATCTTTAGGTACCTCACTATTTTTCATAGCTAGTATTTTGCTGACCATACCCCTCATTCCCTTGTTATGGCTACCCTCCAGCTATCATGTTCACTTTTCTTTCACCCCTCTCCATATTCTAGCACATTTCATCAATAATGTGATTCTATCATTGTGTGGGTATAGGCATCACATAACTTGTAATAGATCATTATTTTTACTTAGATTTAATGTTATAATAGTGGATAGTTACATGAATCATGTGGCCCATGACAAATATCATAGTTTAAAAGTAAATATCACATATTTCTTTGAGGTTAGTTTTTCCTACTATTCCCCTCTATGTCACAATCAATACACCACAAACCACTATGGGTGTCATGCACTGATCCAGCCATTACCTTTTGTATTTGTGAGGCCATTAATGCAATCTATGCCTCTATGAATGGGATAATACCAATTTATATGCTTCTAACTACCTCAGTGTAGAGAGTGGCCTCAAGTGCTTCATGGGGATCCATAAATGTCTTCATTGACAATGCTCTTCAAAAGGGGACCAACAAACCTCCAAAAAAAACACTATACATGATGGGAGGGGTGAATATCATAAGGTAGTTTGGAAAATAGAATTTTAAACCATGTATCATATAGGAACATGCTCTTGGATAACCCTTGGTTGATTTCTTTCAGCACAAATATGCTTTGTTGCTTGAACTCAAGGATATCAAATTCTTTCAAAAAGGCCTCCTTAAATATGTCATAATCCACCATTGCCTAGTTTAGATCAAAATTTTGTACCAAGTGTGTACTCAATCAAACAATGTCATTAAAAATTAGGTGGCCTTGCGCTCTAACTAGGTGATTCCCCAAGCATGCCACTGGAGCTCACATTTGAGTATGTGCTCTATGGCATTTTCTATGACATGATATTCTAGTAAGTTCATTTCCATCTTGTAGTATATTTTTTGAGGGGATGGTACCTATATTTGAGACACTTGATTCCTTAGGGTGTGTGTTAGAGGTAATCTTCCAATGCCTCTAATTTTTGGGTTGAGCATTGACCCAATTATCCTTAATGACATTGTGGAACTAGATGGTGCAGTACTACTTACTTATAATGTGAGGCCACTCCTGTCAGGCTATTACCTAGTTAGCATAATAGACATCTTATAAAATAAGATGGTTGTGCTTATGCGTACACCTACTATCATTGAGGTACTCTTTATAAATTATTTGTATGGAATCACTTGTTCAATCATAGGGTATTGACTTAAAGCTTAAAAATTTTCAAAGTCCAATCAATAATAGGGTCAGTTACCATTATTCTATCTTTTGGTGGGGGATCCAATGCATGAGCTTGCACTTCATGTTCAAAAGGGGTAAGTACTTCTAATACATTCTCCATAGCCTAGTCTTTTAGGAACCCACTACATACTTCACCCATCACTTGCTGAGCTTGCTCCACAACTTCATCTTCTCTCTCCTCATGCTACTACAATTCAAGGGATCCTTTCCCATACCCTTTTCACTCACTACAGGCCTTCTTGGCACTTCTATGTTCCATATCCTATATCAGCCTATGCCTCCTATTATTTTAATTATTCCTTCAGAGCTCTTAGGTATCAAGATACTTATTCCTCTCCATTTCACTTAACTTATGCTTCCTCTTCTTCCCTTCTATGCTCACTCATACATGAACATACTTTAGCTAGCCATTCTCATGTCAAAGCCATAATCTTATAATAGCTTATTTAACTCTATTATAAAATATATTATAGACATACCCCTTAGTTCTTATAAGAACTCATACTCTATTTATTTAGGATAAGATTAGGTCGATACCATGAATTTCAGCATGTAGCTATTCAACACTCCACTCCACCACTTATCTACAATGCGCATCTAATTGTCATCTATGCTCTTAAGCCTTTTAAATTTCTCATTGGTCCACTCCAAGCACTGATCATAGCTCCATATTTGGTAAGTGTAATATGCAACCAACCAACTATAGATATGACTAGGTAGTTCACAAAATAACACTTCATATAGAGGATCATATAGATAGGTTTGTGCCCATTATCTTGCCTTCTGACCTTAGTAGGTCAGATGATATTATGTGAAGTTATCCTCTATTTTATCTAGAAAATGCTTGATGTTCTCAAGTAAAATGTGATACATCATTATATTGAACAATTTTAGTAACAAAATTCAACATGGGTCTCCAATAATGAAACCAAAATGTTGTAGAATTTTTGTCTCAAGTCGAGTAAGTGTCCCTTAAGTAGGTCTAAATCTATTGTTATTAACCCATTGGCTTAGTTATATGCTTAGCAAGTAGTCCATGATCAATCCATGCTTAGTTTATCTAGGCACAAGTCTTAAGGAGGTTACGGGATCACAATATTTAACACACTATTACATTAGCATCAATTTCACACAAGCCATAAGCCTTGTGCACTAGCCTAAAGTACAATAGTGAAAGGATTGGGGACTATATTGGGATAGTTGATGCATGGTGAAACTTGGTTAGGAAATGGATTTGGTCATGGTCAAGATGCACTTGGAAGATCTATTGGTGTGAGGCCATACTGGGTAAGGCTAATAGGTATAGGCCTATTTAAGGGGTTTAGTTATAACCATGGTGGTACAACTCTCCATTGGGTTTGGTTACGAGCTCATAAGAGAGAAATCCTTAAGGATAATAGGTTTAAAAACATTTGGGTGTGGGAGAGGGTATTGTTTAATTGAATATTAGTTTTGACACTTTGTCAATGCTCATAAGTACCTTGAAGTTACTATATACCATAGAGTCTTTATTAGTAACTTGAAGTAACCCTTCAAATTACAACTAATCTAAATTACATTAATTATTCCACTATGTTTACAAGATATAAACTAGTTATATGCATAAAATTTTAACTCATTCCTAGTATATCAACTCCCACTAGGGTTTAGTATCATCCTTTCATTAATTCAAGGGTTCAACATATAGATTTCATAGTATAAAATAGATCCTCATACTCAACACTAAACTACTAGTGTCCAAAGGCTCACAAATGAGCTTGGATGATACAACATGGTTTTTTACTAGAATAATAAGAAAATATAAACTAAGACATACTCTAGTTTCAATCCTCTAGAGCTTCTCTATACTTTTATTTTCCTCCTTTCACCTTGGCCCATGCTTGGTTTTACAAGAACAAAAGCATCTTTTTGCCAAGGTAGAGGTGCATACACCAGGTTTTGAGGTTTCATTGGGAGTGATCATTCCACCATATCTTAATTATACCACCTTTATGTTCTATCAACCACATATAAGTACTTGATGATCTTATCTTATGAAACTAGGCACCAAGTAACTACCTTGCCAAATGGCACAAGATCTATGGGATTTTTCTAGCTAAAAAAAAATCAAAAAAATGGGAAATCATGCCACATGAATGCCTTTCACTAAGGATTTACATGTTGGCATGGGTCTACCACTTTGAATAAAAAGGGGCCAATAAAAAGCACATTTATCATGCAAGAAATTTGGTAGAAAAGAATAATCTAGAACACCCAGGTGCGAAATCATCATTTTAACTTGAAATGATCTGATCAAAGTTAGTTGTCTCATAAAATGAATTTCCCCATTTAGGGATACATTGTCCAAAATTGGAACTTTTATATGATAGGTTCATAACATTCAGCATGTTTTAGTGTTTTTAGGCCAAATTGTGCATTTTGATGGAAATTAGCCAAAAGCCTAGTTGGAGGTCATTGGTGTCTATAGTATTATTAAGCCTTATTAAGACTTTTTAATCCTTTGGTATTGAAAATTTCATCATACCATATAATATACCAATTTTTTGGGAATAAATATTATAATAGGATTTTAATTAAAGCCTTTTAATTAAAACCGTCCACATTGGTCTTTGGTGTAGGCATTGAAATAAAATCACATATTTGTGGGAATAAAGATTATCATATCTCCATGCCTTATTAAAAGTATATATTTTATTTATATCCACATATGTGTGGAATATTTTTTTAATATTAGGTCAAAGTCCTTTCTATCCCACATTGTTGGGATTTGAGATAAATATATATTTTTTTAAAATAATAAACTTTATCCCATATGAAGTAGTCTCACCTTGCCATGTAGATGTGCCATGTGTCCATACCAATGTGTGTCATATGTCCATACCACATTGATCCATATTTAATTCTTGTTAACTAGGTTTGACCAATGTTGACCCATCCTATTGACTTTTGACCAATGTTGACCAACCATAACTTTTGCATACAAACTTCATTTTTCAAACCAAAAAATGTGCTAGAAATATCTCAAGGAGCTCTACAATGTTTGAATGGTTTAAATAAGAGTAAAGAATTTTATTTTTTAGCCCTTGTAGATGATCTTTGGATCACACCTCCCCACTAATAAGGATTTTTTTCTCCAAAATTCTAATAATCCATCAAAACTTGAAAATGAAGGTCATGTTTCCCTTCCATGAAGTTCTGTGTCTTCTATACCAAAACATATTATACATAAAATAATATACAAGATAAAAATAACATCAAAGTTAATATTATATTTCCTATCAATAATGTTCTCCTATAATGGTCCAAATATTAGAAGTATAATGACAAGTTATCAATATTGCCCTTATTTCAAGCGATGTGATCTCATTAGATATTGTATCCCATCTTTTATAATGTCATACTAATTTTATTCTTTAGATAAAGTTGAATTTCTCAAATATAATTATGGTTTACCTAAGATAATTCCACTAGATTGAAGTGGAACCACATCTAATTCAACTTCATCTAGGAAGTTGGAGGTAATTGCAAACCCTAGTTTACATGTTTTGCTTACACGTAGGCTAACAACATAATTTATCTCAACCAATGAATATAGTATAAAATGTGGATTAGTTTTCAAACCTAATGTTTTTACAACATCTTCAAAAATTAAATTATTTTGATAATTTATATAAAAAATAGCATATATCTTTGAATGCTTAGCAATTATTCTTTTGAAGAAATGTTGTTTACATCTCCAGGGTGATAAATTATACATTGTTAGTTTGTCTGTGACTATCATCTCACTAATTGTTATTGTCTCAAGTTTTGCTTGATGAGCCTCTATCTTTTCCTTTATTAAAGATGTAATTACAACCTTTGTTTGAGGTTTTGGATGACTTTTCTTATCTTCTTTTAGCATTTGCCCCTTAACATTATAGTAAATACCAAACTTCATGTCTTCTTTAGGTAACTTTGTTTCATCAATAATTTTATTTTTTGAATTAACATATCTCTTAAGCTTACTTATAGGGATTTATTTATCATAATTATAAGATACATTCGATTATTTCCTCTTTTCATACCTTGATAAGTCATTTGAAGATATCTCATTAGATTTAACTACTTCATCTTGTAAGAATACTTCCTTCAGATCTTTAGGATGTTTTGACTTACTGATTGAGTAACTCTTCAACTTAGCTTATTGGTAAGATTGTCCTTCATTTCTATATCCTAATCTTATGTAAAGCAGTGTCTTTACAACTTGGATAGGTTGGACAATTCCTTGACCATTAATGCTAAGGCTCTTTCCATTAAATCCCATATTAGCCAACAGCTTAGAACCTATTCCCCTTATGTGCTTGTCAAATGTATCAACACATTTAATTGATGAATGTATGGAGTTAGAACACAAAGTATCCCTAACATTATTAATATATCTAGAATAATTTATTTCATTGCTTTTATTTTCTAAATATATATCTGAGTTAGAAGACACATTGACAATCAAAGAATTATTTACTTCTAGAGTTATAATACTATTCTCATTAGGATGACTACCTAGAGTATAAGAATCATAAGAATCACTGATATAACCAAAAATTACCTTGGTTTCTAACTATTCCCAAACTTAATCTCATAAACATGATCACCAGTTAGTTGGATTCCATCTTCTGATACATTGTACTTGGCTTATCAAGATGTGAGATAAAAATTACCTAGAATGGTCTCCTCTGCTTCCTCTGGGACTATATAAAGAGTAATTTTATTGAATAATAGACCTTAAATAACAAAATTTAGGATATAATAATGTGTTATGTGTCCACATATTGTGCCATTAACTACTTTGAATGTCTTGTTGTAGGGTAATGAAAAAACTTTCAATCCCAGATGTTGCATGAGACCTCAATGATGTAATTGGATACAAAGGTCTAATAAAAATAAATTTGTATGAACTTACCCTCACTAATAGTAGTGACATTATACCTTTGAGTATTCTCAGAGTGTAGCATAATCTTTGGAAATTCAACTAGTAAAAGTTGCCATATTATAGTCTCTAGATTTGATTGATGACATACTACTAGTCTAGATGAGTGATTACTTTAGGAAACAACTATTGCCTTACCTTTGTCCTCATTCCACTTATTAGACTAGTGTAGAGCCTAGCTTGGATGCAATATCCAAAATTTATCTACAACATGTTCTCTTTTAGCACAATGTTCATAAAATTTTGAGTCTTCATGCATTATTTTCCTCTAATGGTACTATTGTTGTAGTTCTACCTACAGAGCATCAATGCTCTATTGTATTTTTGTGATTTGCAACTCATGTCTTCATTCTATAGGTTGTTGTCATTATTCTTAAAATTGTAAGTATTTCACTAATGTAGTGACAATGATATTTAATAACAACTAAACTTGAGCTAACATTAGATCCATAGTATTCCACTAAATGTGAGAAAATTCACAATTACACCAACATGAACTTAGCTCTGATACCAAACTAATCTATAAAAAGTAAGTGACCCCACAATAAAAAACTATTGAAAAATGGATACTTGTTAATTAAAACTTGATCAAAAAATGGCACTTGAAAATTTTAACCAATTTACTCCATTTTTATGGATAAGGAACAATTTCTTAATTTCACATAAAATTACATGAAAATTAACATATTAATTTAAAACCAATAATTTAATGACTAAAAATAACAAGAATAAAATGTTCATATATAAATAATATACTTTCACTTGATAATGGAGTTCACCTTTTCTGGGGCTACGTCTCTAGGTTAGATAAAAAACAAACCAATATATAAATGATGTCAAAATAAATTTAATTATTACATCAAAATGTACTCTTCGAATGGGCTACCAAGCAATCATATTGACTTGAGAAAGTCCTACAAAATATGGATTCTATAAAGTCTCCACTCCACACTGAGTTACTTCTGATGAACTCTTATTTGATTCTTGTTCTCCTCCAATGAGTGCTTTGATAAGTTAGAATGATTTTGAATGTTTTTTCCAATGGGGGTCACAGGTTTATATATATTTAAAAAAACTAAAAATAATGGATATTTACCTTATCCATCCCCAATATTACATAGTTTTCTAAACTAAAATCCCGTTACATGAATATCCCATATAAATAGGTTTTAAAAAAATCTTAAGGCTTTAATTTAGCCTTTACATGAATATCCCATATCCATGGGATTTCCTAAAATAAATAAGGATTTTACATAACCATTATTTCATTATTTATTTTAAGCCTTTTCATGTTTTAATAAAACATTACATTAAAAATAACATCGAATAAGCCATGCTTTAATACCCATGTCTTACCTTGCATGTCTATTTTCCACATAGTCTTCTTAAGCCTTATTAAGGATTTTTCCTCATTTGGAATCAAAATTTCCATCATGCCATATATTATTCCACTTTTGTGGGATTAAATATTATCATAATCTTTTAATTAAAGCTTTCCACATTGGTCTTTGGTGAGGGCATTGCAATGAAATCCCATATTTATCGAAATAAAGATTGTCATATCTCCATGCCTTATTAAAAGGCTATATTTTGTTTATATCCACATATGTGTGGAAAATAGTTTTTTTAATATTTAGTCAAAGTCCTTTTGTAGACACTAGAAAACTACACATGATGGTTCTAGATGTTGAAATGCCTCAAGACCCCCTAGGGACCACCTAACCTTTCTTGACCCACTAACCAACCCATTGGACCCTAGGTCTAATTAGATACTAAGCTAACTTACTAACATACTAAATTAATCATTACCCACCCCCTTTCAACCAACCTTGACCACTTTTCCTCTAAACCCTTGAGCATCGATGGTCATATTGACTATCGATGGTCAGGCTGACTATCAACGATTAAGTCTTCCTCATTCTTACACATATACTATATGTGTGCAATCTAACATGACATAATTAAAAATATTCTCCTTACCCATTGCTAACAAACTTCCAAGCATCAAAATTAGCAAGGTAAACTTATAGGGAAACTTCTATCCTCTATCTCTTTTTGCCTATAAAAGGAGGGGAGTACGAGGTGAAATCAATCATCACAAGCATTCTGGAACACAAGTATTCAAGCTTCCTAGCTATTCTTATTCCATCAATTTAGAAACAACAATAGATATCCAAACCTTTACCAAAATTTCTCTCAAGGTAACGTACCATTACTCTACCAAAATTGTTTCAACCATCAACCATTTATAAAGCAATAAGTATAGTTTGTATTTTTGTTTTGTTATTCTAATTTTTTACCTCTTTTACCCATCATACTTTTTTGGATCCTAGTTTTTAACTCTCAGACCCTTAATAGACCCTTACCTGATCACTGATCCATTCTACAAACTTATTTTTTGAGTACCTTTAGAATCTATAGATAACCATTGACAATCAACATAACTACTGATGGTCACCTCCAAATGTTGATGGTTACCCAACCATTGATAGTCAACTTAACCACTAATGGTCACCCTAATCATTGATGGTCACTATGGTAAAATAAATAATAACAAGTTATTTTTAACCCCTTACCCCTAACCAAATTTGAATTTTTATGTCCCTGCCTATTTATAGACACCTACCTAATTTTATGAACCTAACCTAATATATTTTAGTATTAGTATTGACCTATTATTGCTATATTTAGTTATTTTATCTATCAATCATTAATTTTGTTTTTGTATTTCATTTTAGTTCCTTTCTATTATTTGATGCAAGTAGTTTCATTTTATCTCTTTCAACTTAACTATTATCAAAGAGTGGATTGACAATCTCTTAGTAAGCTCACACTTGTTGGATCTAGCTCATGCTAGGTTGTCCACCTAACTATTTTGCTAACAACCTCTTTTTTAGTGCTTTCTTATCTACAAGTTATTCCTTCCAAGACAAAGAGGAGCTCTCCATACTCGTCTGGACTACACATGCATCAATAACTAGGTTCTTCTACCACACCCTTATTACTAGTTTCTTACTTGCTTCCTTTCATAAGAAATATATAAAAATTAAGAGAAACATTTTGGCATGCCTAATGGGACCTTAGCATAATATAGGTGCTTAAAATAAACCTTACATACATTAATTGATTTATTTTTTTTAATCTAGTTAACTTAAAATCAAAGTAATTAATTGTAGTTTCACTCTTGTTATCACACACATTACCAAACCACATAATCAATAAACACATCAAAACAAACTTGAGACAAGGCCCAACTAAGATTTCATCACCTAGTAGTAACCTTACCCTTTCCCAGCAATCTCACTTGGAATTCATTACCAAGGAGAAAACTAACTTAGCTCTTTGGTTGAGTATAAACTCTAGAAATCAGTATTTACTAGCTAAGCACCTGAGACCCTTATCACTATGGTGTGTGAAGTTAGGGGGTAGGCCCCAATAGCAATCCATGTATTAATTTCCAATATATATTATTTTTTAGATCCTTTGACACCAAAAACCAACCTTAGACTTCCTTTTTAGTACCTAATCTACAAACCAAATTTCCTCTTCTAAGGCATAAGCCAAATATGATCTAAAAATAATCCTAATTTTTAAATGCACTTTAGTATATGTTTTGATTTCCTTGAAATATTTTTATTTTATTTGCTTTGTGTTTTATTTGTGATCTTTTCATAATTTATTTTTTATTCCTCACATGGTCTTTACTAGACAATAGTTGAGGAACCAAATAAACCAAGAACCACCTTCTTCTTCTTCCTCCTCTATGGAGTATGCTTCTAATGTTGAGAGTTTCCTCATCTTTTTCCCCCTCTTACCATACCTCAGATAGTGGTCAAGGGTGATGTATATTTCTCTACCTTCCTTGATAAAAACTTCATGATCCTTTAATATTACCTCAACACTTTATCTCACCAAATCCATATTGCTTCGGTTCCTCCTATCGATCCACCTTATGGTATGCCTTCCCATATTATGGTTAGTTATACCTCTACCCAACCTATGATCACCCAAGCATATTTTTACACCCATAACCCATCATCTATCACCACCCAAACTCAATCCAACATCTCAACCAATTGTCAAACACCCCCTACACGAACCAACACCTCCCACATAAGGGCAACCTCACTTATTGTTACCCATACCTCATCCACCATGGGGGTATCTTCTACCCCTATTTCCACCATTCCCTTTATCACTAACAATCCACAAATTTCCACCCCACTTAAAAATTTGGTGCTTTCCATACCTCCTACCCTTCCACCTATTAGCACAAGAGTTACCACTCAACCCTAAATAACTACCAACCCATTTATACCTTCAAATAAACCCATATAAATCCCTCAAAAAATACCCATGACATCCTACTAATATGTTCCTAATACAAAAGGATAAATATCACCTTTTACTCAACCTTTTGTGCCCATTAACTCCTATATGGCATCATTTCAACCTTCAATAACCACATACCAATATGTGGTATCTTCTCAAACTTCTACCACTTATCCATATATTACTACCACTCAACCACAACCAAACTTACCACATAATTATGGATCTTCCCAACCCAAAAAAAATTTGGTCAAAATGTTAATGGATAAAATGGCCAACATGGAGTCATCTATCTCTTGGGCTTATAACCTCTTTTCTTATGATTAAATCTATAATGAACCTATTCACCCATATATCACTATCCAATCTTATCCTCCTTAATGGGTATTACCCAAGTTTTCCAAGTTCCAAAGCAAGGAGGACCCTCAACAACACTTAAGAGCATTTCACCATTATTTCAATTTGATTGCATATGATGATGTTCTTATCCTTCATACTTTTCCCATGTATTTATCTAGACCAACTTTAGATTGGTATAGTGATCTCACCAATCACTCCATGTTTTCATTTTCCCAACTTGCCCAAATCATTTTAGATCATTTCTCAGTCAATATATCTAAAAACATATTTATTACTAACCTTTAGTCCATTAGGGAATTTGATGACGAATCAATTGCCAATTTCATAACTAGATGGAGAGGTCTTATCAACCAAATCTCTTTCTATTTACCCCAACCCAAGTTGATTGAAATATTATATTAGGGTTGTGCCAAACATATTTCCCTTACTCTTCAAGTTCAAACTTTTAATACTTTTGATGAGGCTTTCACCATGGCATGTAAATTAGAAATTAGAGCCATTGGTGAGGGGAAATTGAAATTGAGGAACAAAAATTCTAGATTTAGATCTAATAACCCTTCCTCACCCAAAACCACCAATAAATATAACCATCCCAACACCAAAACAAAAGCATCTACAAACTCAGTTATTCTTAAAACTACTTCACCACCAATTGTCAACCAACCCAGCCAACCCAACTCCTCTAACTCTTCTAACCAACAAAACTGAAACCAAAAGTGAGCTACCCCAAAATAATACACTTTTATAGTGGAGTCTTAAGCTTTAGTTTGGGACAAATTTATCAAAGTCAACATCATACAAATTCCTCCCATAAAACCTCCCCAATAATTTGATGCTTCTTACCCTACACTTGGTACAATGAGAATAATCTATGTGCTTTTCATTGTGTCATTGCACATGATGTTAGTAGATGTAACACCTTTAAAAATATTATCCAAAACATGATTGATAAGGGATAACTTGTATTTGATAATCCAAATACATCTTTAAATTTCCTTGACATCTTTCATAAACCTTTCCCCAATCATGCCCCTTTTACCAACTATGATGATAATAAATTGGAATCATCTCACACTTGTGAGGTCCATATGGTTAATGTCATTATTAGTGAACCTATAATTTAGGATACCATTAACTTAACTACCTCTTCCTCCATTACACTCATTGAAGTGGTGGACTCACACTCTATTCCTTTGGACTCCTAAATAGAGGAAGCAATCATCCCTCTTTCTTTACTCAATAAGATCATGAATTTATCCACATATCCTTTGATAGAGATACCAAACAAGGAAACCATTACCTTAACTAACTTTTCTTCCATTCCACTCATTGAAGTAGTGTAATTACCTACCATTCCTTTAGACACCCAAATAAAGGAAACAACCATCTTTGTTCCTTCACTTGAGGCCATCACACCTTCCTCCCCTATCATAGAACCACCAATTCTCTCTTTGGGAACCATCCCAAAAGAAGAGATTACCTTATCTACACCTTCCATGGAGGAAACATCCTCTTAAATCTTGGAGCATTCCATCAAGGACAAAGGTGAAGAAACCATTTGCTCCCCTCAACCTATGAGCTTATTCTTTGAAACCAATGACCAAGGCATCAAACCCATTTACAAGCCCTTTTCTAAATTGGTCCAAAGTTTATAGTTCATTCTCAACTAAATCTAGATATATCCACCTTTTGGCATCATCTTAAGTTCCCATATCAAAACAAACCTAAATCTTCAACCTCAATTTCATCTACCATCAAACATATCATCACCTCAATATCTTCATTAAACAAATCTCCTTCCAAAACCATAGGGGAACTATATAACCCACCTCCATCTAAAATTATCAAATCAAATTACACCTCTTTAACCAAACCTATCAAGAACCTAAGAATACTTCCTACACCTAGCCTTACTCACCCATCTTTGAATTTGGACTTAACCACATCTATTCCACCAAAGAAAATCCAAACCATACCAACTAAGAAGGTGGAACCACCCAATCTCCTACCTCAAACCAGAACCATATGACCTCCTTCCATCTCACCTTCTATCTTAGGACCCCATCCTTCTACCATTCCAAAAGCTCATCCTTATATAAAGAATTTGAAGCCTCTCACAACTACCTATTCCTCATTTATAAACCTTCTCCTTTTACTCTACCTACACCTACCTCCACCAAATTATCAAACACTCCATCATTCTTAACTAACCTATCCATCTCTACCTTCCCATCTATCTCCAAAACTTCATCATCCAAATTTTCCACCTCCAAACCAACCATAACCAAGAAATCCTAACCAAAACCACCTACCAAAACCATTCCACCACCTACAACTTCTGTGGTGAAGCCTACTCCAAAGAAGGCTCCTACTCCTAAGACCAAAAACCTATCACCTCCAACACCTTTGCTTGAATCTTATTCAACCATTTTATAAATGTTATTAAAAAATTACTCATTAATCCTACCACATATAAAAACCTTCAACCCTTCACATCCCAAGCCATCATGGTTTAATGACAATTTAATCTACTTATACCATAGGATTCCTGGACACAACATGGAGAACTGCAGAGCTCTCTAAGTACTTATCCATAACTTATGGGGTGAGGATGATCTATTATCTGATGAACCTCCCTTGAGCTCATTACCAACCCAATCACTAAATGAACCCATCCAAAATTTACCTACTCCTCCACTCTATTTGAAATTAAGGAGGAATCAAAGCAACCATCTAGCCCAACACATCCCTTAATCCACACTATCAATATGGTTACCTGATCTCAAGCCCAATAAAAGGATAAGGGAAAGGCCAAAGTGTCCATACCATGGATGTACCATTCCACCCCTCAACCTTATAACCTAACCCAAACATCCTCACCTATACCTTCACCTTCACCTTCACCAAAATCTAAAATATTAATTTTGGATGCCTTTCCCTCCAACCTTTCTAAATCTATCCAGCAAATAGTGTTAAAATAATTTCATCAGACACTGATGAAGATGAGCCTTTAAGAACTAATAAACACCTAGCTCCATCACTACCAAACATTAATAGAGGCCTTACAATCAATAGAGGTTCAACCAAAATACACTCAACCTCTTGCATCTTTTGTCGAAGCCCTTCAAATTTCTACCTTTATAACATTCCAAGTTCATAAATACTTTTTATTCATCTTGAGGATGTTGATCATCCCCTCTTCATCATTTCATACATCAATCAAAATTTCAAAAAAAGTGTGATGATTCATGGAGGAGATAGTATTAAAATTATCTCCTCCCATGCTTATGACCAACTCCAACTACCTATGAATATCATGTCAAAAACTATAGCAGTCCTTTGCTCCTTTAATGATACTATGGCCACTACCTTAGGGATAGTCATCCTCCACATCCACTTGGGACCCTAAACAACTATAGAACTCTTTTTACATTATATAATTCAAGTTTTAATACAACATCTTACTTGGACACCCTTGGATCCATGCCATAAGTTGTGTTCCATCTACCTTGCATCGATGTATTAAATTTAAACATGAGGATTAAGTCATTAACATAAAATCTGACTCTAGTCCTTTCACATCTTGAAACATGACATATCAATATAATGAGATTATTATTCATCCCTTATCCACCTCATCACCAAATAGTAACAACTCCACCCCTATCATTGATGAATCTTCAACTAGCTCCTCTATACCTTCTTCTCATATCCCCATAAAGGACACCTTATATCCCACATTCTAATGTCTCTCACTGGGGGAGTATCATCTTATAGCCTTAGATGTTTTCCTTACTCCTCAAAAGTTTGGGAACCTAGACCATGTTCCTAGTTATGACCCTAATGTCAAAACCATCATTCCTTTTGGGCCTATTAACCATCAAACCAACTTAATCTATGGGTACTTGATCATCCACTTCTTGTTTCCACCACTACATCTTCCACCATACCATTTAACTCTAACTTCTCATATCTGAAAAAATCAACATTTGCCAAATTATACCTTCACGATTGTGCCTAAAAAGGGTTTGGCCTTGATCGTTATGAACATGGACCTCACAAGTTACCTTTGATCAAAATCAAAAAAACTCATGATCTATTTAGCCTTGGGTTCATACCACCAGAAGAACCCACCAACTCACCCAAACCCATCACCACCATTGATGAGTATATCCCATCCTCACCAACCCTATCTCCTTCAAAGTCTAAAGATTTTTAAATCATTCCTCCTAAATTTTTTTATTCATTACTGTTAGTTTAGGCCTACTAACCTATCTAAAGGATGGTCAAACTAAAACCTTCCCTCTCATTCATCTTGAAATGGTAGAATGTGATTATCCTACTATCAACACCATACAACATCAAGATGATGATTTCATTCTCACCTACATCAGTGTGTGGGATTATTCTATCCAAAAATCCCTTCCTTGTGAGAACCAAACCATGTTGAATGAATCCATTATCGATGTCAACTTGGGTACTCAAGATAACGCTCACATCATCAGGATTGGTTAATCCTTAGATTCTACAGAGCAACAAGATTACCCTTATTTATTTCATAACCAAAGTATAGAGTTTGCTTGGTTCTATCAAGATATGCCTAGAATTGACCCTTCCATATCCCTCCACAACATTTTCACCCATCCTGATGCTAAGCCTATTCGAAAAAAGTTTCACAAGATGCACCCTCATATCACCCTTCTAGTCAAAGAAGAGCTTCAACATCTCTTGTCTATTGACTTCATGCAACCTATTGATTATCCTCAATGGGTTTCTAACATTATTCCCATTACCAAGCCCATAGTGGACTTTGCCTCTATATTGAATTTCATGACCTTAACCGTGCTTGTCCAAAGGATGACTTCCTTTTGCCTAGCATTGACTAACTTTTTGATCTTATATCTAGCCATGACATGATATCTATCATGGATGGTTTTTGAGATATAATAAAATCTTGATTTCCCCCAAGGATCAACATAAAACTTCTTTCATCACCCCATGGGGAACCTTTTTCTATAGGTTCATGCCATTTGGTCTGAATAACATTAGAGCAACCAACCAACATGTGATGACCTACATCTTACATGATCTCATCCATAAAATCATAGAGGACTATTTAGATTATCTCCTTTAGAAATATAAATATTTAAGGATAACCGAGACATTCTCACAATCATCTTCAAATGTTTAATCTATTTTTATGTCAGACTCAACCCCAATAAATGTGTTTTTTAGGTCATATCTAGAAAGCTTCTTGGATTTATCATCTCTCTTCAAGGAATCAAAGTAAACCCTACCAAAATTAGTGCAATTTTGTAGATACCACCTCCAACCCACCTTGAGCAAATTTGTAGCTTATAGAGGAATCTCCAATCCATCCATTATTTCATCTCTCAATTATCAGATAAATGTCAACCCTTTCACTATCTTCTCAAGAAAAATACATCTTTTAAGTGAAATTAGGACTACCAACTAGTCTTTGATTCACTCAAGGAGTACCTCCATTCTCCAGTTATTTTTACCCCTCTTAAAGAGGACCAACCCTTATACATTTATATTTTCACCACTAACCATTCCTTAGGGACAATGCTTGCTCACTATGATGAATAAAACAAAGATCAATTTATCTACTACATAAGTTGATCACTTATATAGTATGAGACATGGTACACCCATTTTGAAAAACTCTACCTCACCCTAGTATTTATGGCTTCCAAACTTCATCATTACCTTCTCAATAAAAAAACTTTCATCATCATTAACACTGACCCACTCAAGTACATGCACTCTAAACCATACCAAAACTAGTATATGGATAAGTGGCTCATGTTTTTAGCTAAGTTTGACCTTGAGTTCCTCCAATAAAATTTTATTAAAGGGAAAGTCATTGCTGACCAATTAGTTGAAGATCCTTTACCAGAAAACCAACTAATTCCTCTTGCATTTTTGGATGATTTCATCATGGCTCTTTCCCAAGAGGACCCCACCTACCAAATGACCATGTTCTTTGATGGCTCTAAATGCAATCATAGTGGGGGTGCCAAAGTTATTCTCATTCCCCTTAATGGTGAACCTCTTCCCCTTTCCTTTAAACTTGATTTTGAGTACACCAACAATGTGGATGAGTATGTATCCCTAGTAATAGGTCTTCAAATTGCTCTAACCTTGGGAATTAAGACCAACAATGTCTTTGGTGATTCCCAACTTGTCGTCAACCAGGTCAATGGATCCTACCAATGTAAGAATGATGTCTTTCAAAAGTATAAAAAACTCATAGATGTACTCTTAACATCATTTGATCATTACCATATCTAGTCTATTCCATGATATACCAATAAGTTCATATATACAATGGCTTCTATTAATTCCCAAATCCCATTTCAACCTGTCGATTCTAAACTTTTTATTACCATCCACTGCTTTATCACACCCTCTTATATCCATTTCAACATTCCTATCATTTATAGTGTGGAAGCCCCAATGAACGTATGGTATGAGAAAACTTTCAACTAACTCAACCTTGGCATCATTCATCCCAACCTCTCTAGGAATGTTTGAAGAGATTTTGTTCAAAGTACCTATCAGTATACCATACTAGGGGGAATCCTTTAGAGACATGTTCTTGATGGCCCCTTCTCTATTGTCTACATAGTCATGAAACTTCATATGCTATGAAGCAAATACATGATATAATCTATGGGGGATACTTTAGTGGTTTAATTATTTATAAATGTATCCTTAACCTTGGATACTATTGGCCCACCCTCAACTAGGACTATTATGATTATTTAAATAAGTGTGTTAAATGTCAACAACATAATAATTTACATCACACACCTACCCATAGGCTTCAAGTATCCAAAGATTATTAGCCCTTCTCATAATAGGGAATTGATATCATTAGGGAAATCAATCCTCATTATTCATAATGAAACCAATCCATCATCACCGCTACTAAGTATTCCACCAAGTGGGTGGAGGTTATTCCTCTCATCTCGACTAAATTTGACAAGATAGTTGAATTCATCAGTCATCATATCATCTATCATTTTAGTTTTCCCCATAAGATCATCACCAATAATGGTAAATATTTCAAAAACAACCAATTCTAAGGTCTTTATGATGAATTTTAAATTAAGTTAATATTTGCCTCACCTTACCATCTATAAGAAAATGGATACATGGAAGCCTTTAACAACTCAACAAAATGTTAAACAAAATAGTCAGTGCTTTAGTTCAAGATTAGTACTTTCACATCCATTTCATTTTATGGGCCTATCGCACTATCATTTGAAAATCTATGGGTATTTCCCCTTTCTCTCTAGTATTCAGAGTAGATGTAGTATTGCCTATCGAATTCTAAATTCCTTCTCTTCACATATCCTTATAAGACATCATTTTTGAGGGTGACTATCATCAAGAACATAAAATATGACTTGAGATACTTGATGAGCATCACCTCATAGTACTTAACCATATTAATATCTACCAAGAGTGAATCAAGCATGCCTATAACAAACACCTGAAAGAATGGGAATTCAATATCAAAGACCTCATCCTCAATGAAAACCAACATGTAACCAATATATAGAAAAGAAAAAGAGGCAAGTTTGATTTTGATTCACTTGGACCCTAAATCATAACCCATAAGTATATATCAGGAGCTAATTGTTTATCCTTTTTCAAAGGCAAACCAAAACATGAGCATGTTAATGCTTCACATATGCATCCTTTATTTTGTTAAATAAGGATCAAAATCACCTTTTTGTCTAACTTAAACTCATCCCTTGATTTATGAGACTTTCACCTTCACTTACCTATCACTATACCTTTGAGGATATCTGATTATAACATAGAACCATGTGATTAAACCATCATAGTTATAGCCTAATCCTAAATATGGGTACCACTGCTCTACCCATAGTATGGTTCTCATGGATAATTTTTGTCTCTAATCAAATGGAATCCCATGGTCATTGTCTCTAAAAACTACTCCTTTAACCTATAATTAACCTTTTTATGCTAAAATTTTTCCCTCATAAAGTTAAACCTCTAAGCCTATACAGCCTTGTCCATGTCTAAACCTAGCATCAAAACAATTTGGGATACCAAAATATCATTTGGGTCACATGTCTCTAGTATTATAGACTGCTCCCTTAAAGGATAATTGCCCAAAAAACTAAATTTATTAAAAAGATAGACTATTCCCTTGAAGGATAGCTACTAAGTAAACAAACCCAAACTTACACCACTCCCTTGAACGATAGCTAATTCAAATTTATCAAAATAAATCATTTGAAGCTTCTCGCATCGATCAGTTTCACAAAATTATCAAAATAATAACAATAAAAAAGACCTTACATCAAAATTAGAACAAGATATCCCAAGGAAGCTGTAATCAACTTTCATATATAGCATTCATAGACTTCTCACATTGATCAGTCCTCACCTTGCATGAAGATATGGACTTGTCTATTATGGTTCTTAGGTTACCTATCAAAGGAGAAAACTAACTCACATAAGGCTACCTTACCTATCAACCCATTTACCTTTCACCTAACACCTACCTCCCTTTTATACCATCTACAAATAAAGGGATCATGAGCTTAATTTAAATAATGTGATCAAGACACATTTTTATTAACTAAATCATGCTAATACGAAGCATTTGAAAGGCTTATGTTCCTTATGCCAATATAACTTTGGTTTTTTTTCCTTACCAATGAAAAGGCATCACTCTTTTTATTATCCTCTCATCAGTGTTTCATGTAGACCTATGTCTCATGATTCTTATCCCTTTTCCCATGTCTAGTTTGTTAATCTAACTTTATGTGCATTAATTAAACATAAAAATCATAACATCAAAATCATAACCATATTTAAAACATCACATCCATAATCAATGACATAAATCACATCATATATCATCATATAAAAAACCACATTAATAACCATAATAAAACCATCCATGATCATAAACATCATATCCATGACCAAAACAAAAGCATCATCCATAATCATCACATGCCTAAGCTACTGAGTCCACACGTTGGGCCCCTTTTTTGGAGCAAGTAAATAGACCACGTCAATTAAAACAATCTCAATACGAGGTAACCTTTATAAATTTTGATCAACCCATTTTTGTTGTATATTTTAGTGTCAGTTGAAGAAGTCCCCATGGATTCCATGCCAACTTGAAAGTAGTTTCATAGCATTGAATTACTTAAAGACATCCCTACCAAGACTTGAATGTGGTAGCTCAAGAAGAATATATGTTAGAGAGTGGAACAGGTGAGATAGTGACCCCTCAATAATAGATCATTGTATGATATACACTCATCCAACTTGGAAAGAATAGTGGAGCCAATGGACTCATGGCAACTCAGCACTCAACACACACCCATCTAACCTGGTAGAAGATGCCCATTCACCTTAAAAGAAGGCCTACATTTGAATATTAGGGGGGATATTTAAGAACAAAAAATCTCTAGTGAAATAGATCATGAATTATAAGTGGTTTTTTAGTATGCATATAATAGTTTAGAGATTAGAATGTATAACCCAAGCTCGCCTATGAGCCACTAGGCATGAATAGAGTTAGGATGGACATATACTCTATTATTTATATTGAAATCTATTGATGAAATATCAATTAATAAAGAATACTATTAAATAAATTAAATATTAATCTTTGTTTAATAGTTTGTATGTTAGTTTCATTTAAGCTTTGTGTTAGTTTTTATATAATACATTAGAATATGGAGGTTTATCCCTAGTCGCTAATGGCATCCTTATGACATTTAGAAACCTTAGCCAACCTATAGATGCCCTATGGGATGAAACCCAAATGCACCAAGGATCTATGACTCATGCCTAAAGTGATATCTTAATAATGGGTTGTTGAACATGAGCCATCCTTATGAATCATTTAAGTGCTTAAATGACTTCATTTGGATATTCTCATAGCTTACACCCCTAAGAGCCCAACCCTTCCAAGTATGGACTACCACTTAGGATTTGGACCACTGAGAAGCCTTGTGCTTATTGAACTCCCTTGAAGATTCTAGCACCAGATGTCCACTTAAACTCTTATGTCTAACGACTAAGTCCTTTTAAAACCTAGGTTGTACCATGATGCAACTAACCCAATGCAAGTTAGGTCCCTTTGCTATTATACTTCAAGTGAGTGTGCAAAGATTAAACCTTATGTGAAATTGATACCAAAGCCATAGCATGATTAAATTTTGTGTGATAATACCTTAATATCCTCATGCCTATCCCTACCAAGTCTAAAAATGACTTGGATTGATAGATAAGTGCATGGCCAAGCATAGATATCAACTGAGCGAACTTTTATATAACATTTTGGTTTTTTTGCTAGGACATGTGTTGAATTTTATTACTATGATGGTTTAACAGAATGATGCTCCAACTATCACTTGAGAACATCAAACATTAGTTAGAGTAAGTGGAAAATAGTTTCTTATAAAACCATCCTACATGCAAAGGGTAAAATCCAAGAAAATAGGTACAATCCAACTTATATGATGCCCTATATGAAGTGTTATTACATGAGATACCTGATCATATGTATCTATGGTTGGTCACTTACACTAATACTATAATGAAAAGATATAGATAGTGCCTTGAGTGGATCATAGAATACATAGAGAGGCTAGAGAGCCTGGATAAAGTTTGGACGCATGTTATGGATAAGTAGTGGTGGAACAATACATTGAACATCTACATGTTAGAGTTTATAGTGTCAACCTTATCATGCTTAGATTAAGTAGAGTAAGATTTTATTCTCAAACCAATGAGTACATTCATAAGAGGTCTCGACACTGAACTAAAAAAGATTCTAGTGGATTACATTATAGAAACCATAAGAATGGAAGGCTAAAGTCCTTGCACATATGAACAAACATATAGGATGAGAAGGGGAAGTGTAGGTGAGATGCAATGGAAGAGGAAACATAACTTGACACCTGAGAGCTCTAAAATTTGAATTATAGTAAGTGAAGGTGCAGGTTGATAGAGGATTTGGAACCTAAAAGTGCCAAGAGGACCCATATCAAGTAGTAAGGGTAAGGGAAAGGATCCCTTAAAATATAATAGTGTGAAGAGAGAGAAGAGGAAGTAGGAGACTAGACTCAATAGTGGGATGTAGGATGTGGTGGGTTACTACAAAATTTGGCACTTGAGAATGCATCAGAAGCACCTATCCTCTTTAAACCTAAAGTGCAAGCTCATGCACTAGATTTTCCATTATAAAAAAGAAGAATGGTAATTGAACCTATTTCAACATAGACTTTAATAAGGTCCAAAATTTGGATCAATATTTTGTGATCGAGCAATTAATTCCTTATGATGAGATATTGATACATACATATCATGTAGATTAGTTTTTGCTTGTTTTATGATCCTTCGATGTTATTTACTTTATAGCATGACATGCTAGATATTGTTTACTTATTATGTGTGGCCATTAGACCTATATGTGTAATATTTTATTGGTATATGTGACACTGGAACATTTAAAATTATTTATTCCCCTTATCCCTATGTGTGATATATGTTTCATATGTGTGACATTTGAATATGTCCAATCACTTGTGGTCCTTGACCATATGAATTTGATTTTTTATTATATGTGGCCCTTGTCCTTATGTATGATATTATGGGACATTATACATTATGTTTTTTGTTCTTGTTGAACTTGATTAGTGGTTCCATGATCCAAGTCATACACTTTTATTATACAGTCTAGTTCAAATATGATTACTATAATGCATCCTTAATTGATATATCTAACTATACATGATACTTGATGCCTCACATTCAATATGTTATAGACATTATTCAATTAAAATTATATTACTATGATAACATACTCTCCACATGTTGACATAATGTTAGACTATTGTATCTTTATCACATGATACACTTAACTCTTCTTGTGAGATGAGTAACTTGTGTAGACATTGAAACTTAATAAATAAATGTTTGACAATGCTTGTCCTTGACATCCTTACCTTGCTTTGTCAATTGGCCATTTTGATAACCCATAATATGTAAGGAAGCCTTTAAATTCTTATAATTATTGTGCATATCTTTAATACTTCCCTATTATATCCCTATTTGTCCCTATTTAGCATATATTCACTATCATTTTGGTTTCACAAGCTTGTGTCCCTTCTAAATAAGGGATCACTATCAAATAAGGATGCAACTACATTTATATACACATAATATTTTTTAACTTTTATCAAATACTAATTCTTTTCATCTTGTAAGAACCGATCATGACTCAATCTCTCTGAGTGCATGCATTAATGGTTGCATCAAGAAAGGGGTGAGAAGACCTTTGGTGCTTCACAAGATTATTGTCCCTTATTACCAATTTTTTTCCAATCCATTCATCTCTTAAAACCTTTCCCTAAGTTTGTTCTCCTCCCTTGCATAGTCTTCTAGTCTTTTCCTCTTTCTATCCTTTTTTTACTTCCTTGTTAACCTTTTGACCTATCCAATACACTAGGTCAACATGGTCCACCTAGTGTGTTTTAGGGTTACTTCAGATTTTTAGGTTTCATTGCCTTCCAGCTGACCTAGCATAGCCTTTAGGCATTAGCCTGAGAATGTACTAGGTCGATCGGGTTGAGCTAACACATACAACATGTTTGAATTATTTTTGGGTAAGATACTCCTATATATACAAGCTCATTTTGGTCATTATTAATAATAGGCAATACATATTTATTATTCACTCATGCTTATTCATAATTTTCTCCTCTACCATTATATTTGAGGATTCTTATATTAGGTTTATTATTTTGGAGAATATAGTCTTTTGGATAGGTCTTGGATGCTTTGGCCTAACAAAATGATCCTTATGAACCACAAAAACCTCTTTCAAATCCCTATTGGCCAAGGAAGACATTGAATCATGATGGGTTCACATTCATGTAAGTATATTCTAATGTTGTTCTCCTCTTTTTTAGTAGATAGAAGTATCATAAGTGTTGGCTCAAATAATATTACTTTTCATATTCTATGTATTAGGGTGTTACTCATACTTAATTTATTTAAAGTTCCCTATATATATTTGATTGATTCACATCTAACCCCTCACATTGTGCCATAAGATTTGGTGTATACTAGATTAGTATACTTTTCTTATTATTAGAATAGTTTACTTTCTTGTTTATTTGCATAAGTGAAATATCAAATCATGGGACTCTTTTAGGGTTGGTGTATGATTGTGTTAGAATGTAGGCTTTAGAACCCTTCTTAGCATGATATGTTGTGATAGGTGATACAAGTGATCCCATAATTAAGTCTAATGGATCCCCATATTGGCCATGCTTCCACTTAACAGGTGTATACCCAATTACAAGTGTAGGTGTGCTCTATCTTAATTGATCCAAGATTGATTCATGTCCATCATGGAATTCTAATTGCATTCATTCTAGTGAACCCAACATGAATCAAACCCTTATAGGATTTGTTCACTATTTATTTCACTTATTTAATTTATTTTTATCATATATTTTGACATACTAGTTTGATTTTATCAGTCTAGTTATTTTATTTATGCATAGGAATAAGCAACTAGATTGCTCAGCTCAACCCAGTATAAGTTTTTATCACTTTATAGACTTTTAGTTTAACCTATTAGGTCAACCAAGTCAACCTATCATCTTTTTATACACTTTACAGTAGGTTCCTATATAACTTGATCAATTATCTTGACCCAGTATAGGTTTCAATTTTCCAGACTTCTAGATTAGCCTGCTAGGTCGACCAACTTGACTTAGTGCATTTTTAGATATCCTGTTCAACCTAATAGGTTGACCAAGTTGACCTAGTGTATTTTCAACACTTTTTCAACTTTAATAGCAGGGTCTTGTATAAAATAGTTGATTAGCTTAACCCAATTTTATATATTAGATCATATTTCTTCAAGGTTTTAGATCAACAAACTTCTCCTTTCCATCTCTAAACCATCAAGGTTAGCCTATAATTTTTTATTTATTTTTGTTCTATAATTCCTTTTAAGTTTTTAATCTTAAAAACTACCCCTTCACAATCAACTAGATCACCCTAACCAAACTAGTTCTATGTTCTATATGTTATTTAAAATAACTAGGTTGACTTGGTCGACCTAGTAGGCTTTTTAAGACCTATCTTCAACAATACTATCTCAACCATATTGACCTAGTTCTATATGTTGTGCATGTAGTGTTCTCATTATACCTTATTTTAAAGTTTTAATTCAATTTATATATTAATCACAACTTTCCTTTTAGTTGTTTTCATGCTTAGAATAGTTCACATAGTTTAATTAGAGGGTTTTAATTATCCATTTAGTTTAACTATTTATATTTTGTGTACACATGGACAAATAACATAAAATCAACAATAATTTTAACATTTCACTATCCCAACCAACCTAATTAGATTTCATCACCAAGGGGGGAGCCAATTTGATGCTCTGGTCATGTATAAAGCATGGCTAATGGTATATTTTGGCTAAGCACCTGACACCCTTATCATTACAATGTGTGAAGTCAGGGGGTAGGCCCCAATACCAATCTTGTATCATTTCCACTATAGTCCCATTCATCCTAAACTCACCTAAAACCATCCATAGATTTCTATTTAATACCTTGCTTTCACCCAACTCCCTATCATTTAAAATCATTCTTAACAATATAATTAACATTCTAGGTTGACCAATTAGCTAGCTTTAATTTATAGGTTCTTTATTTGCTCTTTACTTAATTGTGTGTGTAATAACTTGCATTAGACAGTGTTGGTGTAAAATTTTTCTTTGTGTGCATCAATTTAATTAGCCAATGTTAATTCAATTGACTATCTCTTTAATTTTAGCATTTACTTTCCTAGATTAGCTATATAATTATCTTATTTTATTTCCTATTCTATCATAAACATTTTATTCTTCTTTTTCTACTATACTAGGTCAACCTAGTCAACCCAATACTATCATAGACCCTATTTTCTACCCTTATTTATGTACTAGGTCAACCTAGTCAACCTAGTATAGTTTGTAGGTTATGTTTTTACACTAGGTTGACCTAGTCGAACTAGTTCTATTTCCTTCTTTCCTTATTTATCAACCTAATTCTTCACCTCTTCTAATTTACATTCTGATCATTCCCCTTTGGTCAAAATGAGATCTCCTACCAAAATCTTCTTGGATAGTCTTAATCCATTTAGATCCTATATGGGATGTTCGTTTCTCCCTTTTTTCCTCCTAAGGGCACCATCACTCTTAGGGCATTTCTTCTCCTCCATCTAAAAATTGTAACATGGTTTAAATAACACCTCAAGATGAAGTTGATGGATCTAATAATTTTTTCACCTACCAATAAACCTCTCAAAATCTTCAAACTAATGTGGGAGTAATTAATACAAATCTCTTTAATAATACCATTAATAACCCTCCTTATACTAATTCAAGGAATGTTCCTTATAACACTAAACCACCACCTGATACAACCCAATTATTATCCCAAGTAAGTCAACAAATGAACATTATGTAAAACTCTAATACCAATCAAATGATGAAACTTCAACAAAACTTGATCAATGTGGCTAATCAACATCCAATCATGCATGCTCAAACTAATCCTAACTATATTCCTCCACCTCTTAGAGATGCCTCAGGTAATGTTATTCCTCAACCAATAATGAATAACAATATACTTCAAAACATTCAAAATGAGCCTTTATATCCCTTCACTATATCTATTGACATCGGTAACATATCACCAACTATCAAATATGATTGGATGAAAGACCCTACCTCATTTTTTTAAGCCTTCGGTAATCTCTACAAAGAGTGGATCCAAACTAATACATTTTTTACTACTAAGATCTTAGTTAAAACTTTCACTGGTGATGTATTAGAATGGTATAATCAATTACTCCAACATTCTATTTGGAAACTTGAATATTTGGTTAACCCTTTAGTTAAAGAGTTTTAACACAATGATCTTCTTGAAAATTATCTTAGCCATTTCATAAATTCTAAGCAATCTCCTAATAAATCTTCTCAAGAATTTATTAAAATATGTAAATATTTGGATCATAAAGTTGATCATAATATGTCTAATAGTAACCTATTCAAAATATTTATTAATAATTTAAATCCCACTATTTAATACAAGGTTTGAACCTTTTCTCCTCAAATTCTTAATGAAGCTCTTGACCAAGCTAAACAAAAAGACTTTAATATGAATCAATTTTAACCTAGTTCTAAACTTCTTAAAGGATTTTTTAAAACATCCAATGCTATCACTAATAATACTTCTCAAACCAAACCAGGAGTTGCCAAAAATTATGTTCCTTTACCATCTCACATACCTCTTTTGGTACATCAAATGAAATAATTCTTACCTCCCTCTAAACCTTTCATATATCCTAATGCTCCTCCTAAGTGGTATGATCCCAATCTCTTTTGTTGGTTTCATGTTGACATTAGATATTCTCATGAATCCTTTAGAGGGATTTCTAAATGTGTTATTTCTTACATGCTTGGTGATTCATTTGACCATGAAACCATGATCAAACATCATCTTCAAGAATACACTAATTCTTCTCAAAAATGATAATCCTCTAAACATTTTACATCTAATAACCAAAAATCTTCTTCCCATAATCAATCAACTTCCAAATATTTTTGTACAATTGATGTTGATTATGACCAATACTTTAATAACTCTCAATATGTCAATACAACTAAGGTCAATTATTGTTGGAAACTAGCTCACAAAGATCTTGTTACCAAACCTAAGAAACCTTCTTTGGAGGAACAATTGCTTAAATATACTACCAATTTCAATATTGAATCAAAATCACTTGAGGAATAGCTTCCTCCTTCTAATCCTTCAACCAAATCTATTCATCTAAAGTCTAATTTATCTTCTAAACCTTGTGGCTCTTCTTCAAAATCTCATTGGAATTTTCTTGACTAACTTAACTCTATGCCATGTAAGATTCCTCTTATGGAGTTGGTTCTTACTTCACCTTATCATCATAAATTTCTTATGCAAAAACTCCAAGAGATTGAAGATACATCATCTTTAGATGAAGAAACACCTTCTATTGATTCTTAACCAACTAACATTAATACCATTGAATCTATGTGTCCTTCTTCCAAGCCTTCTATTAAATTTCTTAAAGAGGACATTATTAATGATGAAATCCTCTTTCATGTTGATGATCTACCTATATTCATAAAAATAGCCATTAATACCACCCTTATTAAAAAATTCCTAGTTAATGAGGGTTCTAGTATTAATGTGACCTCTTTATGGCTTCTACAACAACTTGGTTATAACAAAATTCATCTTAAACAATCCTATCTTACTTGTCATGGTTTTGATAAGACTGATCAAAAGTCACTTGGTTGTATATGGCTTCCCTTAACCATTGGTCCTAAGACCATTTAGACCAAACTCATAGTTCTTGATCTTCCTTTATCTTATAACATACTCCTTAGTCATCCATAGATGCATTGAATCAGGGCCATTGCTTCTTCCAGTAGTAAATGCATTAAATTTATACATAAAAATAATGCTATAAGCATGAATCCAATCACAACCCATGGAGTATCCAATTACCTAATCCTAAAGCTCAATATCATGTTCTTAAGATACGTAAAATTAATAATGCTCCTTTATCTAAGTTCATCAATATGAATCCTAATTTATAAGTCACTCTTGTAGATTCTAATGATGATGATCCCAATGAATTACATCATACTTGCAACACCACCAAGTTACCTTCATATATTTTGGAGTGGCTTTCTCTTTATCTTTTACTAAGGGATCATACCATTCCTCTCATGGATGAGATTAATGATTTACCCCCTCCATGAAATGATCAAGAGACATATTTACCTGAAGATGCTTTTACTTACAATGATTTTGGAGTGTCTAAATTGTTTCAATATCCTCTCACCATGTCTCTTCGAACATTCAGTAATCTTAGGATTTTACCTTCTAAAAATCCCCTTGAATCTCAAGAATGCAAAATTTCTCCCACATACAATGACAACTATATCATGGCCCAAGCTCAATCTAGAGACTTGGATGTCTTACATTATCAAAATACATTAACCCAAATTCATGATTTTAATTAGGATGTGCATACCATTTATATAGAGACTAACCTAGAACATGAGGGTTATGTGATTCATATTAATCCTCCTCTTATCAATTCTCCTTGGGTGGTAGAGCAAGTCACACCTTTTGAACCTCCAAAATTACTTTCATATTCTTTACCTCATTTGGATCATCCCATTGAATGTAATCCTTCTCCTATAAAATAACCCATCAACACTCCATCTACCTCTTCCACTTCATCTACTTGTTCTATTCCTAAAATCACACTTGATGCCAAGGTAATTAATTTTCATCGAATACATTTTGAATATGATTGACATGGCAACTAAATATTAAATTTAAAAGTAGATTTTGAGTATTATGGTCCTCTTCCTACTTTGCCTAGTGATGAATCTATTCTTGAGTTAATTTATGCCTAGAAACCTCAACTCCCCCAAAAACATCATAAATTTGGAAATTTTAAAACTAGAACTCCTTGCTTCAATAACTTTATCACTAGTATTGATCCTAAAACTAATCCAATTTCATCATTACCCAATACACCATACCACTTTCAAGATGGTAATGCCATGCTTATTAAATAAACAACTCCTATCAAATATGTTACTTCTTCATGCCTTTGGCTAATCATAATTTTCAAAGAACTTTCCCCCTTTAAACATGATAGTTTAACCCTATTTTTTGATAAGTATCAAGAGGCATTCACTTGGTCTTACCAAGACATGCCTGGCATTGACCCTAGCATAGTGGTACATAACATCATTACCTATCTTGATGAAAAACCTATGCGTTAGAAGAAATATAGATTTCCTCTCAAAGTTACCAACTTATGCCATAAGAAAATCATCAAACTACTCGATGCTAAATTTATTAAACCTATGGATTATTCTAAATGGGTTTCCAATATTTTTCCTATTCAAAAAAGCTCACTATGGTCATTTTTATTTTTGTTGATTTCCATAATCTTAATCTTGATTTTTCTTACGAAAACTTTCCTTTGCCTTCAATAGATGCCATTGTTTATTCCAAGATTGGATATGAAATGTTATCTCTTATAGATGGATTTTTGAGATACAATCAAATTCTTATAGCTCCTGAGGACCAACATATGATTAATTTCACCACAAAATGGGGCACTTATTGTTATGTTAAAACTCCCTTCAGTCTTAAAAATTATAAGGCCACTTACAAATGTGTAATGACTCATATCTCTCATAATCTCATCCATAAAATTTTTGAAACATATGTGGATGATCTTATTTCCAAATCCAAACACTGTACAAATCATCTTTATGATCTTTCCATCATCTTTGACCATCTCATCAAATATAAAGTCAGACTTACTCCTTTAAAATATATCTTTAGAGTTACATTTAAAAAATTATTAGGATTCTTAGTCTCTCTTTGTGGCATTGATGTTTATCTAGCCAAGATTAATGATATTATCAATGTGTGTATTCCTCATTCTATTCCTGATATTCATACCTATTTAAGCAAACATGGGTTAAGTAGATGATTCATTCATGAGATGTATCATCAAATTCACTCCATTAATTCCCTTATTAACAAAATTATAGCCTTTTAATGGATGGATCCATGTCAAAAAACATTTGAAAATATGAAAGAGTCATTTCTTCATCCACCTATACTTCATCCTCTTTATAATCATAGATCATTAATTATCTATTATTCTTACACACCTATTTCATTTGGGGTATTTATTTTCTAATAGAATGATATGGGAAAGGATTATGACATCTACTATATTAGCTAAGGCCTCATCGATTATGAACAATGTTAAACTAAAGTTTAGCATGATTACCTTGCTATCTATTTTGTCACTAAAAAGCTTCATCACTATGTGATTTATCAAACCACTTATGTCATTATTCATTATGACCCCCTTCATCATTTCTTCTCTAAAACATTTCCTACAAGAGATAGAATTGGCAAATGGATGGTCTTACTTATGGAAATCAATCTTCACATCATCACTCAAGAATATATCAAAGGATAAGTCATAGCTGACCAACTTACCACAACTCCTATTCCAGCCACTTCTTTACTTCAAGATAACCTTCTATATGATAATATAATTTAAATCGAAGGTTTTAATCAATAAATTTATCTTAAAGATTATTTTCATAGCTTTACTATTGATCTTGAAGCTAATCAACTTGATAAATCTTCTACTTCCTCTAATACTACTAAACCAAAGGTAATTATTAAAGAGCCTAAAATTAATGTTGACTTGCATGAGGATACTTGGACCCTTCACATTTATGGTTCTAAATTCCTTCAAAGAGATGGTGTAGGTTTCATTCTCACTAGTCCTCTTAGAAAGATAATTCCCTCAGCTTTCCATTTTACATTTGATGTCACCAAAAATATGGCTGAGTATGAAGCTCTTATCTTAGGTATGAGAGTTGCTCTTGATTTAGACATACAATATCTTCATGAGTTGGGTGATTATAAACTAATTTTTCATCAAGTTAGTGGTTCCTATCAATGTAAAATTTAAAACCTTATCAAATATCATAAATTTGCAACCACTTTTGCTAAAAAAATTGTTTCTTTTATAATTGATCCTATTCTTAGAGATCAAAATTACATTGTTGATTATCTTGCCTCTTCAGATTCTCTTTTAAATCCACATCAATTCTTTTTTATCCTTATTTTATCATAAAAATAATCAAATCTCCATCATCTACCCACCCGCTTGATTCACTTATCTACCACATCGAGGCTATCACCATCCAAAAATTCTTGTGGTATCAAGATATCATCTAATTCTTAGAATATCAAACTTATCCCCCTGACTTAGATTCTCATGAAAAGACACATCTTCATAAATAAGATTTCAAGTATGTATTTAGACATAACATACTTTAATATCACAATGCCAAAGGTACCTTTATTAAGTGTGTCATGCAAGATGAGGTCCCTCCTCTACTTGAACAAGCACATGGGGGAATTTATGATGGTCACTGTACTAAACATACTACATCCTACAAATGCCTACGTATGGGTTACTATTGGCCTACTCTAGAAAAGGATGATATTGAATATGCTAAAAAGTGTAATCTTTATTAGCTTCATGATAATCTCATTCATTCACCACCTATTGAGCTTCAAAATATTGAATCTTCATGGCCACTTTCCACATGGGGACTTAATTTCATTGGTAAACTTTTTTGTTCCTAAGAGGGACACATCTTTATTATCATCGCTACCAAATAATTTACCAAGTGGGTTGAAGCCATACCCGTTGTCAATGTAACCAGTCCTACCATCTCTAAGTTCATTCTTAACCAAATCATTTTCTACTTTGGCATTCTTCACACCATCATTTCCAACAATGGTGGTAATTTCAAAAATAAATATATTAAAAAAATTTGCACTAAATTCAAGATCAATCACAAGTTTTCCACTCTTTATCATCCATAGTGCAATGGCCAAGCTGAGGCAACTAACAAGATTCTCAACAAAATTATCCAAAATATAATTCATGAAACCTACATAGATTGGCATCTTCATCTTTATCCTACACTTTGGGCCTATTGGACTAGCATTTGTACTACCACTAAGGCAACTCCATTTTTTTTAGTCTATGGTTCTGAGTTGGTACTTCCTTTTAAAGTGAGGTTCCTTCTCTCTATATATCTCTTCATGGAATCATACCTGATGAATAATTATGTGAGGCTCACCTTCATTCCTTTGATCTACTTGATGAATGTCATCTCTTTTCCTTACATAATAACCACCAATATAAGGCTCGTATTGCCTCACAACATAACAAACATGTTAAAGTCTACAAATTTATTGTTGGTGATCTTGTCCTTAAATTAGACTACACCCATAACAAAGAAGGTAAATATGCTAAAAAATGGTGGGGCCCATACTTAGTTAAAGATATCCTTAGTGTAAGTACTTACCACCTTCAAACCAATGAAGGCCATGTTTTTAAGGAGCCCACCAATGCTCAATTCATTAAAAAATACTTTGCCTAATCATTTCCTTCTTGTCATATTTTATATCTTTATCTATCTAATAATTCTTGTAGGTTACTTAATCACGAGTCTCTCCCTTTGTAATAGTTCCCTCTTATTCACAAACCTTTATTCCTCCCTTTTGGTCTTTTGTTTTCTTGATGTACCATAGTCTTCATTATCTTATTTTTCATTTTCATTTTGCTTACCAATTTTGATTTGGTGCCCCTTGGGTTTTTATTTTATGATTTTATTTGTAAGACCACAAATAGGACCCAATATCCCTCACAAAACCACCATATTTGAAACATTTATTTCTATTTTGTTACTTATTAATGGTATTTTGGCATCCCTTGGGTTTTTCTTTTGTGAGGTGCTTTGCAAAAAGGTTCCCTCACTTTGTTTTTCTCTTGATTTTTATCACCCTCATGGGTGTCTCTTTTATGAGTTACTTTGTAAGACTATGGATAGGACCTGACCCTCCTCATAAAATTACCATTTCTTTTCATATTCTTGATCCTTGTTCTTAAACTTTAGCTTTTGCTTCTTTTGCTAGGTGAAATTTTCATAAAAATCTATGTGAGCATGTTTTCCTCTATTTCACTTTTTCCTTATGATAAGGAATCACACCTTCACTATAATTGTATCCCTCTTTTCCCTTTGTCACATTTTTTCAATTTAAATCAATTTAAATTATTCCATGTGTCATTCCATTTGATTTCCCTTTTCTTTCACCTCCACATTGGATAAAACAATGTCAAAGTCAAGATAACACTTTTATCTCACCTGGATTTATGAGACTCTTAGACCCCATGCTCTTTTATGTTCTCTTTTTTAGAAAATTTGTCCTAAATTTTCAAATGAAAGTCATTTTTAGCACCCATTTTTGGTTTTCCAAATTTTTATGGAGGAATCTTAGAAAATCCATCAAGAAAGTTAAAATCCAAATCATTTGAAATAAAAGGAAATGATATCTAAAAGGTAATATTAAACTCTCAAAAGTCAAATTCACAATAAAATACATTATTAAAATCACATATTCTATCTCCAATCAAATCTTAAACTTCATATTCAGCTTCACATAGAGCTGAAGTCCTTTGAGGTGTAGTAGGCTAGTAGACTGGAATAGGGGAATTCAAAAAAATATATGGTGCTACCTACTTTCTCACATAAGTACCCAATCTTCATAGTATATTGATGACTTTATAAGGTGTCCTAAAAGTGGGGAACACATCATGGGGAGGTAGGTCTATTTTAATTTTCATGCATATAGACTTCATGACATGATCTTTATACTCTATTTTTTGACCTTAGAATTGTGTAGGTAAGAGAAGTTCTTCAAAGTCCATAAGGTCTACAATCCTGTTATTTTGACAAACCAACTTTGAGTATCTTGACTTTGATAAAGAATTTATCTACCTTGATTTTTCCTTCATTCTCCCCTCCACCCATTTCATTTCCCCCCTTGATAGCCAAATTGTGATTCCAAATCTATTTTCTGTCTTCTTAAAATTCCTTCTTCTTCATCTCTTGAAAATATGCTAGAACTACTTTATTTTTAATTTTATCTATCCTTAGATAAAAACATGTATGATAAACCTTGGATCATTTTTTTCACTTGATTTTGCTTTTACTAGACTTAATTTACTTTCCTTTTTCCATTTAACATGATTTTGTTGTCCTATTGTTATGGACACCTAAGTTTGTACCCCTTTTTCCATTGTTGAGTGAAATTTGGATTGTTACTACTCACTCATCAATGTTGTTTTGCTTATCATTCCTTTTTAAACATGTATCTTTAGTTTGAATTATTGAGTTTTCCTTTTCTTACTTGAGGTGTACTTGTTTGAGTATTTTAGTCTTTAGTAGCCTTGGCTTTTTAATTACCAGATTGACTCTTATTTGACTTGGTAATTTGATCTAATCTAGTACTTGTCACCCAGCTTGCCAAATTCCCAAGTATGTCCCATCCACATAACACCAATTATCTTATATTTTCTTGTGTTTCTTTATTTTTTATCCTTGGTTTTGTATTTTTGGGTTTGCCAAAAGCAATCTTTGTGTCCTACACAATCAAAACTAAAAACATAGCTGACAATCATCCCATGATAAAAGGTAACTCAAGGTATAAATTTCATTTACTTTTTAGTTATTTACTTTTTAGATTAGTTTCCTTTTCTATCATTTATTTTTTAGTTATTTTATTCTTTTAAAATACTATAATTTTTTTAGCATCAACATTGTGTGTGTCCTTATGTTCTTTCTCGAAACACCATCACCTGTTACACCTTAGTGACATGTGATGAGATTCGAGTGGGGAATATGTATACACATAATATTTTTAACTTTTATTAAATATTAATACTTTACATATTTAAGGAACCCATCATGACTCAATCTCTCTGAGTGCATGCCTTAAGGGGTGCACTAGGAAATGGGTGGGTAGACCTTTGGTGCTTCATAGTATTATTATCCCTTATTTCCACATTATTTCCAATCCAATCATCTCCTAAAACCTTTCCCTAAGCTATTTATCCTCCCTTACATAGTCTTATGGTTTTTTCCTCTTTCTATCCTTCTTCTATTTCCTTTTTACCCATTTGACCTATCTATTACTCTAGGTCAACCTAGTGTGTTTTGGGGTTATTTCAGCTCTTTAGGTTTCTTTGCCTTATAATCAACATATTACAAACTTTAGGAATTACCCTAAGAATGTACTAGGTTGACTAGGTTGACCTAGCACAACTGACATGTCTGAATGATTTTTGAGTAAGATACTCCTATATATACAAGGTCATTTTAGTCAGTATTAATAATATGAAATAAATATTATTATTTGCTTGTGTTACTTCATAATCTACTCTTCCACCTTCTACTTGAGGAGTCTTATCTTAGGTTTCTTATTTTTGAGAATCTAGTCTTGTAGATAGGTCTTGGATACATTGGCCTAATAAAGCAATCCTTACAAACCACAATAACCCCTTGTGAAGCCTCATTGGCCAAGGGAGAGATTGAATTGTGATAGGTTCACATTCATGTAAGTATATTCTAACTTTTTTCTCCTCTCTTTTATTAGATCGAAGTAGCATAAGTGTTGTCTCAAATAATATTACTCTTCATATTATATGTATTAGGTTGTTACTCATACTCACTTTATTTGAAGTTCCCTATACATATTTGATTGCTTCACATCTAACCCCTCACATTGTGCCACAAGATTTGGTGTGTAATAGAACAGTTTACTTTTCTTGTTATTATAATAGTTTACTATCTTATTTATTAGCATAAGTGAAATATCAAATCATAGGACTATTTTAGGGTCGTTATGTGATTGTGTTAGACTGTAGGCTTTGGAACCCTTCCTAACATGATATGTTGTGACAGGTGATACAAGTGATCCCATAATCAAGTATAATGTATCCCCATATTGGTCATGCTCCCACTTAAAAAATGTATACCCAATCAGAAGTGTAGGTGTGCTCTATCTTATCCAATCTAGGATTGATTCATGTGCATCATGTAATTCTGATTGCATACAACACCCTTGTCCTGTAGTGCATCCTTATCTATAGTCCTCTAATGGTTACCTTTTCAAAATGACACATTTCATAACATCAATCTCATATAAACTAATAGGTATATTATCTAGAACCATCAGAAGATTCACTTATAAAATAACATCAAGGCTCAAAATTGAAATCCCCTAATTCTTTTACAATCTCTTAATAATAAAAAAAACATCCATATTTTGAGTGAAGAGTGTTATTGTAATTTTTCTTCAATACTATAGTCCCTAGCCAAGCCTAACATTATTTAATTATGGATTAATAGAATAATTTATCAATTATTATAACCAAATATCAATATTTTTATTTCTATGATCTTCCATAAAGGGATAACTACATCATCTTGAGATCCACTTGGATTATTTAGGAAACACTCAAATCAACAAGGGGGTTTCTTAGGATAGCTCAGTCATATCTGATTTCCTCATTTTCCCCCCTTTTGTATTTTTAACAAACAATATTTTAGTGGAAGAATAAAATACAACATATGTTCAAACCAAATGATGAAAATAATAAACTAGAAGGAAAAGAATAAGAAATTATCTCCCAAATGAGATTATATATATATATATATATATATTGAATAATGGCTTGATTGCTCCCTCATCTCACATTTGCCTATAAAGGTTCTTTGTCCTCAATTTTGTATCTTCCTCTTACATGACTCTTGGACTCATCATTTTTGACAAATATATTTATTTTCCCATTACAAATAATACCAAATTAGACTAAATCTCATTTCCCTTTACCCATGCTAACACTCACTTAAACTAAAATAGGTGTCTCATCTCAAGACATATACATGACCTAATAGATAATTTTTTTATTTTTTTATAATTAAAAATGAATTTGAGATAAATCCCTAACTAGTGTAATCTACACAACCTCTTGTTGGATTCCCTACTCTTCTACAACTAACTAGTCTCAGCCACAATTGTTGGACCTCTTCTACTGTTATCTAGCTAGTCTCAACCACAATTGTTGGACCTCTTCTTTGCTACTAATTTAAATATTTAATACAACCTCACATACATTTCAAATTTTAAAAACATATAAATACTTCTAATTTGTTTAGAGCTTAGATAATATCTATTTTCCTTCATATAATTGGTAAGAGTAAGACAAAAAACATTAAAAAGAGAAAAATGCATAAGCCAAATATGAATAATTTAATGGAATTATAATCAAAAGCGTAATTTATTTTCCTCCTCTATTGACTCCCAACTCTGAAAATAATATTTAATATGGGTGCATATATAGGTATATAATTTGGTTTTATTAACAATGAAATATGAGGAAAAACTACCAACTTACTAGGCCCTCTGCTCCATCCACTTCATTCACACAATTTATAACTACCATGACCTCAAAAATAAATTATCCTCCTAATAATAGTAATTTATTAACTATAATGTCATATAGAAATGAATATGGTATCCATGACTTGTACTCTCTAAATTAGATTTTCAACATGCAAACATCAGTCTTTCTAAAAATTATAGAAAAATAACATTTGACCATTGTGATTTTTAACATGTAAACTATGGATTAGATTTGGGAATTTATTTTTCCATCTAAATCATAATTTTTGGTAACACTTAATTTTATTTCTTTACAAATATCTTGTATGATTTGTTGAGCTGAATCCCACCCATTTGATGTGTCCCTGACCTATTTAAAAATATAAAATCAAGATGCATATTCTATTAAATAAATAAATAGTTACTATTTGGATCTGTGCTTCTATAGATACCATCTATTTTTACCCATCTCTCCAACAATGAACCACCATTATATCTAACGTAAACTTGGGTGTAAATTTAATGCTTCTACTAGATCTCAGAATAGGATCCATTATATGACCAGATGTGAAATGCGTATTACTTCCCCATTGAGTATCAAAATCATATTGAAGGTTGAAATCATAAAGTGACATCATTATAAAATTCAAATCACATCCACATGCATTGTAAATATGTGTGAGATATTCTTCTAAAAACTTAGATAATGTTTTTCAAGGAGTTTTATAGTATCCAATTTATTCTCATCTTCATATAATTATACACACATTACATAATCTTTCAATTATAAAATCCTAGCATAATATCATTTAGAAGTAGATATTGTTGGTATTTTTCATTTAGGCCAATGTAATTGATTGAGTTTTAAGAGTTATTTGCACTTGTACTAGCTACACTAGAATTTTTGGTTGATCTAGGCTTCTACATAACTAAAATGTTTTCACTTACATGTGTAGATCTAAATGAAGATGGAATAAATTTAGGTGCATTAGGATTTAAATTTAAGCACTTATTGACTGGTACACATCTTTTATTGGACCCATTATTTATCAATGTTGACATCAATATCATAGAGAACATGGAAATCCCACTTATATGAAAATATTTAACTTGATGTTAATTTTAATGTTGATAATTTTGACATCCCATAGTTTTGAGGATGCATTTTAATTAATTTATATAACAAAGAAAACTAAACTATGATGATGCAAGACAAGTATCTCCTGATAAAACTTTCACAAATGGCTTGGTACTGGACTTATTTATATTCTTTTAAACCCTTGGAAAGAACAAATGAAATAATAGTGGTTATAAGTAAAATTATCACTAGATGCCCAATATGTGGACATGAATGCACTATATTTTGATAATCTCTACTCCACCCTCCATGAAAAAAATGCCAAACTAAATATTAAAATCTCTTTTACTTCCCAATGTCATGCAAAATCAATAAAAATTTAGAATCTTTCCTATCCTATGGAAAATCAACAATCCAACAATAGCATTTGGATTTGACACCTCAACCTCTAACTTGTGCATATTGACTAGACCATAAATTACACTTAGGCTCAAATATTGTGTAGAAACCACACTATCCTTGGTAAATAGTTTAGTGGAAGAATAAAATACAATATATTTTTAAACCACATGATGAAAATAATAAACCAAAAGGAGAAGAATAATAAATTATCACCAAAATGAAACCATAAAATATATATTTCATTTAATAATGGCCTAATTTATCCTTCATCTCACATTTGTCTATAAAGGCTCTATCTTCCCTTTTGTCTCTTCCTCTTACATGAATCTTGGATTCATTCTTTTTGGCAAATATATTTATTCTACCTTTACAAATAATTATAAATTAGACTAAATCCCATTTCCCTTTACCCATACTAATAGTATTTGATCTCTCTTGCATACTTGTGCAGGACTAGGGCATCAATTTTATAGGTTTTTCACTCATTAAATCAATATTTTCTAGAAAATAGTTCATCCATAGATAGGGGTGAACAAGCCCATATTTTTATATCCTTCTCACATTTTATGTAGACAAAGTCACGGTATTAGGTAGTAATTCACTATGACCTTGTCCGAGTGCATATTAGAAATCTATTTTCTAATGCATCCATGTTTTTGGTTCTAAAAAATAGCTATGGTTAGTCAAAAGATAACATGGTCTAAAATAAGTAGAAGTTATAAGGATAATTATCTAACCCTAGCCCTAATTTTTATTTTTAATCATTTATAACTAATGTAAATTTTTTATATTTATATACTTATTATATTTTATATTATTTAACTTCCTAGATCATATTTTAAGATTTTATATTTCTAATTAGAGTCAATTTTTTATTATAATTCATTATAACATAAATGTTATACTAAACCCATATTTTAATTAGAATACTATTTGTTACTTGTTGATTTTTAGCTTAGGGTTTTAGTTTAATTTTGTAAAATTATGACATTGAAATAATATAATCCTCAACTTTGGATATTATTTGTAACATAATGATTCAATTTTTTCAACCTTGGAACAATATCACACTAAATTTTTTTGTCTTGTCACCTCAAATAGATACTGACATAGAGGATCCTTCTTTCAAATTCGGGTTGAATTTCATTGTTTTCCTATTCAAAAATATTTCACTTTTATTTTCATATATTTTCATTTTATTTTGCTTGTTTTAGAAATTATGTTTTCATAGTTTTAAAACTACTTATATATATTGTGAATGGATATGCAATGTTTTGTTTAAATTGACTATGGTTTAAGGGTTTTTACTCCAAAACTCATAGCCATGGTACAAAGCTAAACACAGACTCTAGTTTTCACTTACCTCATGATATATAAAAAATTCCTAGTATCCCTTATTTACACCAATATGAATCCTCTTTTATCCATTTTATTTTTAGAGCACCTTAGAGGATTGTATTTACCATGAAATTTACTCTCAACTTACCCTCAAAACTAGGGTTATTGTTATACAAGCATGGTTCTACCTCTATAGTTAGTGATCTCAAATATTGGGTCGACAGTAATTGATGATTGAGAAATTATATATAAGAGCCTAAAAATCCTTAAAACCCTTTCATATATCACCCTTTATCCTCTAGTTTTTCTTCCATTTAATTCATAACTAATAGTTTTTTATTTATTCATTCATTTTATTATTTTGAATTATATTATATGCCTCTAATGCATAGTACTATATTAAGTGGTACCCATTTTTCATACATGGAACTCCTTTTAATTTATTCTATAATCATAAGTCATGATGAAAATTAAATTTATGTTGAAACTAATAATGATAGTACTTAAGAGTAATATTATATCGAGAAATAAACACGCCTTGATACAAATGAGATTAAGAAGCAAAACTAGAGAAAGTGAAATAATTATCTACATTTCATCAATGTCTCCAAAAATATCCTCATGAGGTGAATAACATCACCTGCATAATTTTTGAATATAAATTTAAGCATCAAGCTAATTTAACTTCCAACTATCAAGTTTCTCCCTTTCGCATTCTAAAATCTCCTATTTCCAATGTTGTTGATTATATCATTAAACCTATGCCTATTTATACACCCATAGTCACTTCTACACATTTATCCCTTGGCATAGTAACATATCTTTCTTTCCCTCAATTATCCATGCATATGCCTACTCATACTACCTACACGTTTATTACTAAAACCAATGCTTCCTTTGAGTAAGCTCTTCTTCACTTACATGCCAAGCGAGCTACTATTGGTCAAAGCATATCACATGATATCCCTTCCTTAGATTCTAGTACCTTATTAAATAATCCCTAGTCTCCTCAAATTGCATCATATCCTCTTATAAAAGGTTTTCTGGATCCTAAACTTCCTTTTTATGAAGGTAAAGGTGATCCTTAATATAATTTGTGTGATGTACATACAACTTATCGAGATAATCTGGATAATGATAAATTATTAACTAAGCTCTTTGCATGTAGTCTCAAACATTATGCTTTCAAATGGTTATATGAAATTCCTATTCAATCATTTATAGCCTTCAATCCTTTGGAAAATCATTTTTTGGTACATGTTTCTATTAATATTGGTGATAAATTATCTAATGCTCAAATTTCAAACATCAAACAAGGTCCAAATGAGATACTTAGTGATATGTTCTAAGATACAAGACTATGGTTACCAAAATGATAAATCAAATTGATGATAATGAGATTTAAAATATTTTTACTCAATTTTTTCTTACTCTTCTTTAAGAGTCTATCATATTTGATAAGTCAAAAACCTTTGATGAACTATGCCATATAGTTAAAGAGCATGAGGTCAAAGTTATTACTTTTATTAAGCTCAAGTATAGATCAAATGATCCTTATAATTCACCAATAAATTTTCAAGGTGATCCTATTTATAAGAGAAAAGCTGATGATATAAAAAATGAGGCTCCACCACCTAAGCTTCAACAACAAGATCCACCAATGATGTAATTATCAATGATACCTTTTAGTTTAACCCTTTTTTATATGAATGGATGAGGGTTAAAGGAGTATGATAGCCTATACACAATTATGATGAAATTATTCTAAATCAAGCCAATTAATTGAAAACTCAGATAAATAAATATTCTATAATAAAATGTTATGTTATGTTAAATATAGAAAGTGTAATCAAAACAATAATTTGATTACATAAACACTAGGAAGAGTTAATTATTATATTATCTTCAAGTGTGTAGATATATCTAAGATATTCAAAGGTGGAAATAGGAAGGAATAAGAGTATAATATAGTATTCATATTCTATTCAAATTATTTTTGGATGCCTAGACACTTACATTGACATAGGTGACTTGATGTGAACGTAACTATCTAGTATGAAATATTCACTATATAATGAAGTGACCATTTGGATATTTATAAGTTTTATATCACCTTTTTTTTTATATGTTTTATTTACATGCATAGGGTGAAGATGATTATTTATGGATCAAACCCTAGCTCTTCACCTTAGGTAATTTTACCTTACCAAAAATAGGTTAGTTGGATCATGAAGTCAAGTAAACCTCAAGGACCCCAATGTTAATGAGTATTGCCTACATAGCCAATACTATGAAGAGGGCCTCAAACATATGTATATATCACATGTGTGTTGTCTTATGTGTGAACAAGGATGCAATATACTATATACAAGTCCATGTAGTGGTCTATCTTGTAACTTGACAAATAATTCTCATGGATTTTTCTTTAAATGATTCAAAACTATAATACGAGTACTCTTAAAATAGGTAATAATAGGGATATATAACTTAGTTATCTAATTTATTGAATGAGCTTAAATATGTGTTTACTTGGTATTTGATAAATGGGTAATGAGTAGGCTTAGATCTATATTTATACCACAATTTTTATAAATATCTCATGGTAGGGTTCAGTAAGACAAAGAGGCCAACCCATATGTTTTTAAACATTTTCAATTTGAATTACTTTTGAGAACTATACACTTGATAAGAATCTAGATACTTGAATCAATGTAAGTGTCAAGTAAATTATGAAGCTACTAAGGATATAAAATTGACAGTGAAGGATATATATCAGGATTTAAGCTTTTTACTATGCGAGAGATTTGGGTCATCAAAAATTATATGGGTGTAACTTAAGATAAACAGTTAGGCAAAACGTTATGGTGAATGTAAGCCTTTTAGAAACATGGAGGTATGTAACTAAAGGATAGAGTCCTGATAGGTATTTTTCAAGGATACAAGACTAAGAAGTTATATATATCAAATTTTGGTATCTAAATTCACCCTTTAATTTAGTAATGCACAAAGATGAAATTACTAGTTTAAAGGAAACAAATGTGTACCTAGGTGTGTACAAAACACATTACCCATGCTTGAAACACTTAAAGTGTTTTACTAGTGTATGACCTATAACAAAGAGTGTTTTTCAATATAATAAATACATATAATCTAGAATCTAAAATAATTTACATGTTAAAAAGAAAGAGAGCAAGGAAATACACCTATGTGGTGATGTAACCATGTTACCCCTTAGTACTTTGTATTTATAAATATAATTCATTATGAAGCATTAAATATGATATAGGTTCAAAAATAAATCTTGGATATTTGAAGAGTAAGATTGGAAGTTAATTATGACCCTAGTCCAATGCAAGGGTGAGTTATCGTAAGGCCATTGATATGATTAAATATTAATCACATAACTAAAGTGGTAATATAATAAAAACCAAGTTGAGTGGTATAACCAACTCAACATGTAAAAATGGAAGTAATGTTAGGCCATTGAGGGTTTCAAACCTAAACCAAACTACTAAAAGGAACCAATTTCTATAAACAAAAAAGACTCAAAATAGTGTTCCCTGATGAAAATGGTGCTTACTAGTAAAGTATCTATGTTTCTTGGTAAATAAGTTTGAATAAGTTTAGATAAGTTTTAATATGTATGTTTTATTTTTTTGGTACACTTTCATTGCATAGGCACCTCTAATGTGTCTCAGTTTGAATTATCTATCAAAATTTACCCTTTTCTTTATAACTATGTATAATATATTCACAAATCTATAAAAATGGGTAAATTGTTTATAGTATTTTAATCCTAGTGTATGTTTGAATCATGTTAACTATATCAAATGTTTTAAACTATGTATGTGAAAATTCATGCCTTTATGACATTCCCACACTAATATGCCCCACTTTTAAGGTGAGGGGAATGGAATCTGGTAGTTACCTTACCTCAAAATGATAAGGTAACTATATAATTTGTGTGTGAATCATATAGTATGTCTAAATAGATATATTAATTAATCTTATAGTATATAATCACAACAATCACTAAGATGCAAGATATGAATCATGGCAATGTCTAGAAAGTAACAATATAAGCTCAATAAATAATAAAACACACACATAAAATATCACTCAATGTCACACATAATGGGTCTAAGGAGATGAAAAACAAGGGGCATATTCAAATGTTTCACACTCAAAATAATTACATATTTAAATGTCCAAATAAAAAAATAAAACAACATATAGTGGCACATGGTGTAATGAAATTACTTATATATTCACATAGAATGATGTTATATTATGCAAAATAAGAAAATATGAGAGATTACACAGTGATAATTGACTGTAGAATAGAATACTGGATAATACAGCAAAACCACTTTGAGGGGGAAACCTCCACAATAATGCACTAATAGCAGAATACTTAACATGATGATTAAAGACTAACCACTACCTCCTATATATAGTCTACTTGGCCAAGTTTATTCCATAGTTTGACCTATCTAAGAACATAGAGAAATGTAATAAGTAAATAAATTAGGAATGTAAGCCACAATTCGGCCACACATATCCCTAGACACACTAATGGTTAAGGGTGTAATAAGCCCTTCCCCTTCAAAATAATGTTATCCTCAATGTTATGGTAACTCTAGATGATACTACATAAATTATTCATCCTCCCAAGTGGCATCTTCACATGGCAGATTCTTTCATTTGATCATGTATTCTATAATTTCTCTAGAACATAGTTGTCTGGTGTGCCTTTGAAAGATCACCTCAGGATTAAGAACAACTCTACCTTCCTCATCCAATTTTGGTAATTATATTTGAATGGTAACTCTATGTATAATGACTTTATTTAGGTATGATACATGAAATTCTAGATGTATGTGAGTGGATGAAGAAAAATCTAACTTGTAGGCCATACTACCAATTTTTTGCAAGATCTGATAAGGCCGATAATACTTAGGGGACAACTTATTATCCTTTTTTTGTTACTTCAATGACATATATTTGTATGTTTGTAAGTGAATAAAGACCCAATCAACAATATTAAAATACCTCTCACTTATATTTTGATCTACTTTTTGCTTCATGAGATTCTAGGCCATACTTAAATTTTCACACCAACTTGCAAGGGCCCCCTATTAATGGTGAATATGTTCTTCAACTACACCAACCTTAGGATAGACCTTCAAGGTTGAAGTGATGGATGGAGGGTAGTATCCATATATTTCCAAAAAAGGAGACATTTTAGAAGAACTATGAATAGAATTATTATACCATCATTCATCAAGTGGTAGCCAATGAACCCATTTATCCTATTTATCAGAAACAAAATAATGGACATATCCTTCCAAACATTTTTTGAATACCTCAATTTGTCCATCATATTGAGGATGATAGGATGAAATATGAGCCAATTGGGTGCCTAAACATGTAAATAACTTGGTCCAAAAATTACAAGTAAAAATTGGATCTCTATCACTAACAATGATCTTAATGGTCCCATGCAGTTTTTGAACTGTATTGAGAAAAGTAGAAGCTACTATACTAGAAACAAATGGCTGGGATAATGAAAAAAAATGAGCATACTTACTAAGATGATCTTACTAAGATGATCTATAACAACTATGATAACATTTTGAACATTAGATCTTGGTAACCCTATAATGAAATCCATAGATACCTCTTCCTAACGCTAGCTAGAGATAGATAAAGGTTGTAAAAGACCTAGAGTTTTGATCATTTCACCTTTGTTTTGTTGATATATCATACATTCATCCATGTATTTCTGGGCATTCCCCTTGAGACCTTCCCAAAATAAATCTTTTTTGATTCTATGATAGGTTTTCAAAAATCTTGAATGACTCCCAATTGGAGTTGTATGAAGTTCTTGAGGGATTTTTTGTTTAAGAAGATAATTATTACATAGGTACAATCTATTTTTATACTATAATATATAACCTTTCCATGTGAATTTTTCAAATCCACCTAAACCTTACTAAATATTTTAAATTAAATCATGAGTAGTACTATCATGTTCCCATTCTGATCATGTTTCCTCTAGCCAATCTACCTTGAAAATGGTTATGGCACATACCAATGCCTCAACTGATTCATCTTTTCTAGATAGTGCATCTGCCACCACATTATCCTTGCCTTTTTTGTAGATTATTTCAAAATCATAGCCTAACATATTATTTACCCATTTTTATTGTTATTTAGATGACAACCTTTATTCTAAAAAATATTTAAGACTATCATGATCAATTTTTACCTAAAAGTGATGACCCATCAAATAAGGTCTCCATTGTTTGACTGCATACAAAATATACATCATTTCCTTCTCATAGATGGGCTTGTGCTAATTTTTACCCTTGAGTTGATGACTTTCGAATTCTAGTGGTATGCATTATTTCATGAGTACATCACCCATACCATACCTAGATGCATCACATTCAACCACAAAAGTCTTAGAAAAATTAGGAGTAGCCAATACTAGAGTAGTGCACATAGCCAATTTCAATTATTCAAATGATTGGATAGATACATCAGTCCACTAAAAGGAGTATTTCTTTAACAAATGGGTAAGTGGGACTATAATACTATCATAATTTTTGACAAATCTGTGATAGTAACTAGTAAGTCCCTAAAACCCCCAAAGTTGCTTGAGTGTCTTAGGAATTGGCTAGTCTACCATTTCTTGGATTTTTTTAGGATCTAATTTCACTCCTTCATAAGACACCAAATGTCCAAAATATTCAACCTCACCAGCCCCAAAAGTACATTTGGAAGGATTGGCATACAATTGATTTTGCTCCAAAATGGAGAGTACCTATTTCACATGTTGTAAATGATCTATCCAATTTTTACTATAAATGAGGATATCATCAAAGAATATCAAAAAAAATTTCCACAAAAATGGCTTAAAAAGAGTGTTCATCAAACTCCAAAAAGAAGATGGTGTATTTTTTAGGTCAAAAAGCATAACCAAAAACTCATAATGGCCCTCATGAGTCCTGAAAGTAGTTTTTGGTATGTCTTCATCATACATCCTAATTTAATGATACCTAAAACACAAATATAACTTGTTATAATAAAGATCACCATTAAATTCATCTATAAAATCATCATTGATAGGAATTGGAAAATCTTATCTTTGATAGTGTACTTTTTGAGTTAGCTATAATTAGGGAACATCTTCTAAGTGTTAGCTTTATTTCTCACCATGACAACTGGTGAAGAGTATTCACTTTAGCTATGGAAAATGATTTCTTCATCCAACATCTCTTCTACCATATTTTCAATTTCACTTTTTTAGGCATAGGGATACCTATATGGCCTAATTTTGGGTGGTGTACTTATAGGAATAGGTGTGATAACATGATCATGTGTGTAGCTAGGTGGAAGTCCTTTTGGCATGTCTCCTAAAAAAATGGAATGAGCATCAATTATTTGTTGTATATCGAGAGGTGGAAATGGTTAAGTTGGTTGTACTTCTATAGAAATCAAGTGAGCTACAAATCCCTCATCACCCTTACGAATAATCTTTATCATTTTATGGGAGCTAACAAGCTAGAGAGACTTAGCCTTTAATCCTCTTAGCTTAAATGTCCTTTCTTTAGAATGAAAAGACATGAATAATTATTGAAAATTCATCTCAATAGTGCCTAAAGTGGTGAGCCACTAGACTCCTAGAATAATATCAGCTACACCCATCAGAATAACAAACATAGGAGAATCCAATATGTAATCTCCTATGGCCAAATTAATATTGTGACATTTTTCTAAATAGCTGACAACACCACCATCTACAATCATAACCTAAAATTCTAGATCTAGATAAATGAAACATTTTAAATGAGCAGCTAACTTACTGTGGATGAAGTTGTGTGTGATCTTAAAATCAATTAAGATAGTGACCTTCTGTTTCTTAAGGAAACCCATCACCTTGAAAGTTTGGGGAGGACTAAAACCTGATAAGGCATGACATGAAATAGTAGGCTATGAGTCTTTAGATTCCTCCTTGGGAAATTTTTTATCTACATCATGTACTTATGCATCATCTTTATCATCATTGACACCTTTAATGTAAAACAACTTATTTTCATCATAATGATGGTATTTGCTCCATTTTCTATCACAACCATAACATAACCCTTTTGTTCACTTCTCTTTAATTTGTCATTGGATTAATTTTGTGAGCTATGGAAATGATGGTGCTAGAAAGTTGTGATCATGACTAGTAGTCAAAGTTTTCCTTTTCACCATCTCTTTTTCTTTTATCATGCATGCCTTAAGGATATCTTCTAATATAGATGTTGGGTTAAACATTCAAACCTCATATTGGATTTTATCTTTGAGGCCACCCAAAAATAGATCCATCAAATTTTTCTCAGTGATATTTGCCACCCATAAAGAGATATTTTGAAATTGATGAATATAATCCTTCATAGTATCTATTTTTTGTAGCTTGGATAATTCATTGAAATAGTTCTTAGAGATATCACTCTGATAATGAGCTATCAAATCCTCAGTAAATAGTCCATGTAACAAGAGCACCATTATTTTTCTTTTGAGCACATAACCAATGATACTAAATGAATTGCTTAGGTTTTATATATAGGGATGCCACCATCACCCTCTAAGAACTAGGGGTTTGATGCAACTCAAATAAATTCTCAATTTGGGTAATCCAAGTGAGAGGATACTTACCATTGAACTTATGCATGTCCACTTTTGGCAACATCAGTTTCATACTAGTATAGGAGTTTTTTAGAGGAGGATTTGAATGATGAAGTGGAGGGTTGTTAGGCTAAAAATAAGATGTGAGGATATCTAATTACATAGTGATATGCGGTAATTCATTAGGAACCCCATTAATCTCTATGTGCATCCCTAAAACATCAGATTGGATTGCAAAAAAGTCATCATTCCTCACCAAGTTTTTTTATGTCCTCTTGAAGCTAAGAAATTTCCAGATCTAAAGTTGTAGATTATATGTCATCGATAGAAGGAGTCTTAGGAGTTTTTGGTTCCCCTTTCTTCACTGAGTTGAAGGACCTACCATAAACAAACCCTAGGAGGGTTTTGACTCAAAAAAAAGTGTACCAAGAAATGGTACCATTACAATCACCTTGTCAAGATTAATCTAATGATTACCTTTACACACTAGAGTAAAATTTTTGATACCAAAAAAGTGTACCAATAGAATATACTGCTACAATCATCTCACCAAGATGAATCCAGTGACTACAAGTGTGCAAGGGGAAAAGAATTCTAGACTTTTTTCTGTTTTAAATATTTTTTTTTAAAAAGTTTTTTGCGTAATACTACATTGATGAAAAAAATTAATTATTCCTAGATTACAAGTTATGTTTTTTCACTTTCACTACTCCTAGAAGCCATGCCTCACTAGATCTAAAAAATGCCATAGGAAACTTACCCAAATCAAATATCTAATACAAATTTTAATGAAATTACTTAGATATTCACATATAATAAGAAAATATGAGAGATTACACAATGATAATTGATGGTAGAACATAATACTGGATAATATATCAAAGCCACTTCAAGGGAGAAACCTTCACAATAATGCACTAATAGCAAAATACTTAACATGATTAAAGACTAAACACTACCTCCTATATATAGTCTACTTAGCCAAGGTTATTCCATAGGCTGACCTATCTAAGAACATAGAGAAACACAATAAGTAAATAAAAGAGGTATGTAAGCCACAAGTCTTCTACACATATCCCTAGACACAACAATGGTTAAGGGTGTAACACAGGGGCCAACAAATAATGAACATACTCAAATATTTCACAAGAAAGATAATATAAAGAATTAAAAAGAGACTCAAAGAAATGACACAAAGTATAATCAACCAGCATAAACATATCATACTAGTCCATACATATATGTGTTATAAAAAAATGTCATGTAATATAACATATTAAGTACATTGTGAAAGATGTAAATATGAGTCTAGGAATGTGTGAGTGTTAGTGTATAAGCTTATCATGATAATGTATAAATTATCATAAATTAATGTAACATGTATCAATCATGATAAAGGAATGCAGATGCCCCCAATATAGTGTGTTACATGGTAAGAATAAAGGTCTAACATTTGTGTGTGCATGTATCATGTATCTGGTATATGGGTATATCACACTCAAGTATGCATGAAACATATGTGTATATAGAAAAGAAATGATATGATATATTTTAACATAATGTAAATGACATAGATGCCAAGGAGCTAGTAAACATTTGAAAGATAAATATTTTATATTTTTGAATTTATTTAAATGTTTTTATATTTTCCTAATTTTTTTTAGAATACTTCATTTTATGTATTTTTTGTATTTTTTAATTTTAATTGGAATGAAATAATATGAGTCCTCTTGTAGACACCTAAATTTTTCCAATTGAATGTTTTAATTAGTTTTATTTAAAATCAACACACTAATCCCCTCACCATAACAAATTTGGATTTTCCACTTATATCATTTCCCTCCACTTTTCAAATAAATTATTAATTAATTATCATTTACACAAAAAATTTCAAAAACTAATTAAAATCAAAAATTTAAACCTCATACAGATATCTTCCACACTTCTCTCAACCGAGTGTAAGTCACATGTTTTCATAATGGAGAAGGTGATATGTTCTACATGGATTTATAAGTACATCTTTGTTTACCAGTCATTCATTGTAATTGTTCAAAATAAGGTTACTTTAGATTTAAAATAAGATTTGTATATTTGTCTTCCTAGTTTAGATTTATAATTTTTTAGCTATCACATTCTAGCATGCCTAATGAGACATCTCTCTCAGATTATTTATAACAATTATATTTATTAGGCCATTTTAGTTGTATTTGAATTATTTTAGATTAAATATTTATTTAATCTTGATTTGTAAGGTTTTATTTTGTAGTTACAAGTTCATTTTTCCAAAAATTTCAGTTGTTGTATGGTTTCTTGTGTAATAGCAATTTCACTCTATGAAATGGTTATTGTTTACACCTAAACATCAGTTTTGTTTTGTAGCATAGTGGATTTGTCTTCTAGTGTAGTGATTTTTCCATGTGATATTTTTATTATCTTTTACCTAATTGTTATTTTTTATTTCTAGTTTTTATGTCATTTAAACTTTTTGACACATATATGATTATTGTTTTTTGTATTTTATTCCTCTATTTCTACTTTTCCTTTGTTTTTAGAATGGTAGTTTTGTCATAAAAATTAGTAGTTTCGTACACTTATTTGGAAAATTTGTTTTTGGTTGCAACAATTTTATCTTTTGGTGCAATGATTGTTGTCTAAAAGTTCACTAGGTTGGAATCTATGCTTGGTCATGTGCTTAGCTATCAAGCCAAGTCATTTCTAGACTTGGTAGAGCTAGGCACAAGGATAATAAGGTATGATACACAAAATTTAATCATGTTATGGTGATGTCATCAGTTTCACATAAGGCAAAAGCCTTGTGCATTCACCTGAAGCATGATAGTGAAGGAACTAGGCCCATGTTGGGTTAGTTACAACATGGCATAACTTGGCATTCAAATGGACTCAATCATTGGCTAGAGGAGTTAAGGTGGCTTTTCAACACTAATTATTTCAAAGTAAGTTCAATAGACATGACTATTTATAGTGGCCCAAGTTATAAGGTGCAGGCCCATGCCTAGCTAGGTAGGGCTCATAGTGGCAAAAGTTAGGAGAAGGACTAGCATAAGATGGCTTTGGTACTTAGGCATATCATAGGGAAAGCTTATGTTCAACATTCCATCCTTAAGATAGTGCTCTAGGCATATGCTTTAGAACCTTGACATATTTGGGTTCCAATACTTAATGCATCTATAAGCTTGTTGAAGTTTCTAAATGTCACAAGGATGTCATTAGTGAATAGGGTGAACCTTCATATCTAAACATATTATGTAAGAAATAACAGAAAGATTAAATGAAACTAAATTATAATCATAACTTCATGTAGAATATTAATAAAATATTAATACTCCATTTCTTCAATATTATTCTTTATTAACTGATAGTTCATCAATAAAGTTTAATACAAATAATAGAGCATATGCCCTTCCCAATTATATTCATGCCAGCAGCTCACTGGTAAGTTTGGGCTATATATTCACACTACTTAGACTAATATGAAGGATAAAAATACTACTAGTTGACCCACTATTTTTTTTAGAGCTTCATTTTACTTAATCACTTTTCTTTAGTCTTCAAATGTGGGTTTTTTATATAGGCAATAAGGTATCCCCTGTCATGTCAGATGAGCATGTGTTGAGTGCTAAGTTGTTGTGAGTCCATTAGATCCATTATGTTATCTAGGGTGGATGATCACATGTTTTACATTGATATATGAATAAAGGGTTGTTATCTCACCTAATCTACTCTCTAACATCCATGCTTCTTGAGCCACCACATCCAAGTCTTGGTAGGGGTGTCTTTATGAAATTTGGTGCTATGGAACTACCTGCCAGCTGGTGCAAGATCCAAGGGGACTTCTCTAGCTAGTGCCAAAATGTACAAAATGGGAAACAATCACTCCAAGGGTCACCTCATACTAAGATTAGTCTAGTTGGAATGATCCACATACTTGCATCAAAAAGGGGCCCAACATTACCCCATACAAAATTACTAGTCCACCTTGGACTAGTCTTTAAGTGCCTTAGGTGAATAGAACTTGGGTGTACCCTACCTTAAGTTATCCTTAAAATTTTCAAATCCTTGGATGGTGCCCCTAATATATTCAATAACACCATCCACTTTAGTGGATGTAACCTCTAAGGCAAGCATGTGCATTCTTTCTAATTCCTTTCTAAAGGTTTTTAACCTTTATTTTACATGCTTCACCCCACCATCCAGTATTTCTCCTTGCTCACTGGCCTTTGTTTGGAAGGTATGAAAGACCACCTCCAAGTTCTACTCTTGGGTCTTCAATTGAGCACTAAGGGAGTTGACCTTGGTCATCAACTACATACACTTGGTCCTGGTCACCATGGAGTGATGTAACAAAGCATAATTTTCTTCCTTTGCCTTCTTGAGGCACATGTCGATGATTGCCACCTAGTTGAAAAAGTTACAAAATATGGTATATATTTCCTTGATACCCTCTTTGAGCCTAGAAAAGAGGTATTTAACCACATCTATCTTTTTGTTCAATTCTTTCCTTAGGGCATCATAGGGGTCCTCTTGATCCTTGAGTGTTGGTCTCATTATGAGGAGCATTTTCTCCATAATTATGCATACCTAGTCAAGTTCACTCATCTTTAAGGTATTCACCTCATCCAGGAGGGACCGCTCCACCTCTCTTATGCACTCTACAAGCTATTATAGGTTGAGACTGGTTGCCTTAAGGTCCTTCTCTACCTTCTTCACTATTTTATTCTTACTATAGGTGTGAACATCATTGATGATGTTATTTCATGCTACAGTAGAGGCCATCTTGATCAAGGCATTGATAGAGCATACTAGGTTCATGTCATGCATATTGAGGAGTTGGTAATTATGCCCTTCTTCTATCTTCTTGGCACTCTAAATTGCCTTTGTTAGAACCATGAATTTGGGTTCATCCATATAACAATCCATCACCCAAGATATTTGATAGCACATCAAGGTCATAGGAGTTTTTGAAGGCATGCATTCCATTAGGTAGAGGTTCTTGTTCAACTTGAGCTCCTGTTGTGCCCTTTCCCTATTTCCTAGTGCAAACTTCTCATCCTCTCATAGCTCTTCCTCCTCACTTGTTCTAGTGCTTGAACTAGCGCCTTCTTCTATGAAATTTATTCTTCTTCTTCTTCATGTTCTTATTCTTCTTATTCTCTTTCTTCTAGGGGTTCTTTATTGGACTTCTCCCCTTCATCCATTGTCTCTAGTAGTGGCTATATGGCATGGACTTAAATTGTGACATATTATTCTTCCCGTTACACTTTGACCTCATTTGTTTTCCTTAAGGTGCCAGTATCACCTTACTTTTCCTTAGACACCCCTTAAAAATTGGGGAATGCCTACTGTGTAGCTTCTTCTACTATACTGATGGGGGTGCTTGGTGTTTTCTCTAGTATTTTCTCTTGATAGGGCCCTGCACTTGTAGTGACATTCTTTTCTTCTCTCTCTTTCAACATCCTAGCCTACCCTACCTGGGCTACCTCTTCCTCTCTTTCCCTTTTCTTGGCCTTCTCTTCTTGGGCCTTTTTCTTTGCTTCTTCCTTTTTGGCCCTTTCTTTCATACCCTTCCTTTGTATAACTTGCACTGTGTATTCCTTTTCTCACTCACTTATGTCCTTGACCTCTAGCTAATTTATTTCATCTTAGGATATGCCCTTGTCTTTCATCTCTTCATGATTTTGATGTAATTTTAGTGCCACATCAATATGGCCTTAGTCAAGGCCCATGGATTTCCATTGGCTCTATATCTCCTCTTCTATTAGGGTGCTTAACTAGGTTGCCTCCTTGGGATACTTGCCCATTTCTAATTATATTCCTCCTTTATCCAAATATTCCTTACACTCATCTTCATGTCATTGTTCTTCAACCTCCACCATTTGAATTACTTCCTTCTACACCCCTACCTTAGCCATTTCTTATTTTTATTCTTGTAACTCTTGCACCTTTTGTGTGTTAGCCTCATTAGATTAAATTCTTCTCTATATTCACTTGAGCTTCTCTGGATTAGTCTTAGGTGGTGGAGAAGGTGTCCCTTCACTTAATGAGGACTCAACATCCTCAAGCATAATGTAGGTGCCTTACCCCCACTCTTATTCTTCCTCCAATTCCTCTTAATCCATCTCTTTTTATATGTTAAAGAGCTTCATCTTGGGCACTGGAATATGGACCATAACCTTCTTCTTCATGTTGTGGTAAGTCTTTGACATAGACTTGATGTGCTTCTTAGAAGTGCCTGAGGAGGATACCTCTTTTTTTAAAGTAATTGTGAGCTTCAAGAATTCTTGTATTTCCTCCAAAGTTTCCCTTCTCTTCTTCTAGGGATACTTTTTATTATCTATGGGCACAAGGTTCCCTCCTCCCCAATGTGGATTGGGGGGTCTTCTTTTTGCTCAAGGCCTGACTTGACACTGGAATCCTTCTTTCAAGGCTTCATCTCATAATAGAATACTAGAATTGTGACCTCTTGAATAGGATCAATATCCATTTGATTTGAGGCTTCTTATTCATCTTCTATCACTTTTACATTGATGTGGGGAAACCTACACCTCAACCTCCACCTTTTTGGATCTACTTCCTTAACTATAATTTCCATTATTTGTGCATTTGAGATCCTATGTAGTTTGTCCTTAAAAAACAATTCTAAGGTGAAGTAGAACATTAGCCATCTTGACCTATTTCCATCTTGTAGCAATAAGCACATGATGTAGTAATGCTACATTATAGAAAAAATCACCATCCTAAAAATGCTCATAGGAAGCCATTGAGGAATGCACCATTCTAACTCAAAGGCTTCTATATACTACTCACACCAACACATTACTCACATCTTATACTTAGGGTTGAAGGTGGTGGGGCAAGTGTAATTCTTATATTTATGTGTAAGTGATTCATGGTGTTCTAGAAACACCCAAAGTCTATCCTTACCCCCATCTAGGATCTCAATCTCTTCCATTATGCTAATGACAAGGATGGATGCCCACCTAAAATTTTATTTAGTACTATGACATTCCAATGCATTCTTAATCAACTCTTTAGTAACAAAATAAATGATGTTAAATTACATTCCCTATACCATGTGATAAGAAATGAAGAGGCATGCCTTTAAGACATCTATCCACCAGCCACCAAGACATAATTTATAACTTATGAGGTAAACTATCACCCTCATGCCTAAGTCCTCACACTTGGTAATTGGGAATGTAAAACACCCTTGAATTAATTTAGGGGATTCAAAATACACTCCACCTCCTTGACATCATCCATCATCTTATGGATGTCTTTTATGGCATTAGGTAGCCTGATTATCCTTTCGATCAACTGTGGAGAGATCTTCATGCACTATCGTACAAAGTGTAAGTAGTCTTTGTAGATTCATGAAAGTAAGAACTAGACTAGTTCCTCTAGTTTTTAAAAACAAGACAATTCATATAGCTAAGTTACACCTAAAACCTTTAACTTGTCTTGAATTGAGACATCAAATAAGGCATCAGCTTCTGGGGTCTTACACCTCATATCCACCATCCAATCCTATGACAAGTCTTGAAAATGACTTGATATCTGATGGTTATACTCTTTTAGATGGTAGTTTTGCATGAAATATAATAAAATTTCCCCTACCTAAACCTCCAGGGGATACTGAATATACTAATAAGACAAACTGGTTAACACCTCGATATCAATATTCATGATTCTAACTACCTCAACCAACTACACCTTAATCTTGGTAGCCATTGATTCCTTTACAATCCTAACCCTCTTGGGTTATAACTATTCCTCTATGGAGATCAACATCTTTCACTTATTCACCATCTTTAAGTGGCTTATGTTGAACCTAGGTAGATATGGCTTGCCAAAACCTCTAATGATGGTCAGTGCTTTTGTAGTCATAGGATCTTTGCATGTATGTCTAGATCTAAGCTTTTCTAGTTGTTAATGGTGACTTGGAAATAACATCACATTTCACTCATCTCTCTACATTAATTTTCCCATCATAATCCCTCACACCATCTTCACTATGAATGCACTCATTTTTTCTATGCATCTATTCACTCTAAAGTGTCAGGGTTACTCAGTTGCTCACTGTGATAGGGTTCTTTCTCACTTTAGCTCCATAATTTCTTGCTAAGTTTTCACTAAGTCTTTCATTAGAATAAACTTAGTAACCTTATTAAATCTACCATTTTCCCTTTTATACCCTTCACTTGTCAACTACCATTATTAATGCAAGATTAATGGAGAAGGCACCTCAATTTTCTTGGAAAATAAGAAAATATCTTATTTTATACACATTAATTATTTATCTTTATGCCACCACCATTACCTTATTTAATTCTCCTAATGAATTTTTGATAAAGTGATGTGTGGTTCAAATGGTTACTTCCCATTTCTTCCTAGGTAGATTCTAGATATTTTGGATGACTTCCTTTTACATGTATATCCTTGACATGACCATACCCTTTCTTGTTGAAATCTAGGTGCATAACCTCACATTCACATGACTCAACCTTCTTGGTTCCACTTCTTCTCTAGTTACACTCCTATTGAATCATATTTCTTGTCTTGGTCAATTTTATGGATATCATCTTTCCTTGTCCTTGTCTTACCCCATAAAAATCCCTTATGATATCGCTCTAATGATTTTTTTCTCTCTTGATTCTCTTGTGCACTTCTATAATGTGCATCTTCACTATCTACCTTATGTTGAACCATGTTTTGAATTTCACTTCTTACCTTTGGGTTTATCTAACATTAGATCAATCAATGCACATTCTTGTAACTCTTTCACAAAAGTAGTGATAAAGTGGTTCATTCTTGGGCCTTTAAGGTGCCTATACTTTCCATCTTTCACATATGTCTCTCTAATTACTCTTGTTTGTGCATGGTAGCCTCATGTGCCCACCACTTAGATGTCTATCCTAATTCGCTTAAAGGTGCAAGTTATTAACTCACTTGATTAGAATTATGCATGAAGTGTTGATATAAAAAATAATTTATAAAATGTTCTTACAGCTACTAAGTGTTGCTCACTACCTTTCTACACTTTATAAGGGACACAACAAAAATAGAAGTGGTTTGGCTTATGCCAAACTTTATTCTGGTCAGCTCATTCAAACTTACTATTGACCAAGAAGTTAGAGTTTCTATGGCATGAGCATCATTCTAATACCTATAAGGCTTTAGTCACTTGTCATTGAAATGCTTAAGGAGTAATTCATGGAAAAATGTTCATAGATTACATGTGCTTATTTCTAAGATGTGATGGATGTTGTAGGGACTCATCCACTAGATTTACAACCTATCTAGGTTCTTGAAATACTTAGAATCATTGAACAACACCAATGTTCCTTTATCTAGCTCCTTGTACTTCATGTGCTTATCATGCCACCACTTTTGGCATGCTTTCTCAACTTGTTAACTCCATTTGGCTTGGACATGCTTCTCATATAAGTACTCAAAGTCTTCTAACCTTGAATTTAAAGATTCCTGGTCATCTAAGAAGCCAACTCCTGTAATTCACAAGGATGGCACCATGAATTCCATGGGTAGGATTTTTTTAGTGCCAAACACTAGTTGAAATGGTTTGGCCTTGTTCAAGTTCTTATAGGTTGTGTGGTATTCCCAAATTACCATTGAAACATGATCATCCTAATCCTTACAATCAACATCACATATCTTTGTTAGGGATGTTCCTAATTTTTTTTTTAAAGTCCTCCATTGTACTATTATCCTAGGGATGATATGGTGTGGTCTTGTGCTACACCACCATATATTCAATCAAAAAGCTTCATACCATTTCATTGATGAAAGGAGTACCCCTATTGTTAGGTAGACTCAATGGGAACCCATACCTACTGATGTTCTCCTATATGAAGCAAATGGATATCATGGCTATGAAAAATTTATTTATCATGGCTTTGGCCCACTTGGTGAAATAGTCATTGGATACTAAGATATATCTTATACCTATGCACCATGATATGGGAGTAATTAGTCCAACAAAATCAATGTCCCATTTTTTGAATGGTACCTAAGAAAGAATGGGGATGAGAGGAATCTCATCTCAATTATTGGGATTTTTAATGCACTAGCATACATCACATGCCTTAGCATACTCCTTGGCATCTTGGAATAGGCTTGGCCATCATAAGCCTGACTACAATACCTTGTATACCATTGCATTACCAATGTAATGGCCTCTTATGTGTAATGTCCCTTACTTAGGAGCTCTTTTTTCTGCACAAAAGCTCTGATACCACTATAATGTCCCTTACTTAGGGCCTCTTTTTTCTACACAAAAGCTCTGATACCACTGTAATATCCCAAACCAATTGGAAATATAGAAAAATAAAGATCTGAACAAAGATACAAATTTTGCCAAAATAATTTCCAAATAAATAAATAAATCACAATATAGTCTCTCAATGGCAAATCACAGATCTTATCACTTGTTCTTCTAGATGATTACACAATTGAGTCTCTGTCATACAAATAAAATAATATGAAATATTTTATCTTAAAACCCTAGGATTTGGCAAATCTAGAAATTGAGCTTGAATTTGGAAATTTTGTCTCGGCATGCTGTGTCGAACACACAGTCGCTGGCATCAGTCGATATACTGCCAGCATCAATCTCTATCAGTCCTTCTCTGCCGACGTTGATCTTCAGTCGACTGATGTCGGTCACTGGGGATCTCTTCCTGCTAATGTCAGTATCTGCATGAATCTATACAGATCTATATGGACTTCATACGGCTGCCAATAAAGCACACCCTGTTTGTTTCAACCCTTGATTTAAAGATATCTGGCTCTAATACAGAAGATCTATATCTGTATAACTTATTGAATCAAAACTAAATAAAGAAAATACCTGGAAAGCTCTATGACAACTTCTATATAAAGTTACCTCTCAAATCTATAAACCTCTGTGATAACTTCTGTATGAAGCTATCTCTCAATTTGGCAATAGATCAACTGATATTTCACAGCCTCTGAATCACACACAATGAAGAGTTGACATTCTCCACTGTAATGGAATCTTGGAACCCTTGGCTCAATCTTCACAGAAGAATTCTTCAATATCAAAATCAATAATCATATGCATAATCAATAATGGCCTCCATGAGAAACCCTTATACCCTCAAAAAGATATGCTTTCCCTAATTAGGGTTTTCTTAAATTAGAATTAGGGTTTCTAATTTAAAATTAGACCAAATAATTAATATTTGATTAAATCAATCAAATATTAATATCTCCCTCAATACATGTCCAATCGAGGCCAAACGAAAGCCAACTCAAAAAATTTTGCTAACGAAGCCACGCCAATCTCCATCAAGACCCTCTGACCATCCTATCAGCCTATGAGGGTCGCATAATAGGCTAACCATGAACTCAGAACATGTCAACTGAAAAGGGGACATGACATTATGATCCCCTCATGCACTTATTATAGGATGGAGTCTCATTCATGTTCTAAAACACACCAACATAAGACTTCATCCCTAATTAATTTTTATAGCTCCCCCTCGATGAGCTAGAAGGGGGCAGTGTAGACTACAAGTTATTTTATTTCCTTAGTGGACAAGATTTTTAGCATAAGCCCTAATGTTAAAAAATCAAAAGTATTTTATAAATATTTATGAACTTGATAGACTCTATACAAATACATGTTTAACATGTCATCTTTAATTAGTGCTAATGCATTGCTAGAAATTATGAAGGACAAATGGTCTAGGTCTAGGTTATACTTCCTAGGTTTAACTATAATGGAGAACTAGAGCTCCTAGAAGAGAATAATCCATCTGCATATGTAACCATGTAAAACAAGCTTGTTTATAATGTACTTGAGTGCATCATGATCTATGAAAAATATGAATGGGGTTGCTAGAAGGTATTTCTTGAATTTTTGTAAGTTATAGACCATTGCTAGTGCCTTGTACTTAGTGGTGGTACAATTTTACTATGTCTATGTTAATTTTCTACTTATAAAGGAGATGGGGTGGTCCATCTTACCCTCACCTGATTGTGACAATATGGTACCAATGGTAGATCTTGAAACATCAAAATGTACATGGAAAGGAGTCATGCAATTGATAAATTATAGAATTGGTGCACTGGCCAACTTCAACTTTAGTGTCTCAAAGGCCTCTTATTGCACCTTGCCCTAGTAGAATTGACCATCCTTGTGTAAGATCTCTTCGAGAGGTACTAAAATCTTTGCATAGATATAAGTGAACTTCATATAGTAGCCATAATGGCCTAAGAAGGTATGAACATCTTTCTAAGTTAAGGGAGTCTATATCTAGATTATTATGGCTAACTTCATTGGATCAATAAGAAAACCATCTTTGTAGATGATGTGCCCAATAAATATACTAAATGGAGTCTTTAAGATTCACTTATTAATATTTAAGGAGATTTGGAGTTGCCTGCACCTCTCAAACATTATGCACAAATTTTCATAGTGTTCTTTTATAAGACCATACACAATCTACTCATCAAGATATACTTGGAGGAACCTATGGATGAAGTACTTAAAATAATTGATCACTACCCTAAAGAGTATATATGGTGTATTATTGAGTCCAAAAGGCATAATGTTATAGGTAAAACAACCCCATTTAGTCATAAACGTTATTTTCGGTTTATCCTCCTCCTCGATCTGCACCTAATGGTAGCTTGAAAATCCATTAGTGAAAGTGTAGATTTTATAGCCTATGACTCCATCTAGGACCTCATTAGTGAATGAGGTAAATAATGGATCATTAATACAAGTAGGATTCAACATATTGTAGTCGATGAAATTTTTTATGCCCCCATATTTCTTAATGTTGATAACCATCGGTCTCACCCATTTAGATTCTTATACTAGGTAGATTATTCTAGCTACCAACATTCCATCAATATCCATGTTTACCTTGGCATGGATATTGGGATTCATCTGATATAGGTACTTCTTGACTAGCCTAATGCTTTCCACCATATTTATGCTAATTTTCCCAAGGGAAGGGTGGGTGCACTTCATGTCTTTATAGTAGTATGGGAATAAGTCCTAAAATTCTTTCAGGGGGTCTACAATTTACACCAAATTTAATTTATACCACTAAGTACCTATAGTGATGATTTTTGGCTTGCTTTTTGTAATGATGTCTACTCTAGTGGTCTTGAGTGGCATACGATAGGGTTAATTTATCTCTTGATGAAATTATTAACCTTACCTTATCCCCTCTATTATTTAAATCCAAAGATGCATTAGATCTTCATCATCTAGGGTGTTGTCATCCATGAGGCACACAAGATTTTGTCTTCCTATTAGAGCCTTACAATTATGTTATTTCTAGGTCTCATCATCATATTCATTGGAGTCAAAATTAAGTGACATCTCTTTAAAGAATGTCAAGATGCTATTCCTTTCTCCCTAAACATTTCCTTTAGGCCATCTTCTAAGATAATATTGTCCTCAAATACTACGTTGTAGATGACTTGTAATTGCTCCAATAGATCTAGGTTCTATGAAGAGAAGGAGAAGGTGTGCATGAACCTCTTCTTAAGCATCTCCTAGTTTCTTGTCTTTTGGTGCATCTCATTTACAATTTACCATGATCATACCCATGTTTTCAAGGTCCTATAAAAGGCATGTACCCATAGGCCTCTTAGCACATTCTCATCATAGACAGTCTATGTTTTTTCACATATATACACTTGCATGATTGGGTTAGAATCACTGACATAAGTGGGTATGTCTAGATCCTCATTAATCTTTCCAAACATAGTAAAAATCACTACATTCATGTCTTGTCAAGTTTTTAGGCTAGGTCTCTACACTACCCACCAATGAGCAAAAATGGTCTTTAAGGTATGCACTAGTGAACCCATTCAATCTCTCCTTTGAGAAGGAAACTTTAATTTCCTAGAAACACTTTTCTATGGGATGGATTCCTTCATACTTTATAAGCACTACAAACTTCCATTTACTAAGCCAAAGTAACCTTTTATCCACCTTTTAGGTGTGGGGGGGCCATTTTTCTTGTGGTGCTCAATCCTAACCAACATTGTCCTAATTCGTCTTAGCTTGGCTATGCACACTAGGTGACACCTTTGGCTAGTGACCTTATGACCTATTCGACCCAATTCCTATAGGATACATTAGTTATATCAGAGGTTGGTTTTCCATCCTCCCATTCAAGAAAACATTGGTCAATAGGGTTAATCTTTTTGACACCCTATGCCATGATATTATAGATGTGGTTGATGTCATCCTTGAGATAAACACTTTCTACATATGGGGGCCCTTGATCAATTGAAATAAGAATCACCACTCTTTCCTTGCCATTCTCAAAATTCATATAGCACTTCTTAAAGTGAATATCTACATTGTTAGCATAGCACCATGGTCTTCCTAAGAGAACTAGATAGTTATCATGTTATGCCAACTCAATGACCTCAAAGTTGGCCTAGAACTTGACACCCATTATATTTACAATGGTGCCCTTCAAGAGCCTAATAGGCTATGCATATGTTTTGCTATCCATGATTAATATATCAAGTGAATGCCTCAAAGGTGGCCACCACATCTTTTCCCAAGAATTTTGAGTCAAAATATTGACCTAAGTGCTTGTATCAACTAGTACTTCACAAACCAACCACCCATTGATGGTGACATTTATCAATAACTCTTGGTCATACATGGAATTATGAGTATGTCTTACCTAATGTGCCTACTCCTTATGTAGTGCAACAACCTCAATAATCTAAGGCATATCCTCTACTTCTAGTTTCTCCCTTGCATGCTTTATCAACAAATTTTTCAATAGGGGAAAAATTCATTCATTTTGTAAGAGGCATATGATCTCAGTCAACTCTTACACTTCAACTTCCTAGTGATCTTACTTTTTGCATGAGGTAATGGCATGTGCCTCTGAATATTTGGCCAAATATAGTTTTACCTATAAGTTTTAGATCATGCTCATGGATTATTATATGATGTCTTTCTATTGTATAGGGTCAAAATACAACACAACTTTTGGTTTCATCCATGTTTGGTGCTCAATTTAGCTTGATTTGCCATAATACAAGCATAGATCTTAATTTGACATAGTGGGTGGTTGAGTGGTGAAACTAATTTGAGTCATGGCCTATACCTTATGAAGATATTTGTGATTCTTTATGGCTTAGGATCCCACATTTTTTTATCTAAACTTATACCTCACAATTACTGCACCTTTGTCTACACTAGGCTAACCTTAAGTTAGCTTTTTATACAAGTTGAAGATTTTCTTGAATGCATGAGGTCCTTATTAATACCTTCACATTGTGTGTGTGGGATAGTTGCACTAATAATTTTCAATTGACCCACACTTGTAGCATGATCATGGTGAGAATCTTCCTCCACCATGTACTCCTCCTCTTCCATGCATGCCTAGTTAGATTCATAGCTCATGTTGTTCTAGCCATAACCTTCATTACCTTGACCCACCTAACCTTTTCTTGATGTCATTTCCTACCTCACACCTCTTTCCATATTTTGGTGTATCTCATCAATGACTCTATAGTCTATTATTGAGTACATATAGGCATCACACATTTTACACTAAATGATGGTATTTAATTGGATAAAACACTATAATAGAGGATATATTCAAGAATTATGCATCCCATGACAAACCTCATAGTTTAAAATTAGGGTGTCAACATTTCTTCACAGTCATTTGTTCTTGTTATGCCCCTCCATCTCACAGTCACTGTACCATAACCCACTATGAGTGTCATGCATCAAACCAATGATCAATTTATGTAAATCGGAGGCCATTGATGTAATATACATCTCCATGAATGGATTTATCCCAACATCAACATTGCCTACCACCTCAACTTGGAGTGTGTCTTCAAATGCTTCATGGGGGTCTATGAAGGTATTTATGGATAACATTATTCTAAATAGTACCAGTAGGCCTCCAACAGACCATTATGAATGTTAAGAGGGGTGAATGTCATATGAAATCTTAGAGAGAAGATTTTTAAATCATGCATAACATAAGTGCACACTCTTAGATAATGTTTAGCTAATTTATTTGAGCACTATGATACTCTTTTACTCAAAATTAGGGATATCAAACTCTTTCAATAAGGCTTCCTTCAGCACATTATAGTCAACCATACCCTGGTTTAGATCAAAATTTTAATACCAAGTATGGACATGATTTAGTAGAGTGATCACAAACTATATTTCTTTATACTTAAGCTGAGTGATGCCTCGAGCATGCCATTGTAACTCATACTTTAGCACATGATTCATAACATTTTTAACTCCATGATACCTAGGCAAGTAAATCTCCATCTTGTGGTAGATCTATTGAGGGGGCGGTGTTAGGCTTTGAGAAACTTTTCTCTCTTATATCTATTTTGGAAATATCCCTCTCATGCCTCCACTTGTAGGGTTGGGTGTTAATCCTAATGGAGTAAGCTACATTTATTAACTTGTTAGCATAGTGCCACTCCATTTGTCACTATGCCACTTCATGTGGGTTATTTCCTAGTCAACATGGTTGATATTATCTACATGGAAATGCTTTCACCTATGTTCAAAGCTCCTGGGTTGGTGATTTCTAGGTTTGTCATACCATTTCTCAATTATTTATAAAGAATTAATTTCTCAATTACAAATTATTGATCCAAATTTTAGACCCTATCAAAGTCTATGTCGATAACATGTTCAATTACCATTCTTATTTCTTCTGGTGGAGAATCTAGTGCATGAGCTCGCACTTCAAGTTCAAAGGGGGTAGGTGATTTTGGCACATTATCAAGCACCACATCTTGTAGGAATCCATTGCATCTTGCACCCAACTATTTATTTTGGTCTCTTTCTTCTTCCTTTCTCTTTTTTCATTGATAAAATTCAAGGAATCTTTCCCTATGCACTTCCTATTCACTATGGGTCCTCTCAACACTTCTAGGTTCCATATCCTCCATCAGTATGTGCCTTCACTTACTATAGTTAATCCTCTAGAGATCTTGAGTGTCAAGTTGTTATTCCTCTTCCATTTTACCTTACCTACACTTCCCCTTCTCACCTTTTATGTTTACTTAAACATACAAGGGCTTTAGCCTTCCATTTTTACAATTTCTATACTATAATCCACTATAATCTTCTTAAGTTTGATGTCATGCCCTCTTATAAATGTGCCCCTTGGTTTGTGAATAAACTAATACCCTACTTATTTTGGTCATGATAAGTTTAACACTATGAACTCTAATATGTAGCTATTCAATGCACCATTCCACCACTATTCCATAACACGCATCCAAACTTCATCCAAACTCTTTAGCCTCTCCATTCATTCTATAGTCCACTCAAGGCATGGTCATAGCTATGAATTATACTAGTAGTGTAGGTGAATAACCAATGGTACACATGCTCAAGTAGCTCATATAATAACACTTCATATAGATCATCATACAATTTAGCTTGTACCCATTTTCTTAGCTTCTACCCTTTGCATGTAGGATGGTTCTACATAAAACTATCTTCCACTTGCTCTAGCCAACATTTGATATTCTTGAGTGATATTTATATAATAACTCTATTATACTATTATATCAATGAAATTTAACACAAATCCTATCAATGAAATAAAAAAGTTGTAAAAAGGTTCACTAGGTTAGAATATGTGCTTCGTCATGCACTTAGCTATCAAGCGAAGTTAGTTCTATACTTGGTGGAGCTAGGTGTGAGGATAATAAGGTTTGGTGTATAAAATTTAATCATGATATGATTTTGGCATTAGTTTCATGTAAGACACAATCCTTTTGTACTCACTTGAAGTGCGACAGTGAAGGGATTGGTCCCATGTTAGGCTAGTTACAACACGGCATAACTTGGAGTTCAAAGGGACTCAATAATTATCTAGAGGGGTTTAGGTGGCCTTATGGTGTTAAGTAATTCAAAGTAAGTTCAATAGGTTTTAACCTTCTTAGTGGCCCATTTCATAAGGTGCAGCCCCATGCATAGCTAGGTGGGGATCATAACGGTGCAAGCTAGGAGAGGAATTAGCATAAGATGGCTCTAGTACTTAGGCATATCATAGGGAAATATTATGTTCAAAATTACATCCTTAAGATATCACCCTAATCATGGGTCTTATAACCTTTTAATATTCAAGTTACAACACTTAATGCATGTATAGGTTGGTCAAAGTCGCTAGATGGCATAAGGATGCCATTAGCGACTAGGGTGAACCTCTATATCCCAACATATTATGGAAGGACTAACACAAAGATTAAATGAAACTAACTTAAGCTTAACTTAATTTAGACTATTAAATAAATATTAATACTCCATTCCTTTAATAGTATTCTTTATTAACTGATAGTTTAATAACAAAGTTAAATACAAATAATAGAGCATATGCTCTTTGTAACTCTATTCATGCTAACGGCTCATAGGTGAGCTTAGGCTATACATTTTCACTACTTAGAATAATATATAGGATATAAATACTATTGTTTTCCTTATTATTTTTTTATATCTTCACTATAATTAATCACGTCTCTTTAGTCTTCAAACGTGGGTTTTATTATATAGGTGATTGGGCATATCTTGCTAGGTTAAATGGGCAAGTGATGAGTGTTGAACTATCATGAGTCTGCTAGCTCCACTACACTATCCATGGTGGATGAGCACATGTCATACACTACTATATTATTGAAGGGTTGTTATCTCACCTACTCCACTCTAACATTTGTGCTTTTCAAGCTACCACATCCAAGTCGTGGAAGGGGTGTCTTTATGAAATTCAGTGTTATACAACTACCCGCTAGCTGGTGCAAGATCCATGTGTACTTATCTAGATGGTGCCAAAATTTAAAAAATGGGGAGTGATTACTCAAAGGGTTACCTCATCTTGAGATTAGTCTAGTTGTCATGATCTATGTACTTGCATAAAAAAGGGGCCCAACAGTGATTTTATTTTCTACTTCAAGATTTTTATCTTACATTTTGTTTATGTTTTTCTTAATTTTTTATATCCTAGAATTTTTTTTAAACTTTTCAATGAATTTGTTCTTGATCATAATAGTTTTATTCTCTATCATGGTGGTTTTTTTATTTTTTTCTCTTTGTTTTTATTTTCTACGTTTTATCACTTTTTAACAATTTTATTGTTCCTTATTTTCTACGTAAAAATGATTTCATTCTAGAAAGTTAGTTTTTTCTCTTTATTTTCATTATTTTACTTATTTTGAATAAATTATACATTATTTAGCTCTTCATAAACAACTTATTATTTTGTGGAGGATAATTGTTAAAGAATACAAAATAAAAACGAAAAAGAAAGCATTTTTATTTTTTAGTGTTACTAACTTAGCTTTTCTTCAAGTCTTTGATTTAATTCAAGTAGTAATTAGTACATATTTTCAAAAAAAATCATATTATTTAAATCACATTTAGTTTTCATTATAAAAAACTTTCTTTTTGTTTGTGTCACAAATGTATGTATGCTCTTTCCTTGACATCACATTGGTGATGATGCTTAAGTCTAAAAATGACTTTGTGACTTTGTTACCTAGGTTATAGTTGTGTGTATTTTATTTCATTTGAATTACATTGGTTAATATACATATAAATAAAATATAAACACCAATCACTTTATTTTTACTTTTTAAGGGTTCTATCAACCATGGATTTCACCACCACATAGTAGGCCAAATTCCATATATCAGTGGGATGTATAAATCAAGGATATTTTATTTCAATTACCTAAGTGGTTTTATGTTTTAAGCACACCATGGTGTGAGGGTATTTAATGATTTAATAATCAGGGTTTCAATAGTGAACTTGAAGTTTTTTTTTGACATCAACCTATTGAAATCTTATGGCCAGGTTGGGCACATTATAATAGACCCATTTATGTGGATTCATTAAATCATATTTTTCCATGGTTTTAGGCCTCACATACCCAAATGTATATAGAGGAATACCTTTATATGAAAATATACAAACCTTAATCCTATTATATCCATTCCATCCATTTGAATTATAGTGCACTGATAAGTGGTTAGCTTCAAGAACTTAACTTACCCTCAAAACAAGGTTAAATGGGCTATGGGTATGGTTATACCTCCATATTTATTGTTATAAAACATTGGAATGACACTTTCTAATAGATGAATTAATATGTATGATATAATACAAGACATTCAAGTCCTTTTGCCTAGTTTTATCCCTTTTTGTGTATCGCATGTTTCTTTTTTGGATAAAATATAGCTTGTTTATTATCGTGTTTTCTTTTTATATCCTTATAAATACCATGTCTTGAAGTTTATTTTATTTTAAAAAAATTTAAAATTTTTGAAACCAAAATACTAAATCATAACAAAGATTAAATCAAAACAAAAATCCAAAGTCAAATAAATATAAAACGTGTTGTCAAATATCTATATTTTGAAGTATTATAGTCTTTTGAATTTATATTTTTGAGTCAAATATTCCAAATTAATGTATCCCATTTCAATATAAATGGCCTTATTAAACAATACTCAATTTAGATCAAAGCTTTTTGGCAATGACCCCTTTCAATTTGGTAACTCATAACATCATGTTGAGATTAATGACAATGTTAAAGATGAAGGATATTATTAAGAAAAACATGGCCATATGACCAATTATCATAATAATCCTCCTTCCCAAGTCACATAATATAACAAAAATGAGGTCTTATTTCAAGCATTGGCTTTAGGATCAAAGCTTACCATTGATTTTATAATGTAAATGATCTCCCTTACCCTTTCCTTCACATTTTGAACCCCCAAAGTTTGATAAGTACAAAGGTAAGGGAGATCATATAGAACACCTTAAATAGTTTTATATGGCATGTTTAGATGTTACTTATATCACCAATTAACTATTAATAATCTTTCCACACAGTCTAGGGGGTCAAGCCCTAGAATGGTTTTTACACATACCCAAAATATCAATCATAACCTTTGAGGACGTTTCTAAAAAGTTTTTTAGTCACTTTTCATATAATTTTGAATGTGAATTGACCATGTTACACCTATATAACATAAAAAAAACACAATGGGGATACTTTGATGATAGATAATTTACATGGTGTGCCTTGGGAAGATGTTTCCCATGGTCACCTCCTAAAATAACTTACATTTATATTTATAAACAATATTAATTCTAAATTGGCTTATCAAATGTAACTCAATTGCACTACATACTTTGATGAAATTATATAGAAATTATTCAAAATTGAAAGATACTTAATTTCTAATGGTGCCATAAAAATATTCAAACAAGACAATTCTTCTTCAAATCAAAATAAAAAACCTAAGTTGTATGCAAAGAATAAGAATGTGGTAGGAAATGGTGTAACTGATTTTAAATAAATCCAAATCACCCAACCTATTAAAAACATCTCCATACCAAGTGGACAACCTCAACAAGAAAATTAAAAATGAAAATACACTCCTTTGGGAGAACCTCATGTTATAATATATTGAAAGGTATTTGCTACAAAGATGGTTACATTTCCACATACTAAACCTTTTGATGAGAATGTTCCAAAACTAGATTGGTACAAAGATAATGAATATTATTACTACCAAAAAAATCAAAGATAATTCCACAAACCATTGTATGAGACTCAAAAATTACATCCAAGACCTTATTGACAATGGTGAAATAGTAGTGGATGAATAGGAATCAACATCCAATAATCAAAAAGTAGGGATATATAAAGATCCTTTTTTGAAGCATGAGTAAGGATGTAATAATAAAAACCAAGGTAAAATTAAAACAAATAATGTCAACCTATCCAATTACCTATTTGATTTTAAAGTTAATCATATTGACTATATGGATCAATAGGTTTTAATTGTTATAATTAAATCCCAAGATTGGTCCATCACTACAATACATACAGATATTACAATTCCAAGTGTCCCTTTGCCTATCCATTAAGGAAAATATAAAATTATAGAGCGACTTGAGAAAAATTTAGCCCAAATTTCCATTGTGGATCTTCTCAAAACATCTCCCACATATAAGGATAATCTGTATAGAACCTTGTAAGAATCCAAAGTTCTAGATAATATCAATCCTTCATAATTTCAAATAATTAAAGGACACATCCTCTATCAATCAAGTGACTTTAAATCATTCATATATTTCACCCATGGATTCATCTCATAATCTTCCATTATACATAGAGGTCATCATATCTAAGCACAAAGTAAAAAGTTTTTTTATAGACAATGGTTAGGGATTATATTTATGTATTATAAGTTTGATAAAAAAAATTAGAAATTATATGGAAAATTGAATCCTAATACCATTACTATAAAGGCATATGATAACTATGGGTGTTATTTGGTGGGAACTATTTATCTTCCTCTTATGGTGGCACTTATCATTCAAGATACCTTGATCCACATACTTGATTTAGACCTTCCATATAACCTTCTTTTTGGTCATCCATGGATCCATCATTCCATCCAATATCCATTAATTTTTGAAGTTTTATCATGATGGTATGGAATTTACCATTATAACCATTGTATGTGATCCTTAACCCTTCCAATATTGTAAAATTTTGGAAGGGAGATATCATAATTCCAATTATCTACCATATATTAAATATACCTATATGTATATTAAGGAGTCACCTAAAATTTCCAACTATGTTAATCCTAATGAGTTTCTCTCTACATCCACCAATCATCCATATACATCTACAAATTGTACATCCACCAGTCAACCATCCACAAGTGAACCATCTACTTCCATATCCTCTAATCCATCTACTCCATCCAAATTCACTATTGTGGACAAAGGTAAGGAATAATATGAAATATGGGATTATCATTATTTATAAAAGATTCATATGTCTCTAATCATCATGTTAGGTCCCACTATCAAAAGTAAATATAGGTGGTTCATAAATTGGCAAAACTTATTTTGTGAATGATGGGTTTCTTTATGAGGAACATATTGATGATTCAAACCCATCTTAGCTATTTTATGATGATCCTACTAATTATTTAAAAATAATCAATATATTATACCTAATATAATTATGTAAAACATCATTAAATATAAAGGCAAGGGTCTTGGTCTTCATGAATAAGGTCTCATCAAACCTATAATATCCAAAACAAATAAATCCTTTCACGGTATTAGATTCAAACCATCTAGTGTGAGATTATAAAATTGTGATGGTGAATCTTATTCCACATATAAATAAGCATATTTAGACATTAAAACAAGTTTCATTCATATGTAATTTGAATACTTATCCATCACCAACCTATTTCATGATTTGATCATTTTGACCCTTGAGTTAGCTTTTCCATAATATATCCAATGGGACCAATAACAACCACCCTCACTTGATCATTTTTATAATTATGATACCATATTTAAGTTTTTGATAATTAGAGATCATCTAATAGTAGGAGATCAAAAGAAGTGATTTTCAATTCAGTTGGATAAATTTACATAATTTGGAGAACTTATAGATTCTACTCATTCACTCAATCCTATAAATAACATAGTTCACTTAACATGAATATCAAATGATGAAGCTTCAGACCTATAAGACACATCTAATGAATATTATGACCTTAAGCTTCCTCCACTTCCATTTTTTTAAATAATAATATTCTCTATTAATTGAAAATACCATTGACATCAACATTAGAACATAAGAAAATCTTAAGATTGTGAAACTTATTATTTCCCTTAATCTATAACAATAATCCATCTTGACTCTACTTCTCAATGAGTTTTTAGATGTGTTTACATGGTCATTGTTAGGAATAGATTTTACATTTGTGTAAAATTGAATATTTATGGATGGTAAATAGTAATAGTTTGATTTACTGAGAGGTAAATATTAGTTACTAAGTTGTTGTTAACCGTATGGTTAATACGGTAGGTTAGACTATATTACTATTGTTAAGATATATTTTAATTTGTTATAAAAATATATCATAATAGGTGTGTTCTTAGTGTGAGATATTTTAAGTGAGAAATCAATGGAGAAAATATAGGAATATGATAGCTATAAATATGTGTAATGTCTTGAATTATTAATCAATGAGAATAGTAGAGAGAATAGAATATATTATTGTGTTGAACTTATTTATCTATGTATTCTATTACATGAATTGAATTTGTTCATATCTTAGAATCGTTATCAGTGGTATCAAATTAAATATGATTCTCTAAGTATTAATCCAAGGTAGAGAGTCACATGTTTATTTTAAGTTACCCCATGTGATAAAGAAAATATATTGAATAAGAAATTTATAGGAATATATGTGTTTAGATTTTGGTTTGAGTATTTCAGTATGTAGCTTTGAATAGCATGTTATTTTGACCTACATTGATCATCCTTGATATGATAAATTTGGATGAGTAATTCGAATTGAAATATTTTGACTTATTTGAATATTTCTAAAATATACTTGAGGATAGATTTGACTTCATCACAAACTAGATCACGACTTATAAAGGGACTTTGTTATCAATCCACAAGTAGATCTAATTCTAATAGATTGTATAATTAGTTGGCATCACCCATGTAATGTGTCCATCATGATTCCAAGAATTCTGCTAGCCTTTCCATTTATGGGCTTGTATTGGAAATAATAGGTTCTAATCTGCAACACATATCAATTCTATTATATATATTATTTTTGCATTTTGTTCTAGCACATGATGTATTGAAAGAGATATATATGTCAAGAATTATCAAATTCTATCAGACATGCTCACTTTTTAGTGTGTAGTCTAGCCTTATCTCATAAAAAATTCCATTTCTGATGCCAGTCCTTCCACCATTCAAAACCTCTAAGCATTTCATTTGGTCAACTATATTTAAGGTTTTGTGTTCATTTATTATGTTTTTATTTTATTAAATTTATAATTTTGTGTCATTTTATTTATATGATTTGTTTTAAAAGAATAAAAGACATGTAGATGTTTTTTATTAGATTTATGTTAATAAATGGAAGGATATAAGGAGTCATGTCATCAAAAGTATTAATTTTTTTGGTTATTGGTATTTAGGTGGAGATTATTTTTGGTCCATAATATATGTGTCATTTTTAGTTAAAGTTTTGATTTTATAAGAAGTGATTTATGAGAGTCATTATTTATTTTTCAAGTCATGTCTTTACAAAAATCTCTTTTGAGTCATTGCTGTCAAAATTAAAAAGGTTTCAAAAAGAAGTTAGTTGGTAAAATATTTTAAAGTAGCCGTATGATATAAATAAAATTTGACACTTTATTTTAATGTCTATAAAAGTCATTTTAGTTATAATGTATATCATCAAAAGTATATTCCTTTGTAAAAATATTTTATGCCATCTTGATTCAAAAGTCAAATATGTAAAAATAAAAATAAAATTGCCTTATGGAAGCATTTTCACTTATATGTGATGTCTGCATTAGAGAGGGATTTCCCTTAAAAAATCATGTACAAGATATTCATGACCTCTTTGGATAAATAAGTAGTAGACATACTGGAGGCTAGAAGATACATGGAGGATGGAGGTCTTTCAACAACCTCTCATCAGTCACCAATGGTGGGGCCACATCAATATTTTGGTGACTTATGTGGTTTGTTTTTCATTTCCACTATGTGTTTATAAAATAATAATAGTATAACAATGGCTATTTATGTAATGTAATTTGTGTTCAAATTCCAAACATTATTCCCTAATGTGAAGACATTGTAAAAAGATAGAAAGCACCAATGTAAGTCAGTTCATAGATCTTGAAAAGGTTTGTGGTAAAGATCTAGAAAACCACTAGGAGGTGAACAATAGACAAAAGAGTTCCTATTCATTTCAAGGTTTGTGGTAAACTTGTAAAAGCATGGGAGGAGTGAGGATCTCTTCATATCAAGGTCATGAGCCACATAGTTTGGCATGCTATAGTGGATGAGCATACTATAGATAATAGTGTGAATGTTTTTGCACCATGAAAAAACTATGGGGGGAATGTTAGGAAGAGATTTTACATTTGTGTAAAATTGAGTATTTATGGGATGGTGAATATTAATAGGTTGATTTATCAAGAGGTAAATATTAGTTACCGAGTTATTAAACATATGGTTAATATGGTAGGTTAAATTATATTATTGTTGTTAAGATATATTGTTATTTTTTATAACAATATATCATGATAGGTGTGTGCTTAGTGTGAGATATTTTAGGTGAGAAATCAATGGAGAAAACATAGGAATATGATACCTATAAATATGTGTAATGTCTCGAATTATAAATCAATGACAATAGCAGAGAGAATAGAATATATTATTGTGTTGAAATTATTTATTTATGTATTCTGCTACATGAATTGAATCTGTTCAACTCTTAGAATCCCTATCAATCATATGCAAACATGTCAAGTTTAGATCCTTCAATATTTTTACATCACCGTGTTGTCTATAACGATACAAAACTAGTCAAAAATAACTCAAAAAATGCATCCAAATGTGGCCTTACTTATGAAGAAATAATTGTAAAAACATTTAGAGATTGGATTCATACGACCAATAGACTATTCAAATTGGATATTAAACAGAGTACCATTCACTAAAAAAACAACATGAATCAAAATCTACATAGATTTTAGGTATAACAATAAATGATGTCATAAACATGATTTTATTTATCAAACATAGACATGATTGTTGATTCCATGATAGGTCATGAAATTTTATCTCTAATGGATGGTATTTTAGGGTACAACCATATAAAAATAGTTCCTAAAGACCAACATACGACAACATTTATAACCCCTTGGGTCACATTTTATTATGAATTAATGCCTTTTGTATTCAATAATGTTGGTGCCACCTATCAATATGCAATGATAGTTATCTTTCATAATATGCTTCATGATATTGTTGAAGACCATATAGATGATATCTTGGTAAAATATAAGACAAGATCATATCATACCATGGTACTAAGAAATATTTTTGAATGGATGAAAGAGTAAAAGGTTCATATAAATCCTAATAAATGTGTGTTTGGGGTTTCTTCAAGTATTATTTTGGGCTTTATTATATCACAACAAAGTATAGAAGTGGATCCTGAAAAGGCTACTTCTATCACATAAATACCTCCACCCTTAAATCTTAAACAACTTCATAGTTTTCAAGGTAAGATTGAATTAATTTGAATATTCATATCATAACTTGCAGACATTTGTCATCCTTTCACAGTTATTCTTAAAAAGACACAAATTTTCACTAAAATGAGGAATGTAAACAAGTATTTACAATTCTTAAAAACTATCTAGTGAATCCACTAGTCCTAATGTCACAAATTCCAAGGAAACCTCTTCTATTATATATTTCAATAACACAATATTCATTAGGGACATTTTTGGCACTACATGATGAATAGGGAATAGAAAGAGAGTTATATTATTTGAGTATAACCTTGTTATCATATAAACTAAACTATTCTACCATAGATAAGGCATGTCTCATAGTTATTTTTTCTTCTCAAAAACTTTATCATTACATGCTCAATAATCAAACTAAAATTATTTTCAAAGTTACTCCACTTGAGTATCTCCTTTCCAAATAATCTCTAATAGGGAGAATTTATAAGTGTTTTATACTTCTAAGTGAGTTTGATATAGATTATGTCAACAAAAATTATATCAAAGTACAAGGACTAGTACACACCTTGGTAAAAGCTCCATTAACAAATACCAAACCTCTAATCACAAATTTTATAGATGAATATATTATGTCCTTGAATGAATCATTAGAGTGTAATTTTTAAATTGATGGGTCTTTTAAAAATCATGTCTCAATTGTAGGTATCTTACTTATCAATCCACAAGGTGATCTCATTCTAAAAGCATTTCAAATAGGGTTCCCTTACACAAATAAAATTATGGAACGTAAAGCTCTTATTTTTGTTCTCAAGATAATAATTCAATGGGTAATCCACTATCTCATAATTTTGGGGGATTCTAATCTTATTATCAACCAAGTAATTTTATGAATATCAAGCTAAAGATGATAAGCTAATTATTTATAAAAAGAGGGTAGGCAGTCTCAAACAATGTTTTTAGTCCATCCAATTTGAAAAAGTTCCTTGAATTAACAATAAAGTAACAAAATTATATGGATATAATTGGTTCACTCCTCAACATGCATCCAAAAGCCAGTCATATTTATCTCTTTGTTGAGAAATCATTATGTCCAACATATGATGTTCCCAGATCTAAAATGGTCTATAAGGTTGTTGGTAATACTTTCCCTTGGTACTAAGATATATATACCTATCTTCAAGACAACATGATCCTTCCTAATTTATCCCATAATAATTAAAAATCATTTATCTAGTGATTTTCTCACTTTACACTCCTTAGAAACACCTTATACTATAGGGGTTATGATGGCACTTTATTATGGTGTTTAAAATCTAAAGAGGATACCTTAGTCATTAAATAAGTTCACGATAGTATTTATAGTGCTCATACTAGTGGCATAGTCCTTTCTAAAAGTATTCTAAGAATCAGGTATTACTATCCCATGATGGAAATTGATTCATGTCTATATGTCAAAAAAAACATCCCATGCCAAAAACATGGTGACCTAATCTATAGTCCATCATAAGCTTTGCAACCCATTACCATGCTATGACCATTCTCAAAATGGGGATTAAACCTCATTGGAAAAATTAATTCCAATTATTCTTATGGCCACAAGCACATGATTACCACAACTGAGTACTTCACCAAGTGGGTGGAGGCCATGCCTTAAATATATGTAATAGGCAAACATATTTCCAAATTTATTCTAAACCACATGATTTATTCATACAATATTCCTTCATCCATTATATTTGTTAATGGAAAATATTTATTAAACAAATATGCCAAAGTCCTTTGTCAAAAATACCATATCAAGCACAAATGGACCATTTTATCCCCAAGGCAACTATCAAGCAGAGGCATTAAATAAAAATATATGGACTATTTGAAATAATTTGGACTTAATACTAGTCCAAATCTAAATAAAAATATTATAAATGAGTCTAAATTATTCAATTTTTTCTATTTATAAATTCTCTCCAATGTAATATATGGTAAATAGATCCAAATTAACCATACTCATACTCTAATTTATTTGGAATATATTAAAAATATTATTTTTCTAACATTATCTCGAGTCTAGTTTGGGGATTTAAGGCCAAATTATCTAAAATTATCCTTATATCCTTAAAATCCTTAAGTATATTGTGAGTAATGTTAGCCATGATTATCACTTATAAATTTACCCTTATTTGTGGTCTTACTACACTAACATTTACACACCTACAGGGGTAACCTCTTATTCCCTTGTTTACAACACTGAGTTAATGTTACCTATTCAAATCAAGTTTCTCTCTTTAATAATATATCTACAAAACATTATTGATGAAGAAGTATATTGCATCTAATAATTACATGAGTCTAATCTCTTGGATGAGAAATGTCTTACTGCCCTTAGCCAACTATAATCCTATCAAAAACATCTCCACTATATTTACAACAAGAAAATCAAAGTTATAGTGTTTGAAATTGAATGTATCATTCTAAAGGAAAACTAATGAAACACCAACACTGATCCCAAAAATAAAGTTAAGTTTTAACCTAACTAGTTGGGTCCATATGTAGTAATGACCAATTATGGATCAGGTGTTTACAAACTGGATACAAAAGAAGGAGAAGAGCTTAATGAACCTATGAAAATCATACACCTCAAGAACTTCTATGCCTAAATGGTTATAGTGATACTATATATATGTGTATAAAAAAATGAAAAAGAAAAAAATTAGAGAAATATCCATCCAAAAGTGAAAACTATTCTTATGATGCTCTAGACAAGTACGATGGTGAAAACCAATTTATGGTGCCATGTGTAAACCATTTTGTCTATAAACCATATTTATAGCATTATCTATTGTAATTATCTTGATATTCAATATATGCATAAACACCCTTAAGGTAGGGAAACACCATATAATACTCTTTTAGGAAGGAATAACTCCACAATGTCTCTTCAAGGGGACAACCTCCAATATCCTCTTACAATAGAAGACTCAATGCTTACTTGATATCTTTATGATAATCATCTCATATATATATATATATATACACACACACACACACACACACATCTATCTAACCCATGGATGGATAACCTCCTAATCCCAATGTAGGCCGACCATTACCCAATGTACTACTTCCAAAAGTTACTCTATTATCCTAATATATTATACCCATATAACTAAGGGGATGTGTGCCACATGTCAGCATCTCCATCAACCCATATACATCAATATATCATATCCCTAGGTATATATCATTACTTCCCTCTTTGACATGTTTTGTCCTTGAAACATAGGAAGAAACCAAATAATGAGTGTGCTTCAAATCATTGCACACTTGTCTCTAATATTGATCATATAACCATCCATATGTGATCTTGGTAGGTGATATCTCTCCAATATTGTGTCCAAAATCCATTGTGCTCCTCTGATTTCATTCATGATCATAATTAGATTGCTTTGGTGTCCCAACATAATTACTCCTCTTTTTATTCCATGTATCATATTTCATTGTGCTTCTCTGATTCCAACCATGACCATAGTAGGTATTCTTACAAGCATAGTCATAATGATTTCCCCATTCATTACATGTGTCATAGTATTATTTCTTTGGATTCCATGCATATCCATAATTATTGGAAATTTAATTTCCTTTATAGATAAAATGATTGTTATTATGACACTTCCTCACTTGGTTCCATAGTTGTTTCCTCTCATGATGATGTGGGTGTCTATATATCTCAACCTTTTCTAATACTTTGACCTTATCTCCCTTTTCTTCTACCTCTTCCACCTTTTATTTCTTTGTCTCTTGAGTAGATGAAGTGCTCATTTGTAGTGTGTCTTTATCTATATCATCTAAATCTTCATCATGTTCTTCATCGCCTGTTTCCATCTCATCCTCATGATCTACCTAGATTGTTATTGGTGCCTCTTTCACTATGATATCTTGTAAAGTGATCTTATTTTTCCTATACCAAAACTTCATGACCTTTTTCTGAACATTAATATTCATTGTTCCCAAACTCTCTAACCATGGATATCTAGGAACTATATCCATATCATCCATATCCAAAGCATAAAAATATAAATGCAAAACATATTTTTCCATACTGAGCTTCAGATCTTCCAACATTGAAATATTCTTACCATTTACTTGAACCTCTTTGATATTCTTTTCTTGAACATGTAGATGCTTGGACACATTCATGTTGATGAAGTTATACTTACTGGTAGGGTTTATGGACACAATAACCCTTTTCTTTTGAATGCATCCATGAAATTGAAAAATTGACTCAGATTTCTTTGGAGCCAAATAATTTGAACCTTTATCATCCAATTCTTCTTCTTCTTCTTCTTCTTCTTCTTCTTCTACTGATTCTTCTATTTTTTCTTCTTCTTTTTCTACTTCTTCTTTTACTGCTTCTTCTTTTTCTACTTCTTCTTTATCATCGTGATTTTCTTCCTCTTCTACATCCTCTTTTTCATTTATATCCCATCGATCAAGGAAGGTTTTCTCCATTGCTTCCCATGAAGAATATGGTTGTGCAAAGCTCAATTCATTAGTCCACCAATGTTTTGTAGGCCCAGACAAAGAAAAACATAATTCTATTTTCCATAAAATTTATTTAGTAATCCATCCATTATCCATTATATATATATATATCCCTATTCATTTGTCTATTCATTTTATTATGAAATTTTAGTTTATGTCTTGATCTATGTAGTTTCATGGATATACCTTTTATCATGTTTTATTAAAATATTGTATATAGTCCTTATAAAAATCACACATCCATCCAACATAATAACATCCATCCATGATAAAAAAAATCTATCACTTAATCATCATTTCTTATGTGGGTACACTTCATCTAATCATCATTATCTTACCTCAAATCACCAATTTACATTTCTACCCTCATTAGGAGAACAACATTAGCCTGAGGTTAAAACAAACTATGTAGGCAGTGCTCATTTACATAGGGTATCTGAGGTTAGCTCAGCCACCATCACCCAAAAATCTAATTATATCTAAAAACATTAAAAAACCCTCAAAAATACCAAAAAAATACAAAACCAATTTGAAAACAAAAGTATCCTTAATAGAGGTATCCTAGTTATCCTTTACATGGATTACCCATTGGACATCTCATATATCAAAGGATTTTACTCTAGCCAAGGACATGAAAAAACACATTTGTTTAATTATTTGTATTGACTATTTACTTATTTTATTATTCATAAAAAATGTTTATTTTACTTGCTTTTACATTTGTTTGTTTACTTCTTTTTTGTTTTCCTTACTTGGTTTCATTATTACAAACACTTTCATTATTGATTTTATTTTGAGTCTAGGTCAATATGTGCATTATAAATGGTGTTATTATAATTTTTCATATCATTATGCATCAAGTCTTGCACATGTGAATATATCAGTCCTTATGCATATAACATAATAGACATCATGTTTTTTCTATAACACTAGTGAATATTGTCTTATGAAACATAAAAATAAAATTTGTTCAATTCATGTTAGAATTTAATCTTGTTGGAACTCTAGTCAAATAATATAACAAAGCAGCAATTAAACCATCTCATGCATACATTTTCACATCCATTTTATATGTAACATGATTAATAAAAATTTAGCATGTGTCAAAATATCAAATGTAGGAGAGATAATTTCATATATGCTCCCATATAATCCATCTATCCATCTCACATGTTTATCTAAATTAAACATATTTAAGCCATAAACCCTATTTATTAACAATTCAATAACACAATCAATTACCCAATGAACCATGTATGTGTGTTTGTGTGTCAAGTACGTCAATACAGTGATACATCTCAAAAATATATATGTGTGCATTTGACATCTATATCTAGCTCTCTTTGTGACCCTCAAATAGAGCATCTATGGTTGATCTCAGACAAGGTCATTATGGTGTACTCCTAGGAGGTCCCAAAATGAAATAAGATGCCTACCACATAAATAGATTAAAATCCACTATTTATACTATCATGGAAAATGCATACATATTCATATAATACTCTTTGAATGATGATTCTCTATATTCTAGTGGCATTGTCTACTCATAGAGGACCCTATAGTAAGTTTCCTTCTCCATATCCCTCATCACATTTGATAGTGCTTATAACTACATAAGAGTGCTCAATAGTTCCTTTGTTGTCTCTATATCTATTTGTTGGGTATTTGTCTCTCTCATGTACCTCTATACTAATATTATATCATCAGGGGTCCATGTGCCCACATAATATGTCACTAATCCTTCCTTTTTGATATCTATATCCATAGACCTATTATCTACCTCTATCTATATTTTATCAACCTAAGCCTATAATTTTTTAATATCGGTCAATCTCAAATTACCCTACCTATCTATACCACCTTCATCTCATTGTAATCTTTCTATCTAAATATCTAGAACTCTAATCTCCTAATGAATCCTATAAATCCAGGCCTCCTCTATTGATCATATCAGTCCTAAAGGCCTCAAATCATCACCTACCCCTGTATGTATTTATAGTATTGTGTAATACTTTTATCCTCTCCATCTCATTACTCATCACTATAAATCACTATTAATGGAGTCTCTCCTCCTACTCCAACATCTTTGGCCTCTCTCATCTGTGTATCATGTCCCTAGTCACCTCCAACCTCTCTTATCTTAGTATCCTATCTTTGGACACCATGTCTATGTCATGTCTGACCTCCACCACCTTATGTTGGGGTAACTATCATAGTCCTATTCTATAATATCCTCATCCATGGATGTGTCCCACATATAGCCTATAATCTTAGCCTGTATTTCCTTAGTGGTCTATGTTTCTCCCACAATGTTGTGTATGCATATATAACCCCCACTTATATTACACATATCCTAGGTCAAAATTTGACTATCTATAGCTCTTTCTAAATATGATCTACCAATATTAGGTTAATTCATGGTCCCCACTATCATCTCTCTCACATAGCCCATGCAAATACATGTAGTTTTCCATATGCATATTCTCACACCCAAATTGTATCCTAACCCTATCTATCATGTATCACTCAATAATATATGCATGTTTCCCTATAATGTAACAAAACATCATGATATAATACATATATAACATGTCCTACATCTACTATGGATCTACCTCCCTATATGGTCTCTATGTGATATCTTGTGCTTTAATCTCATAAAATGTTTTCCTATGGTAATCGATATCTCCTAAGTATGCCCTCTATTATCCTATAATAACATGTCACGTGTATGAAAAATACTCCATTATATCTCTACCCCTCATTTGACCCACCAATTTCTCCACCACTATGTACTTCCTTACCCACACTTGAAATAGTGTGGACGATCCTATGTTGGCTCCTCTTATGTATACCACATGATGAAGGTCTAAGTAGAAGTATGTAAGTACACATGGTCCCCATGTAAATAGTGTCTAAAAATATAGAATATCTCTAGCCAAATATTATAAACCTAAAGTAAATAGTCTCTCATTCTTGTTAGGTATCAGTATGCCACTCACAAGAGCCATAAAAACTAGAGTAGATTTATTCATCTCCTCTAACACCATGCATGCATCTATATCAATCCTTTTTTTAATAATATTAATGATGTCCTATCCAAATACCATGTACAATGACATAACTATTGACCATTTTTTCCCAATAGGCCAAAAATTAGTCCCCCCTTTTTTCATGCTGTTCTGAGCCAGTACTTTTGATTTTTGCATGAGTCTTTCCATTTTTACAGACTATGCAAGTTTTCTACAGACATCATAAGGACTTCTATGAACTCTGCAAGTGTAATATTTTGGCAGATGAAGAACCAGTTCAGAGAGTGCAAGGTTTTATAAAGCTTCTTTAGACTCTTGTCTGAAGAAATTCATAAGGAAAGAAAGCTAAAATGGTTCAAGGAAACTTTTCCTTAAGGTTGGAAGAGTGGTTCAACAACATAATCTTTCCAAGAGTTATCACCTTTAAACCATTGAACCATTGAATTGGTTCAATGCCTTGGTTCAACGCCTTGGTTCAACACTTTGGTTCAAAGCCTTGGTTTAATTGGCAAAGTTCATTGCTTTGGTTCAAAGCTAAGTTCATTGGCAGGTTCAATCAAATGGTTCATCACTTTGGTTCAAATCCTTGGTTCAATTGGTAGGTTCAATCAAAGTTCATCACTTTGGTTCAATCAAATAATTCATCAGCTTGGTTCAACATTTTGGTTCAATCACTCAGTTCAATGTAAATTTCATCGATAGGTTCAATCAAATGGTTTGGTTCATCGGCTCAATCCAAACGGTTCAATAGGCTTAGTTCATCAAATGGTCTAAAAAATGTTTGAACCATTAAACCCGTTTAATGAATTGGTTCAATGGTTGGTTTAAAGGAGCGGTTCAATCAAAGGTTCAAGCCTCCTGAAGGACAAGTGCCCTAGCAGAGGGCAGTTATGGGTTCAAGAGCCCTTGCAGAGGGAAGGGAGCACTTCAAAGAGGCCATAAAGAAGTGGCTAAGATCTTTCAAAATTTTGTTAAGGCAAAGTCATGAATTCTTATAGACTTTTGTTTGAAGGATTTCCTTTGGATAAAAAGTATGAAGGAATTCAGGGAAACTGCAAGTAAAAAGCCTGAGAGGAAATTTCTAAAGGCAAAGTCACAAGGCAATTCTTGAAAACTTTTTGTTTGTGGGAAAAATCCCGAAGCAAGAAAGCCAGTGGGAAAAAAGCCCATAGAAAAAGCCCATGGGGAAAAGGCCAAAGTAGAAAGCTAAAGGAATTTGCCAAGGATGATCACATCCTAGAAGCCATCAACTTTAAGAAGATAGACTAGTCATTGGTTTTCAAACTGTGACAGGCCCAAAAATGTAAATTTTACACCTAGAAATCTAGAGTGCAAAAGGTGCGAGGTGGCAACCACAAAAGGCTTTGACATGATTTTTTAGGAGTAGAGAAATGTGCCACATGTCCCCTACAAGGCTCGATAAAAGCCAACAAGTGTCAGCATTTACAGTCTCTCTCTTTTATCTCATGAGAACTATGGTTGGCCCTAGATGAATTGATAAAGAAAGCAAAAGCTGACACATGTCCTCTTCTTTAAGACCTTCAAAGGGTGCCTAAAGCTACCATGATTCAAGTAGATGCTACCATGTGTCTTGCCTATTATACAGCAGAATATGCCATGTGTCACTCACTAAAATCAATAGAAAATGGCCAATGCAAGCAGCGAGAGCCCAAGGAACATAGTGACCCACCAGAAGATAGCCATCAAGGGCTAAAGGAGACAGGAAGATACAAGGCAAGGAGTAAGATGAAGTGCAATAAAAGACAAAGTAGTCCAAGTGGTGAGGAGAAGTGAGTTATTACTAGATGGTCATCAAATGGTGCAAATAGTGAGTGGTGTAGCTTACTTTCTCCATTTGGCATTTACGAGGGGATAAACCATATTCTCTTTGTAGGAAAAGAGAAGTTTGTTTGTAGAAAAGAGGTGTGGCCATGTTTTTCACATTAATGTGGAATGCCTAAGTCAAAGCAAGAACCGACAATCAAATGGCTACCTCTTCCCAAGGCTCAGAGTGCACATGGGCTAGCTTGTAAAAAGAGTGCCAAAGTATTTCCCAAAAATCACCAAGTTCTCTTCCTCTCTCTCTATATTGTAAAGCTTCTCATTTTAGAAAAGATCCATTCTCTTAGCCTTAAGGCAAAACTCTGCCCAAAAATCTCTCGGGGCTTGTAAGGTAGATCCCTACCAAATTTTACATCAAATCACAACTTAGAATTTTTACCTCTATCTAGACTTACACTTTAAATTATATGTCTATGTTCTTATTTTGTGTTAAGTCATTGTCTTTCATGCTTTCCACAGATCGATTACAACATGTCTAGTGTATTGTGAAGTCTCTTTTCTACAGGTCTGCCAAAAGTGTCTACAGTAGGAATATAGGTGCATGTGAATAGCTTGCCTAAGTGTGTCAAAGAGCACCTTTGGTAGTTCTTTCCTCCCTGTATCTCTATGGACCCCTAACTCACTGAAAAAGAAGAGTTTCCTATGTCAGATGAAGTGTATGGGTGTTTCTTCTTAGTGAAAAGTGTATGTTTGGGCTTGAGTGGATCAAACTTTTTTGGTGTATCACCTTGTCATTTTTAGACTTAGGTTCTATTTTCAGCATCTCTCTCTCCCTTTTCATCCCCCCTTTTTCATTTTATTTGTTAGTAGTAAGAGAAACCAGGGCATAAAAGATACATCAGAGGGAGATAGCCCTTATCTAGAGACTCTCCCCTCCAACTTCACTTGTCCCACAGGTGAGAGGGGAGTTTCCATTATTTTGTGTGGAAGGGAGAGAACTAGGCATCCTACCTTGGGTGTAATCTAATACATCAACAATTTTTGGCATGCTCGGGGAGACCAACTAGGACAATTTGTGTCCAAAGAGTTGAAGAATTTTTGGTGTGTTCTTCAACCAACCAGCCTTTCGAGGCTTTTAAATCAACACCAATGGTGACTCTAAGTTGAATCAGCTGGTTAAGTAGCCCAGTGACATCAATAAATCACATTTTTGTATGTATAATATCTTTGCACAAAATCATGGACCTTGTATTCCTTCATATGACTTCGATCAGACTCAGAATTTTCATGCAATCACCTCAAGCAGCTCTCCTAGTTGCCCTTCAATGATAAGGGAGGTGGCACTAGAGTTTGAGAAGAAGGTAATGGAGATAGACAAACTGGATGAGCAATATGGATATTAGTAGGAGCTGATGTATAAAGAGGAGTGTTTGTTCAGGCAAGCTTAAGCCTTATAATCCATGGAGGAAGAGGTAGAAAAATGGAGGAATCCATTCATGCAAGGCAACAATCCTTGCATGCCCCCTCTTATTCTAAATAAATCCCCCTCTTATGCACCAAATCCTTTCTATTAGATGGCACTTGCTCATTCTAGCTCATCTAATGTATCAATCAACCCTGTTCTTGACCCCATACGCCTAGCCTTCAAGCATCAAAGGGAAATAGAACAACCTCCCATGGAGATGAACTTTCTAAATTCCTTAAATTGTGAATCTTCCTTTGGGGGGAACATTATGAACCAGCACATCTCTCTCGAAACTTCTCCTACTCATGATGATGTTGGTGACCTCTAGGAAAGGCTCTTCTAAGAGGATATGGCTAGAATAATTGTAGAGTTGGAATCCAGAGAGAGATTCCTCAGCCAACGTGTGATGGATGGTTCAGACCCAATGGCACATTCTATGTCTGAACACACCCCATCTACACACTTCCAAGAGAGCTATTAGGCCACACCTGATATAGATGAAGTGCTGACCAAGTGGAAGGAGGAGAATCGTTTGATTCTAGCTTAAGGACTGCCTCCTCTTCCACATGGTTTTTCCACTTCACCCTTTCTCAAGGAGGAACCTATTCTACAAGAGGTGAGTGAGGAGAAGAAGACCAAATTTTTAGTTTCCCAAGAGCTATCATGAGTGACAATGAAGAATAAATCATCATTAATGCTCCTTTTGAAGGCATCATCAGTAATAGAGAAGACTAAGGTCATGCATACATGCAGATGTTCTAGCAATATGAGGAGGAACATAAGCATGGTGAGCTCTCTCCCCCTTTGTTTGATGAACTTCCTTGTTACTTTGATGAGGAGGATGACTATGCTAAGGAGCCTGATTTGGAGGAGGATTGGGAAAATATCTTTGAACATCTAGAGATCTTGATCTTTGAGGAGGAAAAGGAGAGGTCTATCTTCCTTGAGGAAAACTTTGAAGAAGAAAGTTTTAAATAGAGAGGTGATGTTCTGTGGGATGAAAAATAAATTTGTGATTCCATTTTAGACATCACCATAGTCACCCTTCTTCAATAAAGCCAAGAGGAAACAGAGAATGAGTTTGAAATGGTCTTCAATGAAGCAGAAGGAAACAGGTCAAATAATGATGCACTGCAAAGGGACCATGCACAAAAAAGGGTTTATGGTGATGAGCCAATAGCCATAGTTTTCTTGGTGAAATGCACCAACATGAAGGACCAGCATTCAAAAATATTCCAAGAATAAATAGAGTACATATATGTTGGAAGCATATTTGAATTTGATCCACTCGAAGGCAGGCCAACCAAGGTGATAGGCAAGAGGAGCAGGTCACCAACTCTCAATTTCATTCAGCCACTTGTCTAGCACCATAAGTCTTCTTGCTAGGAAGGGGACTTAAGAAGTTTTCCTTTTGATGTAGGAGGGAGTCAAATATTCTTGGTTATCTTTATATAGTAGTTTGCTTTTAGTTTCTTTTCCTACTTTCCCTAAGTGCAGTTTACAGAGGTAGTGTTTTTAGCCTTGTGTGTGTTTTCCTTTGTGTGTGGGGTAAAAGGCTTCATGTTTTATTTTTGGATCCCTTAAGGTACTGGCTAAATATTTCATAGCTACATCTAAATCTATGCCCAATGGACTAGAAGGCAACTGGTCTCTAAGCATAGCAGACATGCTTCCCCTGGGAGTCACCAATTTGTTGACCATTTTTGCCCAACAGGCTAAAAATCAGTCCCCCCTTTTTTCATACTATTTTTAGCCAATACTTTTGATTTTTGCATGAGTCTTTCCATTTCTATAGACTCTACAAGTTTTCTATGGACTTCACAAGGACTTCTACAAACTCTACAGGTGTAGTCTATTCACAGATGAAGAACCAATTCCGAGAGTGTAAGGTTTTATAAAGCTTCTTTGGACTCTTGTCTGAAGAAATTCATAAGGAAAGAAAGCTAAAATGATTTAAGGACACTTTTCCTTAAGGTTGGAAGAGTGGTTTAATGACATAATATTTCTAAGAGTTATCACCTTTGAACCATTGAACCAATTCAATGCCTTGGTTGAACGTCTTGGTTCAACGCTTCAGTTCAAAGCCTTGGTTCAATCGGTAAAGTTCATCACTTTGGTTCAAAGCTAAGTTCATTGACAGGTTCAATCAAATGGTTCATCGCTTTGGTTCAAAACCTTGGTTTAATTAGTAGGATCAATCAAATTTCATCACTTTGGTACAATCAAATGGTTCATTAGCTTGGTTCAACGTGTTGGTTCAATGTTTTGGTGTAATGCTTCAGTTTAATTAGATGGTTTAATCACTCAGTTCAATGCAAAGTTCATCAGCAGGTTCAATCAAATGGTTCAATTCATCAGCTCAATCCAAATGGTTCAATAGGCTTGGTTCATCAAACGGTCCAACAAACATTTGAACCATTGAACCAGTTCAATGAATTGGTTCAACGGTTGGTTCAAAGGAGTAGTTTAATTAAAGGTTCAAGCCTCTTGAAGGACAAGTGCCCTTACAGAGGGCAGTTCCAAGTTCAAGAGCCCTTACAGATGGCAAAGAGCACTTCAAATAGGCCACAAAGAAGTAGCTAACATATTTTAATTTTTTGTAAAGGCAAAGTCATGAATTCTTTTAGAATTTTGTCCAAAGGATTTCCTTTAGACAAAAAGTCTGAAGGAATTTGGGGAAATCGTGAGCAAAAAACCCAAGAGTAAATTTCTGAAGGCAAAGTCACAAGGCAATTCTTGCATACTTTTTATCCATGGGAAAAAGCCCAAAGTAAGAAAGCATGTGGGAAAAAATCTCATAGAAAAAGATCGCGGGGAAAAGGCTGAAGCAGAAAGCTGAAGGAATTTGCCAAGGATGATGCCATCCTGAAAGCTGTCAACTTTAAGAAGATAGACTAGATGTTGGTTTTCAAACTATGATGGGTCCACAAACATCAATTTTACACCTAGAAATCCAGAGTGTGGAAGGTGCCAAGTGGCAACCACAAAAGGCCTTGACATGTTTTTTTAGGAGTAGCAGAATGTGCCACATGTCCCTTGCAAGGGTTGGTAGACGCTGACAAGTGTTAGCCTCTAGGTCTCTCTCTTTTGTCCCATTAGAACTGTGGTGGGCCCCAAACAAATTGCTAAATAAAATGGAAGCCAACACATGTCCTCTTCTATAGGACCTTCAAAGGGTGCCTAAAGCTTCCATGATTCAAGTGAATGCTACCACGTGTCATACCCATTTTATAGTAGAATGTGCCACGTGTGACTCACTAGAATCAACAAAAAATGGCCAAGGAAAGTAGCAAGATCCCAAAGAAAGTAGCAACCCACCAGAAGATAACCCCTGAGGGCTAAAGGAGCTAGGAAGAGATAAGGCAAGGAGGAAGATGAAGTGCAGGAAAAGACAAAATAGTCCAAGTGGCAAGGAGAGGCAAGTTATTACTAGATGGTCATCAAATGGCACAAATAGTGAGTGGCATGGTCTGCTTTCTCCATTTGGCATTTATGAGGGGACAAACCATTGTCTATTTTTAGGAAGAGAGCAGTCCATTTGCAAAAAAAAGGCATAGCCATGTTTTTCACATTCATGTGGAATGCCTAAGTCAAAGTAGGAACTGACAATCAAACATCTCCCTCTTCCAAAAAATTTCCAAGTTATCTTCCTCTCTCTATATATTGTAAAGCTTCTCATTTGAGAAAAGATCCATTCTCTAAGCCTTAAGGAAAAACTCTACCCAAAAATCTCTCGGGGCTTGTAAGGCAGAGCTCTACCAGATTTTACCTTGAATCAGGACTTAGCATTTTTACCTCTATCAGGACATGCACTTTAAAGTATATGTTTGTGTTCTTCTTTTATGTTAAGCCATTGTATTGCATGCTTTTCACAGATTGATTACAGCATGTCTAGTGCATTTTGAAGTCTCTTTTTTGTAAGTCTGCCAAAAGTGTCTACAGTAGGAATATAGGCACATGTGAATAGGTTGCCTAAGTGTGTCATAGAGTACCTTTGGTAGTTCCTTCCTACCTGTATCTCTATGGACCCCTGACTCACTAAAACAGAAGTGTTTCCCATGTCAGATGAAGTGTATGGGCATTTCTTCTTGGTGAAAAGTGTATGTTTGGGCCTGAGTGGATCAAACTTTTCTAGTGTATCACCTTTTCATTTTTAGGCTTAGGTTCTATTTTCAGCATCTCTCTCCCTTTTCATCCCCCCTTTACCATTTTATTTGTTAGAAGTAGGAGAAACTAGGGCCTAAAAGATATATCAGAGGGAGCTAGCCCATATCTAGAGACTCTTCCCTCCAGCTTCACTGGACCCATAGTCGAGAGGGAGGTTTTCATTGTTGCATGTGGAAGGGTGGGAGCTAGGCATCCTACCCTGAGTGCAATCCACTGCATCAATAGTTTTTGGCATGCTCATTTGGACCAACTAGGACAAGTTGTGTCCAAAGAGTTGAAGAATTTTTGGTGTGTTCTTCAACCAACCAGCCTTTAGAGGCTTTTGCATCAACACCAATGGCGACTCTAAGTTGAATCAACTAGTTAAGCAACCTAGTGCCATCAATAAATCACATTTTTGTACGTATAATTCCTTTTCACAAAATCATGGACCTTGTATTCCTTCATATGACTTTGATCAAACTCAAAATTTTCATGTAATCACCTCAAGCAGCTCTTCTAGTTATCCTTCCATGATAAGGGAGGTGGCACTGGATTTTGAGAAGCAGGTAATGGAGATAGACAAACTGGATGGGTAGTATGGATATTAGTAGGAGTTGATGTATAAAGAGGAGTGTTTGTATAGGCAAGCTCAGGCCTTGCAATCCATAGAGGAAGAGGTATCAAAATGGAGGAATCCATTCATGTAAGGTAGCTAGCCTTGTGTACCCACTCTTATTCTAAATAAAGCCCCCTCTTATGCACCAAATCCTTTCTATTAGATAGCACTTGCTCATTCTAGCTCATCTGATGCATCAATCAACCCTACTCTTGATCTCGTGTGCCTAGATTTCAAGCATTAAAGGGAACTAGAATAACTTCCCATGGAGATGAACTTTCTAAATTCCTTAGATTGTGAATATTCCTTTGGGGGGAACATTATGAACCAGCACATCTCTCTCAAAACTACTCCTGCTCATGATGATGTTGGTGACCTCCAAGAAAGGCTCTTCCAAGAGGATATGGCTAGAAGAATTGTAGAGTTGGAATCTAGAGAGAGATTCCTCAGCCAATGTGTGATGGATGGTTTAGACCCAATGGCAAATTTTATGTCTAAACACACCCCATATGCATAATTCCAAGAGAGCTCTCAGGCCACACCTGATATAGATGAAGTGCTGACCAAGTGGAAGGAGGAGAATCATTCGATTCTAGCTCAAGGACTACCTCCTCTTCCACATGTTTTTTCCACTTCACCCCTTCTCAAGGAGGAACCTATTTTATAGGAGGTGAGTGAGGAAGAGAAGACCCAATCTATAGTTTCCCAAGAGGCTATCATGAGTGATAATGAAGAAGAAATCATCATTAATGCTCCTTGTGAAGGCATCATCAGCAATGGAGAAGACTTAGGTCACGCATACATGCAGATGTTCCAGCAATACAAGGAACATAAGCATGGTGAGCTCTCTCCCCCTTTGTTTGATGAACTTCCTTATTTCTTCGATGTGGAGGATGACTACGCTGAGGAGCCTGAGTTGGAGGAGGATCAGGAAAATATCTTTGAACATTTAGAGATCCTAATCTTTGAGGAGGAAAAGGAGAGGTCTTTCTTCTTTGAGGAAAACTTTGAAGAATAAAGTTTTAAATAGAGAGGTGATGTTCTATGGGATGAACAATCAATTTGTGATTCCATTTCAGACATCACCATAGTCACTCTTCTTCAAGAAAGCCAAGAGGAAGTAGAGGATGAGTTTGACATGGTCTTCAATGAAGCAGAAGGAAACCAGTCAAACCATGATGCACTGCAAAGGGACCATGCACAAAAAATGGCTTATGGTGATGAGCCAACAACCACAGTTTTCTTGGTGAAATGCACTAGCATGAAGGACCAGCATTCAACAAGCTTCCAAGAACAAATAGAGTACGTAATTTTTGGAAGCATGTTTGAATTTGATCCACTCGAAGGCAAGCCAACTATGGTGACAAGCAAGAGGAGCAGGTCACCAACTCTCCATTTCATTCAGCCACTTGTCTAGCACCATAAGTATTCTTTCTAGGAAGGGAACTTAAGAAGTTTTCCTTTTGATCCAGAAGGGAGGTAAATATTCTTGGTTAGCTATATATATTAGTTTGTTTCCAGTTTCATTTCCTACTTTCCCTAAGTGCAATTTGGACAGGTAGTGTTTTTAGCCTTGTGTGTGTTTTCCTTTGTGTGTGGGGTAAAAGGCTTCATGTTTTATTCTGGGATCCCTCAAGGTAGTGGCTAACTCTTTCATAGCTACATTTGATTCCATGCCCAATGGACTAGAAGGCAACTAGTCTCTAAGCATAGCAGGCATGCTTCCCCTAGGAGTCACCAATTTGTTGACCATTTTTTCCCAATAGGCCAAAAATTGGTCCCCCCTTTTTTCATGCTATTCTAAGCCAGTAATTTTGATTTTTGCATGAGTCTTTCCATTTCTATGGACTCTACAGGTTTTTTATGGACTTCACAAAGACTTCTATGAACTCTACAGATGTAGTCTTTTGGCAAACGAAGAACCCCTAGAGAGTGCAAGGTTTTACAAAGCTTCTTCAGACTCTTGTCTAAATAAATTCATAAGGAAAGAAATCTAAAATGCTTCAAAGGCACTTTTCCTTATGGTTTTAAGAGTGGTTCAATGACATAATCTTTCCAAGAGTTATCACCTTTGAAACATTGAACCATTGAACTAGTTTAATGCCTTGGTTCAACACTTCGATTCAAAGCCTTGGTTCAATCAAAAAAGTTCATCACTTTGGTTCAAAGCTAAGTTCATCGATAGGTTCAATCAAATCATTCATTGCTTCAGTTCAAAGCCTTGGTTTAATCAAATTTCATCACCTTGGTTCAATCAAATGGTTCATCAGCTTGGTTCAACGCATTAGTTCAATGTTTTGGTTTAATGCTTCAGTTCAATCAGATGGTTCAATCACTCAGTTCAATGCAATGATCATCGACAAGTTCAATCAAATGGTTTGGTTCATCAGCTCAATCCAAATGATTTAACAGGATTGGTTCATCAAATTTTCCAACAAACATTTGAACCATTGAACTGGTTCAATGAATTGGTTCAACGGTTGGTTCAAAGGAGTGGTTCAATCAAAGGTTCAAGCCTCCTGAAGGACAAGTGCATTTGCAAAGGGTAGTTCTAGGTTTAAGAGCCCTTACAGAGGGCAGGGAGCACTTCAAAGAGGCCACAAAGAAGTGGCTAAGATCTTTCAAAAAAAATTTAAGGCAAAGTCATGAATTCTTTAGACTTTTGTTTGAAGGATTTCCTTCAGACAAAAAGTCTAAAGGAATTTAGGGAAACTGTGAGCAAAAAGCCTGAGAGGAAATTTCCAAAGGCAAAGTCACAAGGAAATTCTTGTAGACATTTTTTCCACAGGAAAAATCCCAAAGCAAGAAAGCCCATGGGAAAAAAGCTCATAGAAAAGGCCCATAGGGGAAAAAGGCCGAAGCAGAAAGTCGAAGGAATTTGCCAAGGACAGTGATGTCCCAAAAGCCATCAACTTTAAGAAGATAGACTAGCCATTGGTTTTGAAACTATGATGAGCATGTGAATGTTAATTTTACACCTATAAAGCTAGAGTGTGAAAGGTGCCGAGTGGCAATCACAAAAGGCTTTGACATGCTTTTTTAGGAGTAGTAGAATGTGCCACGTGTGTACTGCAAGGCTCGATGGAAGCTGACAAGTGTCAGTCTCCACGATCTCTCTCTTTTGTCCCATGAGAACTATGGTGGGCCCTAGATGAATTGATAAATAAATCAGAAGATGACACATGTCCTCTTTTGTAGGACCTTTAAAGGGTGCCTAAAGCTTCCATGAGTCAAGTGGATGCTGCCACATGTCCTGCCCATTTTATAGAGAAATGCACCACATGCCACTCACTAGAATCGGAAAAAAATGGCCAAGGCAAGCAACAAGAGCCCAAAGAACATAGTGACCCACCATAAGATATCCCTCGAGGGCTAAAGGATCTAGGAAGAGACAAGCAGGAAGTTGAAGTGCAAGAAAAGACAAAGTAATCCAAGTGGCGAGGAGAGGTGAGTTATTGCTAGATTGCCATCAAATGGCACAAATAGTGAGTGGCACTACCTAATTTCTCCATATGGTATTTACAAATGGATAAACCATAGTCTATTTCTAGGAAAAGAGTAGTTTGTTTATAGAAAAGAGGTGCAGCTATGTTTTTCACATTAATATGGAATGCCTAAGTCAAAGTAGGAACTGACAATCAAACGGCTCCCTCTTCCCAAGGCTCAGAGTGCACATGGGCTAGCTTTTAAAAAGAGTGCCAAAGTCTTTCCCAAAAATCACCAAGTTCTCTTCCTCTCTCTATATATTTTAAATCTTCTCATTTGAGAAAAGATCCATTCTCTTAGCCTTAAGGCAAAACTCTACCCAAAAATCTCTTGGGGCTTGTAAGGTAGAGCTCTGCCAGATTTTACCTTGAATAAAGACTCTGAATTTTTACCTCTATCTAGAATTACACTTTAAATTATATGTCTATGTTCTTATTTTGTGTTAAGTCACTATTTTTCATGCTTTCCACAGATCGATTACAGCATGTCTAGTGCATTGTGAAGTCTCTTTTCTACAGGTTTGCTAGAAGTGTCTACAACAAGAATATAGGTGCATGTGAATAGGTTGCCTAAGTGTGTCACAGAGCACCTTTGGTAGTTCCTTCCTCCCTATATCTCTATGGACCCTTGAATCACTAAAAAAGAAGAGTTTCCCATGTCAGATGAAGTGTATGGGTGTTTCTTCCTGGTGAAAAGTGTATGTTCGGGCCTGAGTGGATCAAACTTTTCTAGTGTATCACCTTTTCATTTTTAGGCTTAGGTTCTATTTTTAGCATCTCTCTCTTGATTTTCATTCCCCCACCTTTTTCATTTTATTTGTTAGCAATAGGAGAAACCAAGGCCTAAAAGATACATCAAAGGGAGCTATCCCTTATCTAGAGACTCTCCCCTCAAGCTTCACCAGTCCCACAGGCGAGAGGGGAGTTTCCATTATTACGTGTGGAAGGGTGGGACCTAGGCATCCTACCCTAGGTGTAATCCACTATGTCAATAGTTTTTGGCACACTCGGTGGGACCAATTAGGACAAGTTGTGTCCAAAGAGTTAAATAATTTTTGGTGTGTTATTCAACCTACCAACCCTTAGAGGCTTTTGCATCAACATCAACAGTGACTCCAAATTGAATCAACTAGTTAAGTAGCCTAGTACCATCAAGAAATCACATTTTTGTATGTATAATTCCTTTGAATAAAATCATGGACCTTGTATTCCTTCATATGACTTCGATCAAAATCAAAATTTTCATGCAATCACCTCAAGCAGCTCTCCTAGTTGCCCTTCAATGATAAGGGAGGTGGCACTAGAATTTGAGAAGCAGGTAATGGAGATAGACAGACTGGATGAGCATTATGGATATTAGTAGGAGCTAATGTATAAATAGGAGTATTTTTTTAGGCAAGCTCAGGCCTTGTACTCCATAAAAGAGGAGGTAGCAAAATGGAGGAATCCATTCATGCAAGGTAGCCAGCCTTACATGCCCCCTCCTATTCTAAATAAAGCCCCCTCTTATGCACCAAATCCTTTCTATTAGATGGCACTTACTCATTCCAACTCATTTGATGCATCAATCAACCCTGCTCTTGACCCCGTGTGCCTAGCCTTCAAGCATCAAAGGGAACTAGAACAACCTCCCATGGAAAAAACTTTCTAAATTCCTTAGATTGTGAATCTTCCTTTGGGGGGAACATTATGAACCAACACATCTCTCTCAAAACTACTCTTACTCATGATGATGCTGGTGACCTCTAAGAAAGGCTCTTCCAAGAGGATATGGCCAGAAGAATTGCAGAGTTGGAATCTAGAGAGAGATTCCTCAGCCAACATGTGATGGATGGTTTAGACCCAATGGCATTGTCTATGTCTAAACACACCCCATCTACTCACTTCTAAGAGAGCTATCAGGCCATACCTAATATAGATGAAGTGATGACCAAGTTGAAAGAGGAGAATCATTTGATTCTAGCTCAAGGACTGCCTCCTCTTCCACATGGTTTTTCCACTTCACCCCTTCTCAAGGAGGAACATATTCTATAGGAGGTGAGTGAGGAGCAGAAGACCCAATCTGTAGTTTCCCAAGAGGGTATAATGAGTGACAATGAAGAATAAATCATCATTGATGCTCCTTGTGAAGGCATCATCAGCAATGGAGAAGACTCAGGTCATGCATACATGTAGATGTTCCAGCAATACGAGGAGGAACATAAGCATGGTGAGATCTCTCCCCCTTTGTTTGATGAACTTCATTATTTCTTAGATAAAGAGGATGACTACACCAAGGAGCCTGAGTTGGAGGAGGATCAGGAAAATATCTTTGAACATCTAGAGATCCTGATCTTTGAGGAGGAAAAGGAGAGGTTTATCTTCCTTGAGGAGAACTTTGAAGAAGAAAGTTTTAAACAGAGAGGTGATGTTCTATGGGATGAACAATCAATTTGTCATTCCATTTTAGACATCACAATAGTCACCCTTCTTTAATAAATCCAAGAGGAAGTAGAGGATGAGCTTGACATGGTCCTCAATGAAGCAGAAGGAAACGGGTCAAACCATGATGCACTGTAAAGGGACCATGCATAACAAAGGGCTTATGGTGATGAGCCAACAACCACAATTTTCTTGTTTAAATGCACGAGCATGAAGGACCAACATTCAACAAGATTCCAAGAATAAATAGAGTATGTATATGTTGGAAGCATGTTTGAATCTGATCCACTTGAAAGTAGGCCAACCAAGGTGATAGGCAAGAGGAGCAGGTCACCAACTCTCCATTTCATTTAGCCACTTGTCTGGCACCATAAGTATTCTTGCCAAGTAGGGGACTTAAGAAGTTTTCCTTTTGATCTAGGAGGGAGGAAAATATTCTTGGTTAGCTGTATATAGTAGTTTGCTTTTAGTTTCTTTTCCTACTTTCCTTAAGTGTAGTTTACACAGGTAGTGTTTTTGGCCTTGTGTGTGTTTTCCTTTGTGTGTGGGGTAAAAGGCTTCATGTTTGATTCTGGGATCCATCAAGGTAGCGGTTAACTCTTTCATAGCTACATCTGAATTTGTACCCAATGGACTATAAGGCAATTGGTCTCTAAGCATAGCAGGCATGCTTCCCTTGGGAGTCACCAATTTGTTGACCATTTTTGCCCAATAAGCCAAGAATCAGTCCCCCCTTTTTTCATGCTATTATGAGCTATTTATTTTGATTTTTTCTTGATTCTTTCCATTTATATGGACTCTGTAGGTTTTCTACAGACTTCACAAGGACTTCTACAAACTTTGTAGGTGTATTCTTTTGGCAGATGAAGAACTAGTTCATAGAGTGCAAGGTTTTACAAAGCTTCTTCAGACTCTTGTCTGAAGAAATTGATAAGGAAAGAAAGCTAAAATGGTTCAAGGACACTTTTCCTTAAGGTTGGAAGAGTGGTTCAATGACATAATCTTTCCAAGAGTTATCACCTTTAAACCATTGAACCATTGAATTAGTTCAATGCCTTGGTTCAATGCTTCGGTTCAAAGCCTTGGTCGAATCGGCAAAGTTCATCGCTTTGGTTCAAAGCTAAGTTCATCAGCAGGTTCAATCAAATGCTTCATCACTTTGGTTCAAAGCCTTGGTTTAATTAGTAGGTTCTATTAAAGATCATCACTTTAGTTTAATCAAATGGTTCATCGGCTTGGTTTAATGCATTGGTTTAATGTTTTGGTTCAATGCTTCAGTTCAATCAGATGGTTCAATCACTTAGTTCAATGCAAAGTTCATCAGCAGGTTCAATCAAATGGTTTGGTTCATTGGCTCAATCCAAATGGTTCAACAGGCTTGGTTCATCAAATGGTCCAACAAATGTTTCAACCATTGACATGGTTCAATGAATTGGTTCAATGGTTGGTTCAAAGGAGTGGTACAATCAAAGGTTCAAGCCTCTCGAAGGACAAGTACCCTTATGAAGGGCAGTTCCGAGTTCAAGAGCCCTTGCAGAGGGTAGAAAGCACTTCAAAGAGGACACAAAGAAGTAGCTAAGATCTTTGAGAATTTTGTTAAGGTACAGTCATGAATTCTTTTGGACTTTTGTCTGAAGGAATTCGGGGAAATTGTGAGCAAAGAGCTCGAGAGGAAATTTCTAAAGGCTAAGTCACAAGGCAATTCTTGTGGACTTTTTGTCCATAGGAAAAAGACCAAATCAATAAAACCCATAGGAAAAAACCCTGTAGAAAAGGCCTAAAGGGAAAAGGCCAAAGCAGAAAGCTATAGGAATCTGCCAAGGATGGTGACGTCCTGAAAGCTGTCAACTTTAAGAAGATAGACTAGCCATTGGTTTTCAAACTATGATGAGCCCATGAACATCAATTTTACACCTATAAATCCATAGCGTAGAAGGCACCAAGTGGAAACTTTAGAAGGCTTTGACATGCCTTTTTAGGAAAAGTGAAATGTGCCACATGTCCCTTGCAAGGCTCGGTGGAAGCTGACAAGTGTCAGCCTCTGTAGTCTCTCTCTTTTGTCCCAAGAGAACTATGGTGGGCCCTAGACAAATTTATAAAGAAAGTGGAAGCTGACACATGTCCTCTTCCACAAGACCTTCAAAGGGTGCCTAAAGCTTCCATGAGTCAAGCGGATGTTGCCACGTGTCTTACCCATTTTATAGTGGAATGTGCCATGTGTCATTCACTAGAATCAATAGAAAATGGTCAAGGCAAGAAGAGAGAGCCCAAGGAATGTAGTGATCCACAAAAAGATAGCCCTTGAGGGATGAAGAAGCCAGGAAGAGACAAGGCAAGGAGGAAGATGAAGTGCAGGAAAAGACAAAGCAGTCCAAGTGGTGAGGAGAGGTGAGTTATTACTAGATGGTCATCAAATAGCACAAATAGTGAGTAGCGTGGCTTGATTTATCCATTTGGCATTTATGAGGGGACAAACCATAGTTTGTTTGTAGGAAGAGAGAAATTTGTTTGAAGAAAAGAGGTGCGGCCATGTTTTTCACATTAATGTGGAATGCCTAAGTCAAAGAAGGAACCGACAATCAAATGGCTCCCTCTTCCCAAGGCTTAGAGGGCACATGGGCCAACTTGAAAAAAGAGTTCCAAAGTCTTTCCCAAAAATTTCCAAGTTCTCTTCCTCTCTCTATATATTTTAAAGCTTCTCATTTGATAAAAGATCCATTCTCTCAGCCTTAAGGCAAAACTCTACCCAAAAATCTCTCAGGGCTTGTAAGGCAGAGCTCTGCTAAATTTTACATTGAATCAGGACTTATCATTTTTACCTCTATTTGGACTTGTACTTTAAAGTATATTTTTGTGTTCTTTTGTGTTAAGTCATTATCTTTCATGCTTTTCACAGATCAATTACAACATGTCTAGTGTATTGTGAAGTCTCTTTTCTACAGGTCTACTAGAAGTGTCTACAACAAGAATATAGGCACATGTGAATAGGTTGCCTAAGTGTGCCACAAAGAACCTTTGGTAGTTCCTTCCTCCCTGTATCTCTATGGACCCCTGACTCACTGATATAGAAGAGTTTCCTACATCAGATGAAGTGTATGGGTGTTTCTTCCTGGTGAAAAGTGTATGTTCAGGCCTTAGTGGATCAAACTTTTTTGGTGTATAACATTTTCATTTTTAGGCTTAGGTTCTATTTTTAGCATCTCTCTCTCTCCCTTTTCATCCCCCCCCTCTTTTTCATTTTATTTGTTAGCAGTAGGAGAAACTAGGGTCTAAAAGATACATCAGAGGGAGCTAGCCCTTATCTAGAAACTCTTCCCTCTAGCTTCACCAGTCCCATAGGCGAGAGGGGAGTTTCCATTGTTGCGTGTGGAAGGGTAGGAGCTAGGTGTCCTACCCTGAGTGCAATCCACTGTGTCAACAATAACTTGGGATGTCTTTCAGCAAAAAATCTTCACACCCTATACATGGATGCAAAGTATCTTCCATACATCCTTTAACATAACTTTCATTTCCCCTTTTGGTAGGTGAAATGTGTTGGTCTCTAAGGGTCAATGCTCTACTAATGTGTTATGAACCCATGATATATTTTCTCTTTAATTTGTGAATTACTACTTGCTATGGAAGTATATGCTTTGTAAGTTATCTCGTGAGCATTTTTTTTATCCCATATTCATGGGAAGTAGTAGTTGCTTAGATTAGAATTCATCAATAAGTAAGTGTTGAGGCCAATGAAGGCATACATTAATTTATTTTAGTGAGCTTTCTCAAAAGGGGTTACCCCTTCAAAGTGGCCTGTAATCAATATAATCATTTCATTCTTTCTGCTAATTTTATTTTATGCATTTTTTTTAATTGTTTGTAGGAAGATCATCTCATCTGGTATCAGAGTGCTTTCTAGGGCTGAATTTGTTTTTCTTGAGAAAGTCTTACCTCTATTCTGATACATAATTCCTTTCAATAATTATTCAAAAAATCTTAACTCTATTTTGTGGCATAATTCATTTCCATAATTTTTGGTATCACAATAATTTTTTTTGGATCAAGGTAAAACTTGACCACATAACTATGGGAAGTACTTAGGTGTAAGCCCTAAAACTCATTATGAAGATTACCATAGGAACCCTAGAGTAGTTGGCCCATTGAGAGGACTAGCCAATGACATAAGCAATGGACCCTTCCTGATTGAGTAGTGCCCATCTATGACGAAAACTAAGAGCTATCCCTAGGAGATAAATCTATGGCCAAATGTTTTTTGGAGAGAAGCACTTGCTTAGATGACATTGGTGGCCAGAGAAATATATTTAAAAACCTTAGGTAACCATTAAAACACGGGGCCCATTTCTATCAGTTTCAAAATATTATCATGGAGTATTAAAAAACTTTCCATATTAGATCTTTGGACTTGTCATACCAATTTCAACATATTACCCATAGTATATCAAAAAACTATCATATCTTCAGTAGAGTATCAAAAACCTTGCCATACTAGTTTTAGCATATTACTAATAGAGTATTAGAAAATTTCCATATCATATCTACAAACTTGTTTCATCATATTCCTAGTAGACATGTCTTATAGAGCACAGTAACAAAAAATAGAAATAGAAGAAAAAAAATCATTTTTTGTAATATCTCTCCATCTACAACCCCATTGATTTTCAAACTTTATCTAAACACCTTAAATTCCATTCCCTACTTTTTTTTCCTTGAGGTCCCATATCCAAATTCCACTCCTAATTCCTACAAATCTTGATTTACCCTTTTTTCAAGTTTTGTCATAACTTCTATTTTTATCTATTTGCCTCAAAAAATTTCCACTATATTCATTGTCTCCTTCTACTCCTTTGTCCCTTTTTGATAAATTTTCCATTTTTTCCATTTATACTCCTAAAATTACACTCACCTTCATCAATCATACTCCCACTATGCAAAATAATTATTAAAAGCCTCTTTGCCCCTTTCATTTTTTCACAAATTCAAAACTTTTCTTGTTAAATGTGTCTTAACTCTAGTTTTCCTATCCATTGCAAAAAAAATATATTATTCAGGTCATGGTAGTAACTTGAATAAGAGCAAAACACATGGAGGATGAAATTTCTGCCCTCAAGACCCACATCAAAGATCTTGATGACAAAATTCTCAACCTCAGTCTTCAACATACCACCATGAACAACATACGACATCTACAGTCTTCTTATAACACTAGGTTTTCTTCTTCCCATAATTATCATGGGTAGAAGCTTAATTTTTCTTGATTTAATGGTGTAAATCCAACTGGATGGATCTATCAAGTAGAATAATATTTTAGCCTACATAATACTTTTGATGCCAACAAGGTCCCACTTGTATCTTTTCACCTAGAACTTGAATCCCTTCAATGGTATCACTGGTATACCAAGGCTCATGATGAATCCATATGGATCAATTTTTGCACCCTCATTTTTTAATGGTTTGGCCCTACTACTTTTGATGACTTCACTAGAACACTCACTAAACTTTGCCAAATAAGAACCATAAGAGAATATCAAATAGAATTTGAAAAACTAGCCAATTACACAAAGGGATTATCTAATGAATTCTTCAAGAGTTTATTTTTTAGTAGACTAAAGGATGTAATTTGATCTATGTTCAAAATGTTTTGTTCCAACATAATTATGGCAGCCTTGGGGTTGGCTAAGTTAGTAGAGGATAAGATTATAGCTCAGCAGTGATTCAAATCCAATTTTGATTCATTCAAAAATATAGCTCCACAATGATCTCAAATAATGTTAGCCCCTAGAAACACTCCTATCAAGAATTTGACTAAAGCAAAAATGCAAGCCCATAGAGAAAAAGGATTATGTTACAACTGTGATGATAATTTTGCTTGAGGACATTAACGTGTCGAGTAAAAGCTCTACCTGTTATATGTGAACAATCCACCTAAAACTAAAGATTGGGAAGATGTTCAAGATATAATAGATGATCTGAAAGAAACTCAATTGATTATGAAACTTGCTTCTTAAAAAGACCAACCAAATATCTCTCTCCATGCCTTAGTAGGAGTCATTACCCCACTAACCATGTAGGTCAAGGGTTACTTCAAGAAGCTCCCTCTCATAATACTCATTGATTTAGGTATCACTAATAACTTCATTGACCCTCATATCACCAAACAAGCTAATTATTTTATCCATCCTTACTTTAACTTTGAAGTCATGATTGCCAATGGGGGCACATTACCTTGCAAAGGGATGTGTGACAAGGTGTATATTTCTATTAGAGATTATAAATTTCACTCTAACATGTTTGCCTTGTCCTTAAGTGGATGTGACATTATCTTGGTAGTCCAATGGTTATGCACACGTAGACCCATCTTATAAGATTTTGCTAAACTTTAGATGTAATTTTTAGACAATGGGAAAAAACACACATTGAAAAGCTTACAACTAGGATCTCTCATCATCATAAGTTCACATCGCATATAAGAGATTCTTAAGAATAATTCACACAAGATGATTACCCAACTCCATTCCATTCAAATCAAACCATCAATAGTCTATGCTACTCTTTCTAATTTATAACCCAATTTATAGAGGTATGCATGTGTCTTTTTTGAACCAATGGGATTTCCACCTTTAAGGCTGGAGGACCACCATATTCATATCTTTCTTAGAATCATTCTTCCCAACATCAAACCTTATTGCTACCCATTTTAGCAAAATACTGATATCGAGATGCTCATTTGAGACTTATTGAAGTAAGGCATTATTTACCCCAATAGTAGCCCATATTCTTCCCTAATTCTCCTTGTTTAAAAAAATATGGGTCATGGTGCCTTTGCATTTATTTCATGCACTTAATCACCTCAAAATCAATGATAAGTTCTCGATTCTTGTTATTGATGAGCTTCTTGATGAGATTTATGGCATTCATTTTTTTTAAGTTAGATTTTCACTCTAGATATCACCAGATCTAGCTTAATGAGGATGATATCCCTAAGATATATTTTTTCATCCATGATGGCCACTATGAGTTTTTGGTCATGCCCTTTGGCCTCACTAATGCTCCTTCAAAATTCTATGCATTGATGAATAAAATATTTTGGCCCTACTTGTAGAAATTCATTTTGGACTTCTTAGATGATATCCTTATCTATAGTAAAACATGGTTTGAGCATCTCCAACATTTGGAGCTCATACTACCACTTCTCTCTAGCCATCATATTTGTGCAAGTCCAAATGTGTTGTTGGCTAGGATGAAGTGGATTATCTTGGGAAAAAATTTTCAACCCAAGGGGTTTGGGTGGTTCTTAAAAAATAGTTTCTATGACAAATTGGCTGCATCCTCAGACACTCAAGAGCCTCCATGGTTTTTTAGGGTTGACTAGATACTATTATAAGTTTGTCAAGGATTATAGGAAGATTGCAGCTTTGATGATAGCTATGTTGAAAAAGGATGTTTTTAATTAGACATAAGCTACTAAGTGTTCATTTTAAAAATTGAACCAAGATATATGTACTAAACCTATTCTAGTTATGCTCAATTTTGCCAAAACCTTCACTATGAAGAGTGATTCTTTTGACAATGGACTTGTTATTATTCTCCTCCAAGAAGGATGCCCCATTACATTCACTAGAAAAATCCTTTTTGGGTAAGAATTTAGTATTCTCTAATTATGAGAAGGAAATGATGGCCATTTTGCATGTAATATAGAAGTGGTAACCATACCTATTGGGAAATCATTTTTACTTCAAAACTGATCACCAAAGTCTAGAATATTTCCAAGAATAATGGTTTTTTGCCCCATCACAATAGAAATGGGTCAACAACCTCATGGGTTATGACTATGAGATTACTTAAAAGAAGGGTAAGGATAATATTGTGGTTGATGCTCTATTTTGGACATTTATGAACCAAGCTTCCCTTTATGCTATTTCCATGCCTATTCTGAATTAGTTGGATGTTGTACAATAGGGGTATTTCAATGACTCCTCATTATCTCAAATTATTCAATAGTTAGCCTCTAACCCCTTATCTATACCACATTATTCATAGGATGGTGCTTTTATATGATACAAGGGTCATCTGGTACTTCCTCAAAGCATAGATCTTAAACAGGCTATATTCTATGAACGCCATGCTTCTCCATCCATGGGGCACTTAGGTTTTCTCAAAACTTATGAGTGAGCATGACATAAATTATTTTGTAAGGGAATCAAAAAGGTAATTCAATTGATGGTGGCTAAATGTGATACCTACCAATGCAACAAGGGTAAAACAACACTCATCCCTAAGTTGGTCAAACCCTTGCCCATCCCCACCAAGATTTGGATAGATATTTCTATGGATCTCATTAAGGGGATTCATAAATCTAGATGGAAAATGATGATATTGGTTATGGTTTATTGCCTCTCCAAATATAGTCATATTTGTGCCCTTGGCCATCCCTATACTACCTCCACAATTGCACAAATTTTCTTGGATAAAATTTTCCATCTTCATGGCATTCCTTCACCCATTGACTTAGATCATGATGCAACCTTCACCAACCATTTTTGGATAAAACTATTCTGATGCACTGATACCTAATTGAAGATGAGTTCTAGGTATCATCCACAAATAAATGGCTAGACTAAAATCATCATCAAGTGATTAGAAATTTTACTTCATTGCTTCAACTCAAAATAACATCAGTGGGAAAAGTGGATCCCTCTCACCAAATGGTGGTATAATACCTCCTACTAAACTTCAACAAAAATGACTCCATATGAAGTAGTTTATGGTCAAGCACCACTAGTGTTATTTTCATACACCCCTAATAGTTCATTAGTTCAAGTGGTCAACATGATTATCTAAACCTAGGATCAAATCCTCAATACCCTATGGGACAATCTTCATATGGCACAAAATCTAATGAGATAATAGGTAAATCAGTACCATTCTTAGCACACTTTTCAAGTTGGTGATATGGTTTTTATTCATTTATAGCCATACAAGCAATCCTCCCTAAAAATCAAAGGGCATCATAAGCTATCTCCCAAGTTCTATGGGCATTATAAGGTTCTTCAAAAGATTAGGTTAGTTTCTTATAATTTGGAACTCCATCTTTCTTCTTGATTTCACCTAGTATCTCATGTCTCTTTTCTGAAGAAATTTCTTAGAACAAACATCAGAGTGTAGAATATTTTACCAAAATTGGATAATGAAGGATCCATTCTTATTGAGTTAGAGGCAATGTTGGATAAGTGCACATGTTAACTTCACTCCCACTCCATCATCAAGGTTTTAATTTAGTGGCATAGAATGCAACTAGAGGATGCAACATGGGAATGACTATTTCAAATTCAACACCAATTCCCACATCTAAAGCTTTGAGGACAAATATTTTTATAAGGAGGGGATGTTATGAACTAATGATATATCTTCTCTTTACTTTGTTAGTTTAATAGTTGTTATGGATGCATATGCTTTTTAAGTCATCCCATGAGCATTTTATTTTATCCCACATTCATGAGAAGTAGTAGTTTCTTAGATTAAAATTAATATATAATTGTTGAGGCCAATGAAGGCATCCACAAATTTATTATATAGATCTTGATCAAAGGAGGTTTCCCACTTGAAGTGGCCTATGATAAATATAATCATTTCATTGCTTCTACTAATTTTATTTCTTACATTTTATCAATTTGTCGTAGGAGGATCCTCTCATAATGTTATCAAAAAATACCTATCAACTCATAACTATATCATATTTATAATGTAATATAGACCCACCACCTCCATAATCCCCACCTCATAATATATATACCCTATTATAAAAAATTTATACTCTTGATCACCTCTCCCATGTGGAAAGTATGTATAATCTATCATGCACAAATCCCCAAGACACAATGTTAATTTTCATCTACTTCATGTTTTTTTCTAACATAATCCATTTCACTTATAAACACATCAAAAAAAATTTAAGTTTATAATTCCTTATCTTTTATACATATCCATCCCTTCTTAGATGAATTTATTACCCATTAGGATGAATTCACTATGATTGGGATGAATTCACCTCAACATGTGATCCATTCATTTTTTGATAAATTTCATGTGTGATAAGATAAATTCACCTCAATTTTGGATAATTTGCCTCACTCTTGCATGAATTAACTTCAACCAATAATTATTTCACCATTTTCATAAAATTTTCAAGCCCATCAACAAATTTACAATTCACCTAATAAATTCACTAAAAATGACTCTAAAATTGTCATTTCCTCAATGGAGAATTCATTTTTTCCACTTTTATGAAGAATTTAATGCAAAAAATAACTAACTTAAAAACCAAAAACATTACTTACTACATCCCCACTCCCCATTGGCCTTTGTGTGACTGGCCTCAGTCACTGCAATGCCTATTTACCAGTATATGATCTATTATTCCCTTGTAATCTAGAGAAAAAATCACAATCTAAGTGGCTAAAAAACTACTCAATCTAATGAATTTTACATAATTAAATTCATATTATCCCCCTACCCCTATATATTTACCTCCACCATTCACATATTTTAACCCTCATTCATGTTTTCACTCCCATTTAAGTTATTTTATTTGCAATGTATTCTACCATTCAATCATAATTCTATAAATTTTTATTTCATCTTACAAATTAATCTTGTAAACTTTTTTACCTATCATCAAAAACTTTGTATTCCTTATTTTTTGGCTTTTAGCTTACCATTGAGATATATCATACCCATATCCTTGAGTATGAATAGGCTTCATGGGGCAAAATCCAAGTATGAAACTCATAAATGGGAAATCTTATTTTTTCTAAATTTACTCCCTAAGTATGCATCCCCTTGGGGAAAATTATTTTACACATACTTCAAATCATGAAAGCATTTTATAGAGGTTATTTATTTCATTTTTAGTAACATTAAATATGTCATTTCTCATCTTCATCATATTCCCTTAATTTATTTTGAGCATCCATCTATAATAATTTTTTGGCATGAAAACTTGAAAGGGAATCATTCACTCACTTACAACCACTTGGGGCATCATTATTCTACACCTTTTTCGACTCTACTTTATCTTTATTATTTTAAATGACATTAATTCTACTAGTCACAACTCCATTTCAAAGAGGGGAAAATGTAGACACCTAAATTCTACCAATTTAGTAATGTAATTAACTTTATTTAAAATAGACACACTAATCCCCTCACCATCCCAAACTCTAATTTACCACTACTATCATTTCTCTCCACTTTTCGAATAATTGATTGATCAAATATTAATTAATTATCATGCACACATAATTCTCCAAAAATTAATTAAAATCCATAATTACCACCTCATCCAAACATCTTCCACACTTCTCTCAACCAAGTGTTGAGTCATCAAACCAAATCCTTAAATTCCTCAATCAAATTTTTAATCATCTTTTAACATTTCAATTACCTTGATAAATCACTCAACTACCTTGACTCATTCCTAAGACATTTTTAACTCCTAGCTAAATCTACATCTTCCTCTCACACACATGGGAATTAGTCATAATCCATTGAGATTAAGACTTGAATCTAGTTGTTGATTATTATCAAAATTAGATAAACCTGGATTATTCTCAACCATTCATATCACCATCCAAAGGCCTTTAAATTAATGTGAAATCCTCCATTTTCATCATCTACTTTCCAGCTATTAAATCTCTATCAAAATTATCCTAGGCATCCATTAAGAATAAATGATATTTGCATCCATATGCTTCCTAATTCACCTTTGTTTGGAGAAAAAATTAAGCACCCACATTTCAATAATCAAGAAAAAGTCACATTTTTTCAAAATTAAGAAGGTGTTATATCCTACATGGCTTTGTAAGTATTTATTTATTTTTATCTTTGTTTCATTGTTGTTGCTCAATCTGAGGTTAGTTGAGATTTAGAATAGGATTTGTATATTTGACTTCCTAGTTTATATTTTTAAATTATTAGCAATCATACCTCCCATTCAAAATATAAAGGAATGTTTGATGGTCATCTTGCCTCATTTGTTTTGAAAAATTGTTTATGATTTATCATTTCAAATGCTTTGATGTTTTTTATAATTTAGTGTTAATAGTTATTTATATGGGTTTTTCATCATATCCATCATGTGTAATATGAATTTATTTCTCTTCAAACTATAAAATGAGACACATTGTGTTAGTATTCATTGTTGCATACATATCGATCAATCAATATTATCCAAGATGAAAGTTTAGGTGTGGTTTCAAATCCAGTATCCATATGATGGTATTAAGGACATATGGTCCACATGATATGGGTGGATATTATTTTAACTCATCGACATTATGTCCCAAATATCATAAAAGTTAACACTACAAATTATATCCCCACTATCTATATCAAACTTGAGATATTGATAAGAAGCCCCATCAATATTTATAGTAATGGGCAGATATTTTTTGTGTGGTAACTTAGAATTATGCCCCATTTCACCTTTTATTTTTGAAAAATTATAAATCATAGCTCTTTTCCATTGTTCTAGTATGATCTGTATACATCCTTAATTTTTGTATTTATAAATTTGGTGTTTCAATGCCTCACATCAATTTATATTATGGATAGTAATTTGATGATAATTATATTATGGTTATCGCTCTTTAAAGATAATTTTATTATTTGATCTATGTTTTTTATGAGGTAAATATATCATCCTATGCTCAAGTAACATAAAAATTATTGTATGTAGAGCATCTTCTTTTATTTTGATATGTAAAATCTATTGTGGATACTTATGTGAAGATTCCACATTATTAATATGATGTATCCACATTTTCCCCTTATAAGTTTAGATTAAATATTTTAACTAAGATAGATGGATTGAATAACAATAATTTACATGTTCATATGTTACTTTTGTCTTTCCCTTATATATAGCTGGTTTTGTACCTTTTGGAGATGGAGTTAACTTATATATACCAAAAAATTTAGGTATGAATATGTTAGGTGAAATATGTTCAACTGGATCAAAATTTAGGTTTTACAAGTGTTATTTTAGACCCTAAATTTTGTAGTAATATATTCTAAATTTTTTGGAGCCATAACATGGATAAGTAAGGACACAAGAATAGTGAAGAATACCTTGGTGTGGGAGAGAACAACTTATAATATAATAGAATGAAAGAGAGAGACATGGAAATTTGGTATGGAAGATATTGGCAAAAAATAGTGACTTACATAAAAAATAGGATATGGAGAATGAGGAACATAAGACACGAAACTTATAAAAGTTCAAGACTATGAAAAGGGCATAGAACGTGGTAATGGTTATAAATAGTTCATAGAAGCATTGAAAATTAGTAGAAGCATGAATATAATAATGTTTCACAAAGGAGGAGGAGCCTGAACATGAATATCTAGCATAAAGAGAGTATATAAGGGTTATTGGACTCAAATTATAATAGCTCACAATGACTTTTTTTATGAAAAAATCATTGCCAACCATCTATATTGAGTTAAGGATGTAACATGAGAGGGGTTAATTTATGTATAAATACCCCTTAGCTTTGTTTATGAACTAGTTATCAATGTGTGTGTGTGTGTGTGTGTGTGTGTGTGTGTGTGTGTGTGTGTGTGTGTGTGTGTGTGTGTGTGTGTGTGTGTGTGTGTATAACGAACATAGAGAACATGTTGAATGAAATATCCTTGTAATATTAAGAAATAATACACACACACACACACACACACTTAGGCACATGGGTTAGCACATTTATTCATTATTACTAAAAACATCACTTTATAGTTGACTATTTTATTTATTCACATAGTCTATATACTTATTGTGTGTGTGTGTGTGTGTGTGTGTGTGTGTGTGTGTGTGTGTGTGTGTGTGTGTGTGTGTGTGTGTGTGTGTGTGTGTGTGTGTGTGTGTGTGTGTGTGTGTGTGTGTGTGTGTGTGTGTGTGTGTGTGTGTGTGTGTGTGTGTGTGTGTGAGTGTCTATTTATCTATCCATCACCATGTGGTAGAATCAATGGGAACCAGTCTAGGTTGTTTTCCTTAAGTGAGTGCATAGGGTCACAACTCACATGATATGACATCACACTAGCTTATTATTTTATTTCTTATTATAGACATGAAACTAATACTTAGTCAAGAAAAAATAAGGATAAAATAACCCAAACATTTTGGTTTCATTTATGAGACCCATTTCACTTGTTAGTGTGATGGTATAAATATGCTTGAGCGACTCTCTTTAGAAAATGTTGAGCAATGGGTTAGTAAAATACAAGAGAACTTTGCACTTTAGTATATTGAACCAATAATTTTTATGCACACATGGGTAGAGAATCATCTATATGATTATCTATATTAAACATTATTCTTTGTATATTTACTCATTCACTTATATGTTTGGATTTTGGCATATGAAAAAGATTGTTCAAGAATTTATGGATGGAAGGTTTCTTGGTTAGTAGAGTGTCAAACAACCTTGGAAAAGTTGAAAACTAATTGGACACGTGCAGTGGGAATCTAGTGGAAGGGAACTCTCAATAGGTACTATTAAGATCTGTAGAACAAGTTGATCCTAAAAGAATACTACATGAAATGCATCATGGAATATTAGGGGGGCATTTTTTTAGCAAAGACCACAACCATAAAGATAAGTGAGGTAGGATATTTTTGGCCTACTTTATTTGTAGATTGTTATCAATTGGTTAAAAAATGTCAATCCTACCAATATTATATGGGGATGAGGAAGAATGCAGCCATGCCCCTGAGTCTTATAATTATGGATGAACCTTTTGCTCAATGGGGTCTTGATTTCATTGGGATGATAAATCTAGTGTCCAGTATGGGTCACAAATGGATATTAACTAACACAGACTATTTCACCAGATGGACCAAAGCAGTACCACTTAAGGAAGTAATAGAGAATGTGATCCTAGATTTTCTAGGGAGTATCACTACTCACTTTGGGGCTCCTCGCACCATAATTTCAGATAATGTTAAAGCATTCTTGGGGTCTAAAGTATTTGAATTTTCCTTAAAACATGGAATATATTTGAAAAATTCATCTAACTATTACCCTTAAGGTAATGGTCTAGCAGAATCAACCAATAAGAACTTGATAAGACTCATTAAAAGAGTAGGGGTTGATCATCACAAAGAATGGCATAAAGTGCTTAATCTAACACTATGGGCTGATAGAATCATGCCTAAGTAGGTGATCAAAATGTCTCCATGTGAATTGGTATATGGAAAGTCTGTTGTGATACCCCTAAGCTTGGAAATCCCCACTTTCCAGCTGATCAAACAAATTGAAATTAAAGAAAATGGCCCCATGCAAGTCAGACTCGCAGAACTTTTGGAAGTTCAAGAAAAGAGGGATATAGCCCATGATTCATTGATTAAGCATTAGGGAATGGTTAAGAACTATTTTGATAAAAGGAATTCAAATCCTAATTTTGAAGAAGGCTCAATTATTTTGAAATGGGATGCAAGAGCTGCCAAGTTGGGTCAACATACTAAATTTGAAGCATTATGGACTGGCTGGTATAAAATTCATGCGTGAAAGCAGAAGAATTCATTTAAACTTGAGTCAATGGAATGAGAACTTGAAGAGATTCTTGTAAATGGAATCTATTTGAAGCATTTCAATTAACTTGGGTCTCTAATGTATTATAGTTAAATAATTTTCCTTTCTCGCATTATTTTTTCACTATTTTCCCACTTTTCTTTTTAAATAAGTGTTTTAAACACACGTCGACGGCTCTTTTAAAGCTATAAATTTTGCAATTTTGATCTAGCAGAAGGTGGATTTTTCTTTTTGAGTAGGCTCAAAAGTCCTAGGGGTTTCCAACAATTGTAGATTAAATTTTTACTCTACATTGCATTTTGATTCTCAGTCGCGCGTTGCAGTTTCATTCTTGCATACCTTGGTTGTGACGACAGAAGTTTTGAAATAGAGCATAGGGTTTTTTTTTAATTCATTTTCCATCTAAGTATTGAAAGGCAGCATACGCTACCAAGTGGTGTAGTTCAAGCACGGAGCCAACCAATTGGCGTCATTCGAGACACTTTTCATAACTTTTAGGGGGGGCACGAAATGTGCCACGTATCCAATAACAACTCAGTGGAACACATCATGTGTCAGCATTCGCGTCTCATATCAGCACCCATGTTTCATTCTATTTTCTCAGCAAAGGTTTTCAATAAGCTAAGTAGTAGGAGGAAGCAGAAAGTGCTAGGTGGCAGTCATAGAAGGCCCTGAACTAATTTTTTAGAAGAACAACGGAAGTCACCACGTGTCAGCATCCAAAAGATAGTTGGTTTAATGCCTGGGTTCAATTCCTTGGTTCAACATTTTTTGGTTCAATACCTTGATTAACATGTAAATGGTGTGTAGTGTTGAACCATTGAACCATTTTGGTTCATCGGGCAGTTCAAGGGGGTGTCCCAAAAAACCAAAGGGATCAAGCACCCTGTTGGAGGGTAGTAGGGTGTTTGTTTCATTTTGTTTAAGTGCTAGAGATAAGTGGAGGCCACCAAGTGTCATTCTCTGAGCCCCTTTCTACTCCATTCCTATGAGAATTGAAAGCCACCACATACCCTTCACTAAAGTAGCATAAGATGCCACGTATCTTCCCCGAAGCTGCAGAAGCCTCCATGTGTCAACGTCTGAGAGATCATCTTCGAGTTTCATTGTTGAATAAATATTGTGGTGGGTCCCAAGTGTTATTTCAAAGGTCTATGGAGGTTTCCAAGTGTCACCATCCATGGGAGAGTAATAGGTGTCCTAAATAATTCTACAACATGGCTAAAGGGAAAGCAGAAAGAGTCACATGTCTTCAATAAATCAGGTGAAAAGCACCAAGTGTCGTTCTCTGGTGCCTTTTAAGTAATAAGGAGAATTTTAGAAAATTAGCTAAGTGTCCTCTTTCGTTTTAATAAAACAAAGTGTTTTGTGTATATGTTATTGTAAATCGAGATGGAGGGAAACTCAGTGGGAGTTATTTCTAGTAGATGGAGCAGTTCACCGAGTAGATTTTTGGGGCTTGTAAACATTAAAAGGGCCGTTTGTTTGTCCCCTATAAGCAGAGGTAGAATAGATGATTGAGCGGCTAAGTAGGTGATGGAATGAGAAATTTAGGCATGGAAGGAGGTACTAGTCATGAATCAACATGCCACAATCAGGTCAACCACCTTGCCTTAGCATGGCCCTTCATGATAAGACCAGGATACATCCAAGGCATTGAAAGCACCGTCTATTTGTCCCCTGTGAGTTAAGGGTGGAGTAGAATTTCATGGGAAAAGGGATGATGGAAGGAGACATCTGAGGCTATAAAAGAAGAAGAATTGTAAAGAAAGAGGGGAACAAAAGGGGGATTCTATAGTTTAGAATTTCTAGAGTTTTTGACTAAGTAATATCATTTGCTTTTGTCTCATTTTCTTAAGTTGTAGAGTTGATGTAATTGTGCATGTTTCTGTGCCTTTTATGTGGCTTAAAGAATTAAGAATATTAAACTCTACGCCTTTGTTGATATTATCTGTGTCATTTGCAAAAGTAGTCTAGACTGTAGATTTTCTAGAGTTGTGATCAGGAATGTCATTTGATTTTGTCTCATTTTCTTGAGTCAGAAGTTCTACATAACTATACATGTTTTTGCACACCTCTTATGTGATTGGAAGATTCTTACAAGAAGATTGAACCCTATGCCTTTGTTGACATTTTTTGTATCTTAGTAAAAGAAGCCTCTGTTTCTATTATTTCAATCTTTTACATTGATCGTACACTTGTTTGCTCTTAAATGTGAATGAATCCTACATATAGTCTCAATGTGCTCAAGATTAGGATAAAATTACACTTAGTCACATTTCCATAGTTAGGTTTCAATTCTTGCATTTGCATTTCTATTTAATTTCTTATCCCTTTTCCCCCCACACTTGTTACAAAAGAAGAGACCAGCTTCTCTAAAATTTGGAGGTTATTTCAAGCCACAATATCCCACAGCTTGAAACTTCCCATTGTTGTTGATTAGAATCAAGTGCAATTTTAAGCATCAATAGTTTTTGGTATGATCAATGGGACAAGTCTTGAAGTTTCTTTCAATACCATATGAACCAGAGAGCTACGAGGAGTCAGAGCTGTGGACCAGTCACCAGATCATATTTTGTTGCAAATCTAGGTATTCTTTTGCCACCTTTGGTAACTATTCCAAGGAGAAGAGCTAACTAGTTTACACCAATACTAAATATGAGAGCCCCTGTACCCCCAAGAAATTATGCAAGATAGAACATTGGTAGCCCCTTAATCCTCCCAACACCACCAGCTATTTGGGATCCTATCCTAGTAAATTCTCTAAAAGCTCTACCCAAATTCAGTGGGCAAGACTCAAAAATGCCTATAGAACATCTTCAAGATGTATCCGATGTCTGTGCCATACATGTTATTACATAGCAAAATGTGGCCATAAGGTTATTAGCAACTTCATTCAAAGGGAAGGCTTTAGAATGGTATCAGTCTTTGACCCCAAATACCATATCTACATGGGACCAGCTCAAAGATTTGTTCTTTAAAAGATTTGCAGAGAAGTGTGATAATTCTTCTTCGTTACAATAGTTAATCACCATTCAAAGGGGACCACATGAGGACATGACTGAATTCAACACCAGATTCCAAAAAGGTTGGGAAGAATCCCTACTACAACTAAAGCACCACCTAGTATGGCCATAGTGTTTTATCTCAAGGCTTTGAATTTAGATATATCTGTTATGATTTAGTCACTAGGAGGACACACCTTGGTAGGGGCTTATGAATATGCAGTCAGAGCTAAAAATCATTTAATAGATGTTGTAAAGTTACCTCCAAGGCCTCCCATGCATATGTTCCCAGAGATTTCCCTGCCCTTGCCTCAAGAAGTCCTTAAAGCTGTAATCCCCCCTGTGTCTATGTACACTTACCCTCAATCATCCGTGAAAGAACCTATCACTACTCAGTCATCTGAGATGGATGATATCAAGAATATTTTGAGGACATTCTCTAATGATCTGATTAATATAAAGAGACAAAAAAATACTTTCCCTAAGCCCCCTTATCAAGGCTACCAAGGAAACAAGTTTTTGTCCCAACCAAACCAATATCAAGGTCTTCCAAAATTAACTAACCATCAGCGAGCGAATCAATTAGTTGCAGTTCCCACACCCTCACATACCCTCCCTCCCAAATCAAATAGGGAGATGGTTCCAAGGCAGAATAATTATGTGGATGATACTAATGCTTGGTGTTTTTCTTGCAATGATGCTCATACACCCAGAGATTGTCCTAGGGGTAATCTAAAACAAAGGGTGCCAGAGTAGAGAAGAATGGATGGTCAATTTTTTAGTACCAGTAATAATCAATCCTACCAGTCTCCCAATATGTAGAATTTAGTTCTAGTGGCTCAAATGCAAGGAATGTCCTTGCAACAAGAGGAAGAAATAACCCTAGAACATGGTTTGTTCTCATGGGTTGAAGATGAAGAAGTAGTTTTCTTAAATGAAGCATCTACCTCCTAAAGGCCAGTGGTGCAATCTGATTATTACACCAAATCAAAGAAGAGAATGGTAGAGCAGCCTGAGATTGTAAATGGACAAGTCATGAATGATCCTCCATCTCAAGGGCAAAGAAACGTTGTTGTTAGATAAGAAATGCCTCAGCCAGTGTAAGACCAGGGGATTCCTACCTAGATTCAGGAAAAAATGAGGTATCCTTATGTCCAAAAGACTCAGTATTTGGGACCAATCAATGTAGTGGACCAATTAAAGAAGACTCCAACCTAGGTATCAATATGGGATATACTGGCTATTCTTGAATAGAAGACACTACTATAAGAAGCTCTGTAAGGCCAAGCAGTGCCCAAAGGTACTGTCACCAAAGAAGGACCTATTGGAAAAGAAAATCTCAAAGGTATAGCTCCTCAATAGACAATAGCCTTTGTGAATGATGTAGCACAAGTAAGTAAATCCAAGCTAGAGCCTTTCTATTTGACTCTGATAGTTGGAAAGAAACTCTTGCATAATGCATTAATAGATTCAGGAGCTAGTACAATTATGATGCCCAAGCAAATATCTGATGCTTTGAAAATAAAATATGAACCCCTTGTAAAAGGAGTTATGCAGCTAGATGGCAAAATAGTACAAACCATAGGGAGAATTAAACAACTCCCATTGCAGTTATACACATGTCCCAACATAATTGTCAACCAAGATATAGTTGTCATAGGTATACCTCCTATTTTTGGTTTGTGTTTATCCAGAGACTTTACAGCAAAAATAGGAGGATGTATGTCTCTTGACTGATCTCACCTCATCTTGAGAACTAGATACGGTTTGAAGATGAAAATTCTATCTGAACCACTGTCCAAGGACCATATCACCAACAAACCAACAACAGGATTAGAAGCCAATCATGACATGTTAAATAAAGAAGAAAGGGTTTTTTTTTAAGAGCTAGGCAACTGGACTGAGCATGATCAAGAAGAAGAAAATAGCCAGTTGTTGTCTATGATGCATAGTGACCCGTATGGTAACTATGACTCTACTGGTTTGGGCACTTACATCTTTTTTAATGAGGACCAAACAATCCAAAATTTTATAAGGGAAGAGGCACCTACTGCTCAAGAGTTAGAGATCTAGACTTTTAATTTTGATGGGGCTAGAAGTAAACATGGTGCTGGAGCAGGAATTTGTCTTACTACTCTGAATGGTGATAAAAATTTTAGGGCTATCCAGTTCCAATTTGCTTGCACTAACAATGATGTTGAGTATGAATATTTAGTACATGGGCTCCTGTTAGCCAAGAAAAAAGTAATTAAGAATCTAAAAGTGAAAGGAGATTCAAAATTAGTAGTAAAGTAAATTAGGGAAAAGGAAGCAGCCAAAAATGTGAGAATGAGATCCTACAGGCATAGGATTTGGGATTTGATAGAAGATTTTGAAGCTTTCAACATTGAGATAGTCCCTAGAAGTCAAAACTCTGAGGCTGATAGGATGGCCCAGACTGGCTCACAGTTTAACCTAGCAACTGGCCTATTGGTTAATAATGAGTCAGTAAAATTTATAGTGAGGTTGACCGTTCTAGACAATGATGAGAATTGGAAAGTATTTGAAAATGATGCTTAGGTAGTTTCTTTCTTACAACAATCAGATGAGTTTGCTGATTAGTTTCAAACCAAAATTGAAGAGGCATATGGTGATCATATTATACAATTGAGGACTTATAAGCTCCCCAAGGGCTTGATCACCTTAGAAAACTTATTTGACCCAGAGGATGTAAGCCTAGAAAAGAAAAGGTTTCAGGTAGACAAAGCAGACTATTCTAAAATAGAGGTGGATGACAGGAAAAGGCTAAAAGATGGGAATTCTACAACTCAAGAAGAGAAGGAAAGATTGATCGAATTGTGCTAGAGATATGACAAAGTCATAGCTTGGAGCTATGAAGACCTTCATGGATACAATAGAGACATTATCCAACACACAATAGAATTGACTAAAGGGTCTAAGCCCATCAGACAAAAATAGAGGCCAGTAAATCCAAGGATTGAGTCTCTAATGGTAGATGAGTTGTAGAAAATTTTAGATTCCAAAATAATTTTTCCAATCAAGCACTCAACCTGAGTATCAAATCTAGTACCAGTTAGGAAAAATAATAGAGATGTAAGACTGTGTGTAGATTTTAGAGATCTAAATAGAGCATCTATGAAAGACCACTATCCCTTGCCCTCCATGGAACAAATCCTAAAAAATATGGTTGGATTAGAAATATTTTCTTTACTAGATGGTTTCTTTGGATATAACCAGATTTGGTTGGCTAATGAAGATCAGTACAAAACTGCTTTCACTACCAAATGGGGAACATTTTCCTATGCTAAGATGCCATTCAGCCTATCAAATGCAGGAGCCACCTTCCAAAGAGCTATGGATATAGCCTTTGGGGAGCTTATAAATAAGATCATCTTTGTCTATCTAGATGACCTCACTATTTTTTCAAAAAATGTTGATGATCATTTTGATCATTTAGAATCTATCTTCAAGAAATGTCAGGATTTTGGGATATCATTGAATCCCAAGAAATGCATCTTTGTTTTACCTCAGGAAAAATTGTTGGGACATATAGTATCTAAAGAAGGAGTTTTTATAGATCTTGAGAGAATCACAACTATAATGAACCTCCCTCTTCCAGTAAATAAAAAGGTAGTTCAGTCCTTTTTAGGGAAGATCAATTTTGTCAGTAAATTCATATCTAATTTTGTAGTCTTGGTAAGACCAATGACACTCTTGCTAAAGAAAGACTTGGTCTTCAAATGGACTATAGAAGGAAGGCAAGCATTTGAAGAGGTCAAGAAGGCTATCTTAGTAGCCCCATTGCTTAAAAATCTAGACTTTTTCAAGCCCTTCGTAATGTATGTCTATGGAGGAGAGTCAAGTATTGTTGTTGTCTTGACTCAAAAAAATGACAGGCTGGAGGGGGAACACCCAATAGCCTTTTTATTGAGAACTCTTAAGGATTATGAGACTAGGTACAATTTTGTGGAAAGACAAGCCTATGCCATGGTAAAATCCCTCAAGAAATTCAGGCATCTGATATTAGGGAACAAAATTTTGATACTTGTATCTCACCCAAGTGTCAGGGAATACATCATGGAGGGAGAAATTATTGAGAAAAGAGCCAATTAGATCACTAATATCCTTGAATATGATGTAGAGGTTAGACCCACTAAGCTAGTTAGAGGCAGGGGTCTGTGCCAATATATAAACCAAGAGATGGAAAAGATGTTACCTGAGGAAGCATATTCAGAAGGAGAGACAGAGACAGTGCTAAAAATATAAGACGTTGATCACGAATCCTGGGTCACAAGCAGGATTCATTTTATGAAAATTGGGATTTATCTGAGAGAGCTCCCTCAAAGTAAGAGGAGATATTATAGGATATAGAGAGTTCATTTTATTTTAATTGAACAAGTCCTTTTCAGAAGAAATTATGATGGAAAATTGTTGAGATGTGTAGAACAGGATGAAGTTAAAATAATACTACATGAAATGCATCATGGAATATCAGGGGGGCATTTTTCTACAAAGACCACAGTCATAAAGATAAGTGAGGTGGGATATTTTTGGCCTACTTTATTTGTAGATTGTTATCATCTAGTTAAAAAATGTCAATCCTGCCAATATTATATGGGGATGAGGAGGAATGCAACCATGCCCCTTAGTCCTATAATTGTGGATGAACATTTTGCTCAATGGGGTCTTGATTTCATTGGGATGATAAATCTAGTGTCTAGTATGGGTCACAAATAGATATTAACTGCCACAGACTATTTCACCAGATGGACTGAATTAGTCCCACTTAAGGAAGCAATAGAGAATGTGATCCTAGATTTTCTAGGGAGTATCACTACTCACTTTGGGGCTCCTCGCACCATAATTTTAGATAATGCTAAAGCATTTTTGGGGTCTAAAGTATCTGAATTTGCCTTAAAACATGGAATATATTTGAAAACTTCATATAACTATTACCCTCAAGGTAATGGTCTGGCAGAATCAACCAACAAGAACATGGTAAGACTCATTAAAAGAGTAGGAGCTGATCATCACAAAGAATGGCATAAAGTGCTTAATCTAGCACTATGGGCTGATAGAATCATGCCTAAGTAGGTGATCAAAATGTCTCCATATGAATTGGTATATAGAAAGTCTACTATGATACACCTAAGCTTGGAAATCCCCACTCTCCAGCTGATCAAACAAATTGAAATTGAAGAAAATGGCCCCATGCAGGTCAGACTCGCAGAACTTTTGGAAGTTTAGGAAAAGAGGAATATAGACCATGATTCATTGATTAAGCATTAGGGAATGGTTAAGAACTATTTTGATAAAAGGACTTCAAATCCTAATTTTGAGGAAGGCTCAATTATTTTGAAATGGGATGCAAGAGCTGCCAAGCTGGGTCAGCATACCAAATTTGAAGCATTATGGACTGGCCCGTATAAAATTTGCATGTGCAAGCAGAAAAATTCATTCAAACTTGAGTCAATGGAAGTAGAACCTGAAGAAATTCCTGTAAATGGAATCTATTTGAAGCATTTCAATTAACTTGGGTCTCTAATGTATTATAATTAAATAACTTTCCTTTCTCACATTATTTTTTCATTATTTTCCCGCTTTTGTTTTTAAATAAGTGTTTTAAACACACGTTGATGGCTCTTTTGAAGTTGTAAATTTTGCAATTTTGATCTAGAGAAAGGTGGAGTTTTCTTTTTGAGTAGGCTCAAAAGTTTTGGGGGTTGCCAATAACTATAGAGTAAATTTTTACTCTACGTTGCATTTTGATTCTCAATTGTGTGTTGTAGTTTCATTCTTGCATACCTTGGTCATGACGGCAAATGTTTTGAAATAGAGCATGGGTTTGTTTATTTCAATTCATTTTCCATCTAGTTATCGAAGGGTAGTGGAAGATGCCAAGTGGCATAGTTTGAGCATGAATCCAACCAATTGGCATCATTTGAGACACTTTTCATAACTTTCAAGAGGGTCATGTAATGTGCCACATATTCAATAGCAACTCAGTATAATGCATCACGTGTCAGCATCCACATCTCATATTGGCACTCGCATTTCATTCTATTTTATTGATAAAGGTTTTTAACAAGCTAAGTAGTAATAAGAAGCGAAAAGCACCAGGTGGCACTCACGAAAGGCCCTGAACTAATTTTTTAGAAGAACAACAGAAGTCACCATGTGTCAGCATCCAAAAGACAGTTAGTTCAATGCCTGGGTTCAATGCCTTGGTTTAACAATTTTTAGTTCAATACCTTGGTTAACATGTAAATGACACATAGTGTTAAACCATTAAACCTTTGAACCATTTTGGTTCATCAAGCAGTTCAAGGGGGTGTCCCAAAAAACCAAAGGGATCAAGCACCCTGTTAGAGGGTAGGAGGGCATTTGTTCCATTTAAAGTGCCGAAGATGATCGGAGGTTGCCAAGTGTCTTTCTCTGAGCCCCTTTATAATTTATTCCCAAAAGAAGTGGAAGCTTCAAATACCCTTTGCTAAAGCAGCAGAAGACACCACGTATCTTCCCCAAAGCCATGGAAGCCTCCACGTGTCAACATCTGAGAGATCATCTTCAAGTTTAATTATTGAATAAAGATTGTGGTGGGTCTCAGGTGTTATTTCAAAGGTTTGTAGAGGCTTCCAGGTGTCACCATTCATGGGAGAATAATAGGTGCCTTAAATAATTCTACAACATGGCTAAAGGGAAAGTGGAAAGAGCCACGTGTCTTCAATAAATCAGGCAGAAAATGCCAAGTGTCATTCTCTAATGCCTTCTAAGTAATAAGGAGAATTTCAAAAAATTAGCTAAGTGTCCTCTTTCATTTCAATAGAATAGAGTGTTTTGTGTATCTATTACTACAAAGTGAGATGGATGGAAACTCAGTGGGAGTTATTTTTGGTAGATGGAGCAGTTCACTAGGTAGATTTTTTGGGCCTACAAACATTAAAAGGGCCGTCTATTTGTCCCTTGTAAGTAGAGGTATAATAGACAGTTGAGCGGCTAAACAGGTGATGGAATGAGAAATTTAGGTGTAGAAAGTGGTACTAGTCATGAATCAACATGCCACAATCAGGTCAGCTGCCCTGCCCTAGCATGGCCCTTCTTGATAAGACTAGGATACATCTATGGCATTGAAAACACCATCTGTTTGTCCCCTGTGAGTTAAGGGTGGAGTAGAATTGCGTGGGAAAAGGGATGATGGAAGGAGACATCTGAGGCTATAAAAGAAGAAGAATTGTAAAGAAAGAGGGGAACAGAAGGGGGATTCTATAGTTTAGACTTTCTATAGTTTTTGACTAAGTAATATCATTTGCTTTTGTCTCATTTTCTTGAGTTGTAGAGTTGATGTAACTATGCATGTTTCTGTGCCTTTTATGTGGCTTAAAGAATTAAGAAGATTGAACTCTATGCCTTTGTTGATATTATCTGTGTCATTTGCAAAAGTAGTCTAGACTATAGATTTTCTAGAGTTGCGATCAGGAATGTCATTTGCTTTTGTCTCATTTTATTGAGTCGAAAGTTCTACATAGCTGTACGTGTTTCTATGCCTCTTATGTGATTGGAAGATTCTTACAAGAAGATTGAACCCTATGCCTTTGTTGACATTTTTTGTATCTTAGCAAAAGAAGCCTCTATTATGAGCCTCTGTTTCTATTGTTTCAATCTTTTCTATTGATCATGCACTTGTTTGCTCTTAAATGTGAATGAATCCTACATATAGTCTCACTATGCTCAAGATTAGGATAAAATTACACTCAGGTGCATCGCCATAGTTAGGTTTCAATTCCTGCATTTGCATTTCTATTTAATTTCTTATCCCTTTTGCCCCCACACTTGATATAAAAGAAGAGACCAGCTTCTCTAAAATATGGAGGTTGTTTCAAGCTGCAATGTCCCACAGATTAAAACTTCCCATTGTTGTTGATTAGAATCAAGCACAATTTTAAGCATCGATAGGTACATCTTAGAATATGTTATCTCTATATATTCTTGTCCAAAAGAAGCACATTTCAAATTCATGAGGGAACCACATAAAAGGTATCTAAAATAACTTCATTTGTAAATTAAGAAACTTATGGTTGATTCTATACTTGATAACTTACCCATGGATGGATAAACTCTCTCATACATGAATAACATGACTGGTGGGAAAATGGAGGGTTATACACTAGTATTTGATTGGTATTTTAGCATGGAATTTAGTCAATTAGAAATATAGAAGCTTAAGTATGATGAGTCCAAATGTAACACTATGAGAGTTAATGATCTTAGGGGAAAATGGGAGGATACTAAAAGTATCATGAGAATCTATATAAAGGTGGGAAGGCACAATGAGTACTCCCTAACCAAGAATTCATGCCCTTCATTAGCATAAGTATGCATGGAATAAGTAGGATAATCATTAATGATATTGGAAACCAATATAAATAGGTATAATTCCTCCACCTTAGAAAATGTTCATGCATTTGAGATTAATTTAATTATTCTAAGAAAATTGGACACTAATAGTGTGGAATCTAAACTTGAATCTAAAGTTATTTATAGAAGAAACTCTTGAATATAAGTTCAAAATAGTTATTTACTATTAACCTTTACCTTTTCATTGCAATTATTACCTATGGATCACTTTCAAATGGTAGGTGGACCAGCTATAAGTAGTGGGAAAAATATATTCCTAACAATAACTAATCAACCTCCATTAGTTCCAAATCTTTTAAGTACTCCAGTTATTATGGGAGGCAATATCAATGGTGATTCTATTAGAGGCATAGGAGGATTATGAGGTAGTTTAGGAGGAATTGGTGTACCTATATCATAGGTTTCATGAGGAATTAGATGAGCACCACCATAAGGTCTACTAAAACCACCTAGTGTACCTATAGTCATTTATTTTATGACACTTCATCTTCCCAAATATCAAGGTGTCAAAAATGCAGTTGAGCATATGCATAAGTGTGAAATAATTAGGAAAATGTAGGGTATAACTTATACTAATAAAAATTCAACTTAGTATGCCACTACCTTATTGGATCATGTGCATAAATGGTATCAAAATATTGATCCTCAATAATTGGTTTTAAATTATGAACTATTGAAGTCTACTTATGTGATTATATTTTGAGTTTATTTATAAAAAATACTATATTTAGTAATAAAAACCCAATAACAAAACAACATAAAAAGGAGATAATAAAGGATTAATGTTCAATTAATCATTAAATCTTACCATCACCTTGTTTCTTATGACTTCTCTCCAAGATATTCAAGCAAATTCGAATACAAAATTGATTGTGTGTGGATTTCTTGATTTGAGATTCAAAATGACTCCAATGGATTCCTTAGATTGTTGAATGGAATGGAAAGAGTATGAGGATGCTTTTTAATGGTTGGTTATAAGATTAAAATTAGGTAGTATTGATTTTCAAGTTAGTTTTGCCATGGATTCATAGTATGGTGGAGGATATATTTTTAGGGAATTTTAAATTATGTAGAAGCCTTTAGTTTAGATACTTTTATAATCTTAGAGTATATTTCATAATTCTAAAGGTTTTTTATTATTTGAGGGGATAATGAGGGATTATATGGGAATTAATGAGACTTAGGATTTATAGGGATGTAGGAAAGGCTAGGGTGATAGGGTAGCTAGGGGGTATTTTAATAAATAGGAATTTTAAATTAGAAAGTGGGATAGTGGGTGAATTAGTGGCTAAGTAAGATAGTTAGTAGGTTAATGGGATAATTAATTGCTTATAAGGGTATGGAAAGGTTTATGGGTTGTAGGTAATATTGTGTAGGAAATTAGTTAATTGGCTAAGGTTATGTTTTTTGTGTTAAATTAGTGGATTTAATAGGATTATTAAGACAAGAAGATTTAGGTGCATACATTTTAGCCCTCTTTGAAAGGGAATTACGAGTGGATAAAGGTGGAAGGAGTAATGTATTTTCAAATAAAAACCATTTTGTGGATGAGAATTGTTTTAGTAGACATGATTCCCCCTCGATAAAGCATGTGGGGAGGAATGAACCCCATGGTAACTCAAAAATAAATCCATGAGTGGGATAGTACCAAGACGAATATAAGGGGTTGGGATGCCTTGAGTGTTGAGGTAACTGTTCTTTGAGATTCCCCAAGCATAAGTATTGTGGGATAACATGACTTAGCCTTATAAGATGAGTTTTAGACAATGACCAATGTCTAAAAGGGAGGTAGGTTTATTAAGATAATAAGACTAAAAGTCCCAAGCTAATTAAATATAAATCCACTTGTAGTAATAATCCTATTGATCCCCCTCAATATTTATACATCTAATATTTGTTGCTTCATTTAACGTCACTAATATTCCTATTAATTAACACTAATTTCACCTACCCCATCTAGTATTATTTATCTCATCTAATTCCATCATAATATCACATCTTCTAGTCATTTATCTAATATCCCCTTTCATTTTTATTCATCCATTAACATTACCTCATTTGAATAAATTAATTAACCCATTTAAATCCCCATTATTTATAAACTAATCCCACTTGTCCATTAATTATAAATTTAAAATTCTCATGACCCACCTACCCTAGCCTATTCTTAGGCTCTTATACAACCCTAGTCCCTAGTCACCTATCTAATTACCTATCATAATCCATTACTAATCTTACTTAGCCCCAAAATGAATTCTATAATTCTCCAATTCTATAATCCTCTCTAACTTATCCCCTTTCTCTCTAGAATCCTTCATTCTATAGGCTTCCAAAGAATTTTTAATTCCTTGAATAATCCTCTACCATGGATCCTCACAACCCAAATTTTAATATTGGACATTTATATTCCCTTCTTAATTATATTTAAACAAGACACTCCTATATGGCTAAACTAACTACATGAACTAGAAATCAACTACATAAACTATGTTATAGGTACAATCACTAAGAGGGGTGAGGGGTGAATCTATGAGCTTAGATAATCCAATTTCAATTCCAATTCCTTCAAGCTCTTAATCACTCAACACATATATTCATGATTCATACACACCATACATGGAAATTGATAGGAAATATAATGTACGATCAAACACATAACATAAGGCATACATGGGAGAAAATATGGATGTTGTGATTTGTTGGACCTAGTTAATAGGTGTGAGTGATGGACAAAAATATTAAGGAGATGATTGTGGTGATGGTTATTTATTAATATACCTATTGATTGATGATTTATATTATAGATAAATCATTTTACCAATGTACAACTTGACTGATTTGACCTTTAGACACGTTATGTGACTAATCACTATTGACATAGTGATTTGACCTTTAGACACGTTATGTGACTAATCACTATTGACATAGTCTAAAAAAACCTCAAACTAATATAGTTTAGATTAGAGGATAAATAAAAAGATAGACTAGAGGATGATGATGATGACAAATGGTATGTTACTGATTAGATAGAGGATGCTACTCAGATATTTGACTAGGATAAATGATGAGATATTAGATCATGAAGATAAAACTCTTAAGAGATATTATTGGATGTTAAATAAATGGACTAGGATTATCAGATTGAAGATGGACTAGGATAAATGATTAGATATGGGTTATTAGATGTTATGATAGGTGATAGAGGATAGGAAAAATAATGAGTGTGTTTATTATCAATCCATCATTATTGTAATAAGGCTCATCATAGTTTAAGTAATACAATGGATATAACACTTAGTAGTATGCCCCACGATATAAGGATGACCAATAAGACATTGTGCCAAAGTATGAAAAAGTGAAAAATAGTGAACTTTGCATCATCAAGGGCACTTAAAATAATGATTTTATATTTTTGGTGTCATCATAACATCTTCATTCACTTCTCAATAGACAAAAAATATATAAAATACAAGACTAAAAATAAACATAGACAAACATAAGACAATCAGAAATATACATGATAAAAGGCATACAAACAAGTCAAACAACAAAGAGTGGATGAGTAACACACACAAGTAGCTACATCAATATGCATTGTGATACATGTATTTTAAATTATTTTGATTAAAGTCGATGGAAGAATTGATTGGGTGATGATTTAGACTAGGATGTTCATGATGTGAATGTGAATTAAGGATATAGATTTGGATAAGATATAGACTTGGATTATAATAGGGATGATGATTAGGATTAGGATTTGGATATGGATACAAATTTTAGAGTATAATATTGACTTAGATAAGGATAAAGATATGTATTTGGACTAGATGAAGGACTAGGATTAGGATAAGACTATTGAATATAATAGTACAAAGTGACTAGGATGAGAAGATGATTAGGGTATAAGATAAGATAATATGATAATGTGGCTAAGATATTAGATAAGTTGATTGGAACATTTAGGACATAGGAAAATATGACCTAAGGAAAGACATCTTAAATGTTTTTTCATTTTGTGGATTTTATAATTTTAAGGTTTTTTATAATATGTATGTACACTATACAAAGGAGGTTACTAGCAAAGGGAATACCAAGTCTAGAAACCTAGATAAGGATGAATGAAATAATGGATAGGGTGAAAAAAGGATAAGGGTCATGCTAGAAAGGAGATGAGGACCAAGGGAGAATGGACCAGGGATCACCAATGACCACATCATGAAAGAATAAAATATTTAGTTTCTCAAGTGTCCATTAGAGGATATGCAAAGATTATCTCATAACATTTCTCAAGACACCTTCTTCATCCATACAAAGTAAAATATGGGAAGGAATAATAGGCTAGATAGGGATAAATGATGATAGATAAGGATGTTTAGACTATGACATGGATAGGGTTGGTAGGGAACATGAGATATGACTATAAAGATGAAGTGGATTTTTCCCCCAAGTGTTGTGGTACAATGTAGACAATAGATTATTTTAACATGACACCAGATACTAATTTTCATCATCGCACTTTCCCAAAGTGTTAGAAGACTATTTTTCACCATTGGATGAATGATTTTATTTTATTTGTACTCTTTTGAGTTTTTGACTCCTTATTTTTTAACATCTCAATTTATTAGAGGTAAACAAGATGCAGGACTACACATGTTCTCTTGATATTTCAATTGACACCTATTCTAGAAATGTGTGATGTTAGGACCATGTTGTTGATGTTAGATGTATTTATTTCCATTTTAACTTTGATGATTATCTATTGAGACCCCTCCAAACATCTCAACCATGTGTCTTTTTAACCCTTATAATAGATGATGTTGCTCAAGAAAGTATTTTGTGGTATGGATGGTATTACACCTCGATTTTGATGGTGGGGTATAGGAGTGATAAGTGATATGGTTGTGATGAATAATGTGATTAGAAGGAGATTTTAAATAGGGATAAATAGGTACATACACCATTGGATATGGTGAAGGGGAGATTTTTATTACTGCTATGAGATTAAGGGATCTAAGACCTTATGACTTTATTGATTTTTGATCCAAATATTAGGAGGATTGTTGATCATATTATAATTATTATTGAAATATTTTTGAATTGTATATATTTTACTTATATTTTTATTGGCCCATAGTGCCTAATTTTGGGCTTCACCAGAGGAATCTAACTTTAGACTTAATAGATGATTATTTCAATTTTAATAATCCTCTATAACTTCAAGGGGGTGATGCTTTTTAACTTAGCTGATTATGAATCTCTTATTGACTTTGATTGATTATTTTTGGATCACAATTAACTTTATTATGTCTTGATTATTTTATTATTGGCTTTGATCCTCATATATTCAACTCATAATATCACATGCTATGGGGAATCCAATGATGCATGTTCTTATTTATCCCATTCAAAGAGTGGGATGGAGGGATTGTTAGGAGGTGGTGGATGATTAAGGATGTGTGGTGAAATATTTAGATTAAGGGGATAATGGGAATCATAGTCCTCATAATAGTTACTAGGATACCCAGTCTTAATATTACAGAAAGTGTCCTCAAAAATCATGAAAGGATTACTAAGACTAGTTATGAACTTAGCATCCAAAGTTGATTCATATCAAACCTAATCATAAACTGATAAATCATCCAAGAATCATGTTATGATTTCATCATCTTGAGATGGTTCAATATTTATGCCCCTGACTGGTTGACATTCAAATTAGTGTCATCTTAAAAGAGATAGGTATCTACATGACTCTCATTATCTAAAAGGGACAATGCTTCTCATATGGATTATGATTCAAATGATGGTGTCACACATGATCCTAACCATTCTAATGATGATTATAATAGGGATGTTGACAAGGTGATGTCATTAATATATTATTTTTTGATAGTATGCATAAAGAGGGCCCTTTGGATAACATCATTATCTACAAGTACCTCTTTCACTTTGGGTTGGGGAATGAATACAGTAGGTTGTATTTATGAAGATGGGGGATGTGATGTGAATAAGACATATGGATTACTAGGATTGGGGTCATGATTTTGGTTGATAAGGGAAGAAGATTGATCATATTTAAGAAAGGAATCTTGGCATACCCCCTTTTTCACACTCCTAGGTGTGGATGCTTTAGATTCTCCCTCAATTTCAATGTCACCATTATTAATTAAAATTTGGATATAATCTCTAAAATGGAAACATCTATTAATATAATGCTTATGGAATTTATGATAAATACAAAATCATTATGATTTATACCATGAAGGCACATGTTTAGACAAATCTATAGGTCTTGTTTTTGGGTGGAAAATCATGCCTATGGACCTTGATTTCCAAAATAGGGAATCCATGGATATTGGGAGAGGGGTATTTTCTTGTCTCCAGTGTTAGATTTGGCATGTGATGATGATGTCATCATATTAGGAAATGATGAGGTTGACAAGTGAGGCTTCCCTTTACTAATAAGATACGAGATTGGTGATGGATTATGATTGATAGATGGAGGATTCAACTATGTATGGGTATGAATTCAAGATAATGTGATTTGAATGGGGTCAAGGCCTTAAATAATTTGTGAACCTATCTCAATGATCCATAAGATATTGCCTCTTTATTTGTAGCAATATATTTATTAAATATAGTGATCTTTAAACTAGGAAGGCCATGACTAGGACTAAGGATAGTGGATGGGGGACTAAAATGGGATTGATAATTAGATGGGGATAAGGGTTGATGAAGGAATTTTTTAGGAAGTTATTTTAGGATTAGGGGTTAAAAATCATTGGGAATGAAGGAACCTAACTTTAATAGCCATAAAAAGCACACATCCTTGTTGGCCAAGATATATTCATTAAATAAGGCAACTTTATCTCTTGTATAGTAAGGACTATAGTTATGATGAATGGATGATGGGAATTACCTTGATGGGCTAACATATGGTTGAGGTGTACATGGGGATTGGGACATTGGTTTAGGATTGATGGGATCAAGGTCAGAAGGTAGGAGAGCACCAATTTCTAGGGATCATAAAATGATCTCATACTTGTTTGAAAATAGGTATTGGTTAAGGAGAATAGGGTCCAAATCCATGTGAGTGGATAATGAATAGGTGATGTATGATAAAAATTGATTGTTATGAAGGTAAATTAAACATTAGATAAAAAGATGGTCCTTGAACAAAGTAAGTCTACATGATTGAGATAGTATTTTAAGTGATGATGAGGATGACATAGACTAAATGGATTATCATATAAGACTATGATCATATTTCATACTGATAGTGAAATATATGATAATGATATATCAAACATGCTTAGTTTTCAAGCTAGCACAAGGATTAGGATTTAACTAGTGCCTAGATTCAAACTAGCAAGATGATAATTAGATGAGTGCTAGTTATGAATGGTCAAGACAACTGAATGAGAGTTGATTAGATAAATGGATCAATGATGACTAGATTATAGATTGAAACTGACCAAGTGATAGGTTACTAACAAGGTATTGACTAAGAATGAAAGATGACCAAGTGATGGTTGATAAACTAAATGAAGGTGGACTAGAGTGATCGGATGGTATATAAGGACAACAAAAAGACTAGCTCAAGCCTTAGACCAATTTACTCAAGGTTAGATGGATATAATATTGTGTGATGAAGCATATATGGGATTAAATGGAGATATCAATGATGATGGGATTGATTTTAGGACAAGGTTGATGATGTATGATTTGGAAAAGTGTATGACCTAACACTCTAATAAAGTAAGATTGGATTTTTATAGATAGGGGAAGACTAAATGACATGAAAATATTTGAAAAGGATAGGAAGACAAATAATTTAAGCCAAAATCAAATTAGGATATGGACAAGGATTAAGGATGTATAAGATGGGGATGATGATTAGAATATATAAGATAATGGGGATATACAAGATCATGATATTATAAGACTTAGATAATCATGTATAGGTTTTGATGAAAGGATAACTCAACTCATAAACAACATGGGTCTATCACAACACATACTAAAATAAGCAAACTATAGTCTTAAGATTTCACCTGATGACTACACCATCCAATAGCTTTGTGGGTGAGGCTGTAAGTTAGTGACCTATTATAGAATCTATTGAACCCTCTCAACCCCAAATATACATGATGGTCACTTGAGATTTTATACTAACTCTGACAGTAAGTCAACTATTATGGCCAAAGGTCTTAAGCTAGGTTGAATAAGATTTTTAGGGGCATCCCTGATATACGCTAGGTATAATGGGGCCCATGTTTATGAAGGGTGTTATATGATGATTAGTTCAAAGAATTAACTCTTCCCATTCATGTATGACCTGTATGGGGCTGACTTCTTAGCCTAGTGATAGCTCTTCCTGATATTAATACTTTGTCAGAATACAAAGTTTGAATTAGTGCATGGTTGTGAAATCCATGATCATTATCCCCCTAAGACTAAGACAAGTATGTGGGTGTCAATTCTGCATCACATTTCCTATAAAAATTAAAAATGAGAGGGTTTGTTAATGGTTTTTAATCCTCCAATAATCACTACAAGGATGCAAGGAGGAGAGCATACACCAATGTATCCCTTGGGTAACACATAAATAGATAAAAATATTTATTATCTAATTAATTTATATGTGATATACATAAAATATTTACAATATTATTTTAAAATGCTAAAATATCTTTGACATGTGACTTGGAAGAAATTGATTAGTAGTTTTAATTGGATAACTTGAGGAGTGACCTAGAAGGCAAGATACTAGAAAAAATATATGGGTCACTTGGGAGTTTATACTAACTCTAATAGAAAGTCAACTATTATGGCCAAAGGTCTTAAGCTAGGTTGAATAAGATTTTTAGGGGCATCCCTAATATACACTAGGTACAATGGGGCCCAAGTTTGTGTAGGGTTTTGTATGATGCTTAGTTCAAATAATTAACTCTTCTCATTCATGTATGACCTATATGGGGTTGACTGCTTAGCCTAATGATAGTTCTTCCTGATATTTATACTCTGTTAGAACACAAAGTGTGAATTAGTGCATGGTGGTGAAATCCATGATCACTATCCCCCTAAGACTATGATAAGTACATGGGTGTCAATTCCACATCACATTTACTATAAAAATAAAAAATGGGAGGGTTTGTTAATATTTTTTAATTCTTCAATAATCACTACAAGGATGCAAGAAGGAGAGCATACACCAATGTAGCCCTTGGGTGACACACAAATAGATACAAATATTTATTATCTAATTAATTTAGATGTGTTATATACAAAATATTTATAATATTATTTTAAAATGCTAAAATATATTTGACATGTGACTTGGAAAGAAATCTATTAGTAGTTTTAATTGGAAATCTTGAGGAGTAACCTATAAGACAAGATGTTAGATAAAATATATGACCTATAAGAGATGTTAACAAGTCAAAACCACTACTAGATTCACTCCTATAAGAAACAAATGTCAGTCCAATAATCCATAATAAAAACCATTAAAAAAATTGCAATTTGTCTCTATAACTTATTTAGATAAGGGAGACAAGATGCAAGGGTCTAGGGGAAGTAGCCCCCAATAGGGTCAAGGGGTAGTGTCCCCAATGCCAAAAGGAATTTGGGACTTGTGGAACCCTTAAAATGACTCAAAATTAACTGAAATTGACCCTAAAATTCACTCAAAAACGACAAATTGAATGCAAAAATGAGTGTAAAAATGCAATTGTAGAAGGACATACCATAGATACATAGTTTATTATAAAATCACTTTCAAAGAGCACAAAACCATAAATTTTTGGTAATTTTACAACTATCTTGTGATTTTACTAAAATTAGACTAACCATGATGGTGACCATATAGGTTTATGAAAAAACACTAATGTCTATGAAATACCATGACTCAAAATGCATTACCATAATTTGTAATTTGTGATTTTATAGTCAAACAAAAACCTGAAAGATCTAGTAGTCAAACTATTTTAAAAAGTGATTAAAATATTTATAGAAGTCTAAAATGTGTTTAAAATGACTAAAAACCAAGTTTATATATGCAAATAAATTTTTAAAATTTTAATGAGATCAAAATCACTTATTAAAAATAAATAAAAATGTTTTTTGCAAGTCACAATTTTACACCAAATGGAAAAAGGGTTGTTTTGGATATTTTATATTACTCCAAATATCTCCTCTTTCCTCATATAAATAGGTGATAATCAGAAAAAGTTAGAAAATCTATTAGACAGCTAAAGTTAGTAGATTCATCTAGCAGTTTTAATCATAGAAACAAAATCATTGTTTGCAAAGGCAATATCATGACTTTTTGATAATATTATGACTGTAAAACTATGATTTTTCAATATCCCAACTGTAAAACTATGATTTTGCAATACCACAACTTCAAAAGTGTGATTTTTTAATACTAAAAGTAATATCTCAAAGCTACATATTTTTAGCAAAATTGCCTTTCATGAATTTATGGTATTGTAGAAAAGCCAATAACCTATGAAAATAGCAAGCTATTAGTGGTAAAAAAGATACTAAAAAATCACTAATCTTATGAAAAAATGTAGATGTAATATCATGACTTGCAGAGCAAAACTATTATTTTCCTAGGTGTGAAAATTTGATCAAATTTGGAGCTTGTTATTCATCTAATTAGTCCTTCAAGTTATGAAAACACTTCTAATGAGAAATTCAGATTAAAGGGATTCTCCCACTATGGTCTCCAATGTGTGATTTTTTTTTGAGTTTATTGATAAAAAGTACTATATTTAGTAATAAAAACCCAATAAAAAAATAACATCAAAAGGATGGAATAAAGGAATAATCAGTCAATTAAGCATAAAATATTACCATCACCTTGTCTCTTATGACTTCTTTCCAAGATGTTCAAGTGTATTCAAATGCCAAACTGATTGAGTGTGGATTGCTTACTTTGAGCTTCAAAATGACTCCAATGGATTCCTTAGATTTTTTAATGGATTGGTAAGAGTATGACAATGCTTTGGAATGGTTGTTCATGAGATTATAATGAGGGCTTATTGATTTTCAAGTTAGTTTGGCCATGTCCCAAGCATGGATTTTATAAGATGGTAGAGGATATTTTAAAGGAATTTTAAATTATTTAGAAGCCTCTAGTTTAGAGACTTTTAAAATCTTAGAGGAGATTCCTTAGTTATATAGGTTTCTTGATTAGTTTAGGGGATAATAAAGGATTAGATGGGAATTAATGAAATTTAGGATTTATAGGGATGTAAGAAAGGCTAGGTTGGTAGGGCAGCTAGGGGTTAGTTAAATAAATAGGAATTTTAAATTGGTAAGTGGGTTGGTGGGTGGATTAGTGGCTAAGTAGGATAGTTATTAGGTTAATGGGGTAATTAATTAGTTATAATCATATGGAAAGGTTTATGGGTGTAGATAATATTGTGTAGGATATTATGATATTAGTTAATTAGCCAAGGTTATGGTTTTTAGGTCAAATTAGTGGGTTTAATAGGATTATTAAGACAACCAGATTTAGTTGCATACACTAATTTTCTCCAAGAATTTTATATCCTCAAGTTTGAGAAACAAAGTATTATTACCTTAAATGATATTAAGAAATATCTCACTAAGAGTTTGTGCATATATGATGCACATTTCAAAACACTTCTTTCAAATATATCATTTGAGATCAATCCAATGCAACATGTTCATTGGTTTTTGGGAAGGTTATTACTTCCTTTTCAATGAACCTTATCCCATAATACTTTTATTGATCCACATTTGGCAATAGAAGCCACCCTTTATGTCAAATTTATAATATGTATAGATACAAGGATCATCCCCTTTATTGAGGCTTATATTACTACTATGTCTTTTCAATTGGAGAATATTACAACTAACAATGCTCATAACACATGCAGTGGCCCATGGTGTGTTGAATACAAAGTGGAGGGTCATAAAAGTAATAAATATCAACAAAGGAATGTTTGTGTAATATTAAAATAGTCCTTTGAGATTTGTAAAGAAAATCATTATGTAAGGAGTCATCCCTTTCTTTAGATTGACACCCAAGACAAAGTGTCACTATACTATAAAAAATATGACGCATATCAACATGATATTAATGAATTATAGGTCATCAATAGAATTCATGAAGCAAGAGCATGAGGTATGCACAAATATTTTATATCCAATACATAAGATACTAGTGGGAGTCAATATCTTAGAGATTGAGGGTGTGGAAATGGATGAGGAGGTAGTCATTTTCAACCCAAGACATGTTACAAGTGTGGATATTTGAACCAATACCAACTTGATTACATAGTCTACCCAGCTAGTACCTTTTGTAAAAATAAACATCGATTAGAATAATGTATATAATTGTATATTTACATTACCAAAGAATAGAATGAGAATGGAACTAGGATGATACATCTTGTAAAAAATATAAATGCTCGGTACTACACCTTACCACTCTAATAACTAAACCCAAGGTAAATATTACTACTCAGAGTGGTGTTCATTCCTAACTAGTTTCAAATAAACCTACTAAAAATGTTTAGTGTGAAGAACATTGTGTGTAACACTACCTCAATGTTCAACATCAAAAATAAGTGTTGCATGACATAATGGCCTTGGTATGAGAGCTACAAGGTGAAATTAATTTCTTAAATGACAAGGATTATACCATGTATACAAACATGCAAAGAGATATGGTACCTATATACTTAAGGCATAATGAATTTCAAGATTTGTGTAAGTTATTCCTTAGTGAGGACATCATCCACCTCTTGAATAATTGGTTATGATCAAAAACAAAAAATCCTTTAAAGGATAATCATTTGAACCATGTGAAATGATAAAAAAATCATATCCAAATAAATCCATAATGTGACAAAGAGGTCCTTATCAATGCATCCATTGATGGCTAGATTATCTATGATATCCTAGTGGATACTTTCACAAAGGTTAATATTCTAACCAAATATGCCTATAAAAATATGGGAAGCCCCACCTTGTAGTCTTCCCCACATGTTTTCTTCATGGCCAATAAAACTCACACACTTCCCATAGATGTTATTAAATATGCCACCATCAACATCTTGGGTGTCATATTCAAGGGTGATTTCTAAGTGATTGAGCTTGATAAATCTGATGATTTTCCAAATATTTTAGGTTGACCTTGGTACAATGAAAAAAATGCTAACATGTAGTTCAAGAAGTGTTATATCAACTTTGAGAATGACACTCAACACATGTTCATTCCTCTAAATAATGTCTAAGGACCTCCCTTTGTGGAGAAAATTGATGTTGGTGAATATGTCAACATAATTTATAACATCACTACCCAAGGAAATAAAATTTGGATCTTAATCATGATGGCATCTTATGATGAGAAGATACGCAATTATTTTTGACACTACTAGTATTACTTGTGACCAGTGGGCTCAAGGAACATATGATATGACAAGGCATATCTATGTTGTCTTTTATATCCATCTAAGTTCCTCACCCCAAGTTATCTTAACACCATAATAATTTTCACCTCCTTAGTCTACCACCCTTGAGGTAGATAATGCACCTTGATTACATGGTTAAATTGAGGTCATAAAATATTTGTAGTAGTTATAAGACTAGTATGTTAATGAGGATCAACATTTTCACATGATAAACTTTTTATTTCAAGGAACCACTACTCAATGGTGGTCTACTCATTGATACAAGTTGCATACATGGGGAAAAGTATGTTGTGATATCCCCTTCTAATAGGGATATATGAAAGACACAAAACTCTAATACCAAAGACCAAAGTTCTGATACCACAGTAATGTCCCTTACTTAGGGCCTCTTTTTGTTTCTACAAAAGCTCTGAACAATTGTAATATCCCCTTCAAACAGGGAATATATAAACTCATAAAGCTCTGATCACAGATACAAACTTGCAGAATAGATTCAAAATAAGCATACACAAATCACAGTATAATCTCTCAATAGCAAATAAAGATCTCATTACTTGTTCTTCTGGATGATTACACAATTGAGTGTCTGTTATACAAAATAAAGAATACTAAAATCTTGGTCTTAAAAACTTGGCTTTTGCTAATCTGGCAATGAAAATTGGATCTGGAAGTGTCTCGGCCTTTCTGTGTCGACACACAGGTGCCGTCGTCAGTCGATATCTCACCGACGTCAGTCTCTATCGGTCGGCTTTCTGCTGACATCGGTCTTCAGTCGACTGATGTCGGTCACTAGAAGCCCTTTCTCGGCTGATGTCAGTGCCTGAACAGCTCTGAACGGACCTGTACAGACGTGGTATGGCCACCAACCTGTCTCTTCTTAACCCCTAATTGCTGAACAGCCTGATCTCACGAATATAGATTCTAACACAAGATCTATCTCTGTATAACTTATTGGATCAAAACTAAATAAAGAAAATACCTAGAAAGCTCTGTGATAAACTTTTGTGTGAAGTTATCTCTCAACCCTGGAATTCTGTGATAACTTCTAGATGAAGCTATCTCTCAGATCTGTATCTCTGTGATAACTTCTGGATGAAGCTATCTCTCAATTTGGCAATAAATCAGCTAATATCTCACAGCCTCTAAATCACACACAATGAAGAGGGAACGTTCTCCACTGCAATAGAATCTTGGAACCCTTGGCTTAGTCTTCACAGAAGAATTTCTTCAAAATCAATATCAATAATCTATGCATAAATCCATAATGGCCTCCATGTGAAACCCTTATACCCTCAAAAGATATGCTTGCCCTAATTAGGGTTTTCTTAAATTAGCATTAGGGTTTCTAATTTAAAATTAGAGCAAATAATTAATAATTAATTATTAATGAGACCAAATAATTAATATTTGATTAAATCAATCAAATATTAATATCTCCCTCAATATACATCGAATCCTCAAACCGATCGAAGTAGGTGAATCAGGGAGTGATTCTACACATGACCATACCAAAATAAAGGTGCTCCGCTGCATGTCAAATATCCCTAAATAATAGGAGCTCAGGCCCAATGCATCTGAAATACCCTGAATGAAAACCAAATGTAGAAATTCTATGAATCAAAGTCAATCCAAGCTCCATTATGACCCTCTATCCATCCTATTAGCCTACAAAGGTTGTATAATAGGCTAATCATCAAGACTGTCAATGTCCATGAAAAAGGGGACATGACAATCCGCCCCTCCAAAAATTGCTTGTCCCCAAGCAATCTCGGAACAATGAACTACTCGATCCACCTGGATCCCAAGGAAAAAGTTGTGTAACATCCATCATGTCACCAATCAACCCATGTGAATAAATCATTAACATCAACAGCATCAATAGTATCAAAATCAGCAACTGAAAAACTGCACTCGACACCCAAACAACTATCTGAAGACCAACTGTAGATGCCGATAAAAGAAACTGCTCTATGGAACTCAAGCCAACTAAAACATCCACTCTGTCAAAATTCAAGTCCCTGTCTAACTGATACCCACACCCAACTGGACCGTGGATATGACAATCATTGGTACCTGAGTCACTGACACCAAAACTAATATCTAGATGCAAAGAAAAATAAGGAGCATACCTCACCGTATGATGCTGGTAAGAACCCCCAAACTCTGCTACTGGCCCACTTTTGCCAAACTGGGACTCAATGAATGGCTCCAATCTTGGCTCAACAAACATCACCTCAACTCCCTGTAAGGTAACATAGTAGAAAGGGTCCGTAAAATCTCCTCACCCAATCTGCTAATAGCACTAGTACCTCGGACAAGAACACCTTTTGTCATCTTATGTGAATCCAGATGAACACCTGCACTATCCAGCAAATACTCCATGAATGGTTCAGTGCAGTAAAAATTATATGTGGAAGCATCAACATACTCCCCCACACACCCTAACTGATCTCTCTGTAAAGTTGGCACAACCAACTGTACCACACTATCATCCGTGTGAGAATAATCAATCTGGAGACTCGACTCCACTGGTATCTCAAACTCATTAGAATTAGTTACTCCCAAATCATGAACATGTGTATCAGCATCATCAGCATGCTCCTCAGCAACAACTGCAAGAATATACTCATCACCAACCACCTCAATATACAAATGATCATCCATACTCTGTAAATCAACTCCAAAGCTCATATCAACAGACAGAGTATCAACAACTATAGCATCACTATCTAACTCTTTCATATGAAAAGAAACAACTGGTGAAACTAAGTCCTCAAAACTGTCCACTGCATTCTCCTGAGTATCATCTACAATAATAGGATCCTGGGACTCTGCTACAATCTCTGCCATAGTTGAGAGATCCTCAACCCTCAGTGCACTAACATCTGAGCACACCTGTACACTCTGAGTGTAAGCATCTAACTCATCCTCATCTTCACTATATCCTATCTCATAATCATAATAATTATGGGACATGCTGCTCTCTCGTCTAAGTGATCTATAGTGCTCTCTCCTCAACTTGACAAAATGATCAAAGGTCGTCCTCTCTTGAACATGAGGAGGTAATAAGTCCCACTCATCATTCACTATCATATACCGCGTGGGTTTGTTTTTAGATGAAGGATATGAAAGAGATTCATTCAACCTCTTCAAACTGAGTTCCAACTTCCTCATATCATAGTCCCACCGACTCTGAGTATATGAAGTCATTATGATACTTCGTTGATTCAACTTACCCAAACTACCCAACAGGATGGCAAGACATTAGCTCTAATGTGCCCAACAGGATGGCAAGAATTTGGCTCTGATACCACTGTGATATCCCCTTCTAATAGGGATATATGAAAGACACAAAACTCTGATACCAAAGACCAAAGTTCTGATACCACAGTAATGTCCCTTACTTAGGGCCTCTTTTTGTTTCTACAAAAGCTCTGAACAACTGTAATATCCCCTTCAAACAGGGAATATATAAACTCATAAAGCTCTGATCACAGATACAAACTTGCAGAATAGATTCAAAATAAGCATACACAAATCATAGTATAATCTCTCAATAGCAAATAAAGATCTCATTACTTGTTCTTCTGGATGATTACACAATTGAGTCTCTGTTATACAAAATAAAGAATACTAAAATCCTGGTCTTAAAAACCTGGCTTTTGCTAATCTGGCAATGAAAACTAGATCTGGAAGTGTCTCGACCTTTCTGTGTCAACACACAAGTGCCATCGTCGGTCTCTATCGGTCGGCTTTCTGCCGACGTCGGTCTTCAGTCGACCAATGTCGGTCACTGGAAGCCCTTTCTTAGCTTATGTCAGTGCTTGAATAGCTCTGAACGGACCTGTACGGACGTGGTACGGCCGCCAACCTGTCTCTTCTTAACCCCTGATTGCTGAACAGCCTGATCTCACGAATATAGATTCTAACACAAGATCTATCTCTGTATTACTTATTGGATCAAAACTAAATAAAGAAAATACCTGGAAAGCTCTGTGATAAACTTCTGTGTGAAGTTATCTCTCAACCCTGGAATTCTGTGATAACTTCTGGATGAAGCTATCTCTTAGATCTGTATCTCGTGATAACTTCTGGATGAAGCTATCTCTCAATTTGGCAATAAATCAGCTGATATCTCACAGCCTCTAAATCACACACAATGAAGAGGGAACGTTCTCCACTGCAATAGAATCTTGGAACCCTTGGCTCAGTCTTCACAGAAGAATTTCTTCAAAATCAATATCAATAATCTATGTATAAATCCATAATGGCCTCCATGTGAAACCCTTATACCCTCAAAAGATATGCTTGCCCTAATTAGGGTTTTCTTAAATTAGCATTAGGGTTTCTAATTTAAAATTAGAGCAAATAATTAATAATTAATAATTAATTATTAATGAGACCAAATAATTAATATTTGATTAAATCAATCAAATATTAATATCTCCCTCAATATATTTGAATCCTCAAACCGATCGAAGTAGGTGAATCAGGGAGTGATTCCGCACATGACCATACCAAAATAAAGGTGCTCTGCTGCATGTCAAATATCCCTAAATAATAGGAGCTTAGGCCCAATGCATCTGAAATACCCTGAATGAAAACCAAATGTAGAAATTATGTGAATCAAAGTCAATCCAAGCTCCATTATGACCCTCTATCCATCCTATTAGCCTACGAAGGTCGTATAATAGGCTAATCATCAAGACTGTCAATGTCCATGAAAAAGGGGACATGGCATATGTGTATCCATGAACTATAATTTCCACCATGAAAACCACATTCATGCCACCCTGAGTTATGATGGGATTACTTCTCTAGAAGACCATCTAATATCCTATTAAATACTTTGTAATGTTGAAGACATGCTTTTACCAAAATCATTATGGATTCATACATTTTATGGTACTTTGTACGCCTAGGCTAGGGTGTGGTACATCCTTTAAAAAAATAATATAGATATGGATACCTAGAAGTGCCTCACACATGGTTTTATTACAACATTTTCATTTTATTCTCCATAAATGGATTTAAATTTATGCCTACAAACAATCTACCAGGTTGTTGTAAGAGATCAAGCACCAGTTGAAGACCATAATAGACACATGCATGGCACACTTGAGGATAAATTGGCCATATTTCAAGAGCATGATACTCCTACCTTATCTCTATTGGATTATAACTCTCAATTTAAATATGCCCATTAGGAATATATACATAAGGGAAAGCAAATGTTTGTGTACTAGGTGTAACACCTAAATGTGGTACTTGAGTGTTAAGATTTCTACTTGAGACTACCTATGCCTAGCTTATCTAGAGACATATTCTAGATCCTATTATAAAACTTATCTAGCCTTCATGTGGGCTATAAGTGTCCCTAATCATCCCTAAAGTAGTCACAAACCCTCATTTCTTGATCTTGGACCTTCATGCCTAGTGTTATACCACTTGGACACTAGTTCCATAATAATGACACTAGCACCATAATAATTACACTAGCACCACATGTCTCTAGTGTCCCAATAGTGGAATTAATTCCTTTTCAATATATTTTTAACAAATGGATATATTTTCAAATCTAAAACCTTTTAAGGTTATCTCAAACCTCTTTTAACACACACACAAGTATCAAAATGGTATATAAACCTGAATTTTGGCCCTCTAAAAACTATATGGAAATAATATTTAAAATACACATTCAAACTTAGAATAATTTATACACAATTAAGGTTATCAATCCCTATTCTACCCTACTTATGCATACTACCATCTATAACATTCCTAAGCTCAGATTACCCAGATTTTTAATCTCAATCTCATTCAAACAACTCAAGTCTACTATCTTCACTTGTAATTGCACCATCACTTGGGTGGGGAGAAATACATTGGCCTTGATCCCTTCTTGGAGTATTGGTATGCAGGAAACCCTCATCACAATGGGGTGTTGAGATGTCTAGCCTGCCCTACTAGTAAACACACTTTTCAACTTGTATCAATTGGATGACCAAACTATATGGAGGATTAGGGTTTTATCATAAATTTAATTAAAAAATAAAATATAAAGGGTCTCAAGACTCATGAAAATAGGAACAAAACTCATAAATTTTGACATAGGTGTACCTATAAGCTCAGGATAGTCCTACATAAAAAACACTAACACTAATATAGGGACATTACCACCACATTTAAAATAATGGTTCTATTGGCCAATTTCAGTGCTAATATCCAAGAGTGGTTGTCATACTAAGATCCTATTTATAACACTTAAACCAACTTTTATCTCAGTTTATAGCCTCTAGATAATTTGTCTCATTTATTTTCTAGTTATGTTCCTACTTTCACTATTATTACTATTTTTAAAAAGTCTAAATTTATTCAATTCTATAATAAATCAATGGATATATTTATTGCATATTATTACCTGATTTAGTATACTTATATTTTTAAGAAACACAATATTTATACTTGCTATGTCCTAAAAGGTTAAAACTTTTGATGAACTTGACTTACTTCAAACATTACTCAAACCCTAACCCTAGATGCTCTTAGGATTTGTATTCTTTTTGTTTCTATGCTCATATATTTATTTTAAAATATCATATTTGTTTCAATATTTTATTTTTGTAATATTTCATAGATTAAATTTCCTTAAAGGTTTAAAATATAAAATAGTTTGTTTTCCTACTCCCCAAACTATAATGGTAGAATTAAATAATCAATTTGAAGAAACCAATAAGATAAAATTGTAATATTTTGTTTCCAAATATTCAGATATGAAATATGACATTATCAATATTATTCATGAATAACTTCAATAATAAAACTAGGATCAATCTTATACTCCCCTAGATAATAACATTGTTACACCTACATTGGGGCCAACTCAGATAGCACAATAATCCATTATAACTCAAGAAAAATTAGTGATAACTAAACCTATTATTATTAGTTACTCCACTCCATATGTACAATCCATTATGTAAGAGGTTCATACTCTATAGGCTAAGGTGTTACATCTTGAGCAAGGAACCACTAGGCCATCACATACCTTATATTCTCATGATCTTTACATATAACTTTGGTACATCACATAGTGGTAACTCATTTACCATACATATTCATGGCACATAAGATTACATTATATGATGGTAAGGTGACCTATAGCACCATATCCAAGATTTTTGTCTAACATGTTTGGACTACATGTCCAATGATTGGCTCTAGAGTAATTTATTCCCATAGAGTTTAAAGGATTATGCCTTAGAGTGATATTATGATCCACCAAATTATTATAACCACATTAAATAAACTGGTATATATTTTTTTAGCACACTTATAAATAAACATCAGTGATAAGATCTCATATGCTCAAGTTGCACAAATGAAACTAAATTTAAATGATCCTATTGTAAAATATGTCTTATGATATAAAACTATATTAGCTAAATTGACTAGACCCATGGTAGATAAATATCTTCAATAAATATTTAAATAGAGTCTTATACCAAGATTACATGAAGCTATATTTTTTAAGAACTTTTTAACCTTCATAGATTTATGCCACACAGTGAAAGAAAGAAAAGTCAAGCTTTTTTCTATGGGAAAACTAAAATATACTAGTGGATAAAAATCAATTGCTAAGAGTTCTAGGAAGCGTCCATATAAGGTAAGGTCAAATAAAAATAAGAGTGATCCAAAGGTTATAGTTAACACAAATTCAGAGCCATCTCCTCACCTGGCTTTATCAACTCCTCCACATAGAGTTTTTACTAACCTTCATGAATCACCAGCACTTGTTTTATAGTAGCTATTAAAATTTAATGTCATATCTCTCCCTCCAATTAAAGAGGTTGATATGACATAGACTCTTCAAAATAACTATGATTCTAATGAATTATAAGAATATCATAGGGATCCATACCATACAGTAAATAGATGCATCAACTTGAAACATAAGATACAAGATTTTATTAAGGCTAACATTATTGATGTGGGCACACCCATAGAGACACCCAAAGTAAAATATATAGAAGATAAGTCATTAAAAATGTTACTATATTCATTTCTAAGTCATACATCAAATGAGATAGGGAGCTCTTCAGGTTTTCACTACATTTATCAGGTACATCTAGCTTCAATAATCATAACACACTAGTACAAAGAGGGTGTTGGAAATTTGGCATGTCAAGGCCAAATGCCAACCCTTACAATTAAAAACTTTTCATGGTCATCATAATGTTAATTAACTATGAATTTAAGGGAGTATATCTCAGTGTCATGTCAATTGGTGGCATGTATCATCATGATGTGTTATTTTGATGTATTTAACAAAGGATTCAAGTGGTCTTGTGATTTAAAGTTCCTTGATGGAGATGGTTGAAGATGGAAACTGATGACTCCCTATGAGTTTATTTTATGCAATATTATATTAAATCATGATGGACTATAAGCCTTAAAAAAGGGTGATTAACATACATAAAATCCTCATGAAAAACTTCTAAGAAGGTTACAAGGTACTTTTTCATGATATTCATTAGCAATCTTCTTGTGAAAATATGTGTATATGGTTTAAAAGTGAATTTTTTGGTCTTTAAATTGAAAATTTTGACCTCATAAGTCTTTAAAGTATCATTAATATATTTTAATCACCCATCATGGTTACCCTATTTCTTAGTCACATGATTCTTCCTTTGAAAAGTGTCTCTTCTATTAGCTCATAAGGTTCTTTGGCTATAAAAAGAGATCCCACATGTGAAAAAGAGCTATATTTTTCTTCTCCTTAATGTATTATTTACTTATAATAATATTTTAAATATTATCCTTATTCATATTTCCCTAAAATGATGATTTGAATCTGAAATAAGAGGAAAGGAGGGAGAATTTCTAGGTTTGGAGAGTGTTTTTAGATGGTATAGAACTGTACTATTGGATATGCTTAGGAAGAAGCTATGAGATGTAAGAAGAACTTTTTTTAGACACATGGTGAAGATATTGGACCATTTGAAGGCTTTAGGAGACCAAATCTGATGTGTTTTCTATAGATGGTTCAATGGCAAATAGTAAAATTATCACATGTTTATGCCTACTCCATACGGTAGAGAGAGAAAGTGAATCTGAGATCTTGACCAAATAAAATATACCCCATGAAATTAAAATCATTGGTATTGGTTTATTGTTTTATCCTCCTATATTTATGATCAAATTTTAATAACTAAGGGTTTTGTTCACTAATTACATATGCACAAGGAAATAGGAGTGGTATGGTTTTGAGATATTCCTAACTATTTTGATAAAACTCGTGTTTGCTCTTATTTCTTAAGGTCTTGAAGATACCTTACATGGATTATCCAATAGGTTGATCCAAATTAGTGATTATATGGAGTTAAATAAGACATCAATTTCCATTCTACAATCTACAAGCAAGTTTAATAGGTTGTACGGTTCATGAGAGATCCAAGGATATCAAGATTCTTTAAGATTTTATTTTCAGGGTTTCATTCATGTCAAGGGTAATTAATTAAAGTTTTTTAATGTATATCAAATTAATATGGCCTCAATCACCATCAATAATATAAAAATATCCTCACATTCCTATTTTAGAAAATTTTAAGGAAACTTAGAATTTGTTAAAGTATTTTGATGATTCCTAGGTTTCATTTTTGATAGTTTGTGCTAATCTAAAGACATCTAAACTATTATACCCTATTGAAACATATGATTATGTTTACATTGGATCTTTCAATATTGTCTTAGAAATGGATTCAAAATTATTTTCAATCCTTTGGCTTTATTTCACTTTCTCAATCCTTATCACTACCTTTTCACCATAGCTATAAGCTTATCGTCCCACTCCATTCTCATTTTCATGTATCCCCTCATTCATACACATATCACTACCTATCATCTACTTTCACTTCATTTATCCACTATAAAATAATATTTAATAGTGTTAGAAATCATAGTGGTAGTTAATTTATGTATACAAACCTTAAAAACCCTACTTTAGAGGTCAACCTCTACCGATAGCCAAGGCAAACACAGTCAAGAAATTTTCATGGAAAGTTGTAAGAAAGGAGGTAATAGAGGATATATCATTGAAGGTATTTATTTTAAATATCTCCTCAAGTTTAAATTAATATATGATAGGTTCATAAAAAAAATTTATGACCTTCTCAAGGGCTAATTCCACCTTTGTCCATATAAAATAACCCTACATAGTCACCTGCAATTGTCATGAGAGTACAATACATAGTCATTCTAAAGAATAAATCATGGAATAGATGCATAAGTGAGAGTTAGCATAGTTTTAAAGGTTATTTATCCCTATTTTATACTTCATTCAAATCTTAGTAGTCCAATGGGGAAACCAATGAACTTGTATTCAATCATCCTAAGATAACCTATAGGCCTATCTAAAGATCATCAATTTTTCAAGATAAAGTGTTGACATAGGTATGAAATATGTTTGACCTAATTAGAAGCTTTGAATAGGTTCATGGACTATTTATAAGGTTATGACCATTGAGGGAGATATTAGGAAATTTAGGCATGTCAAAATAGTCCTAAGAATTAAATTGATCATCCTAAGACACCTAAAAATGACTTATGGAACAAGTTGGTCTTAATGGCAAAGAGAGAATAGAGAGATTGTTTGAAAAGGAATCATGAGCATAAATAAGAATATATATAGGGTCAAGAGGGTCATAATAGGTCAGTAATGTGATGAGGATTAAGTTCATATGTGTATTCAAGACCATCTGAAAGAATCTATAGGCCTATTTGAGGGGAAAACTTAGTTTCAAACCTAAAAGAGAATGACAAGATTATTTGAGAGACTTATGAGCCTAATATGGACTTAAGTAAACATTAAATATCATCATAAAATTCAAGTATATGGGAGATGAAATCCTAAAGCATAGAGAGTACAATTAAGGTGGTTTATAAGACCTATAACCACATAGTGAGAATGTTGGCTTCAATAGTCTGTTTGATGAGGACATAAGGTTTTGGTTTCTAAATATAAAAATAATGACAAGGATATCATATATTAATCTTTCATAAAGGAAAAGGAATAACTTTAATGCATACAAATGAATACTAACTCCATATAGTGTCTCAAAAAGAGAAGGCCTAATTCACTCATGGGTGGACCCAGTCAACCTTAAAATGAAGATTGAAGTCAATATTTTCAAGATAATGTTGGATCCAACTGAGTGACTGAAAAATATTGGAATGAAAATGAAGATATCATCATTAGGAACTCCTTAACTATCTATATGAGGCTCTAAGTCACTTAACATGTTTAGGCATTATGGGAACTTGACTATGCAAAATGTTATCGGTAAATAAATGACTATTTCAATTCAGAAAGATGAATGAAAAGCTCATGAAAATGAGATAAATATTCACCAAGTTTTTAGAATACTCAGGGTTTCATGACAATGTTTAATTTTAAATATTCACCTATAGCTAGTGTTGGCAGGTTGTAAGGTTTAGGAGTCTACTAAGAATTGACAGTGATTAAATAAGGTGCATAGCATTGTGAAGTGAATAGATTAGGATAGAGTCATTTTAATAAGTAATTTATATCCTAATAAAATTCTTATTATCATTCTTACAGCCAAATACAAAGGTGATATAAAAACTTAGTCACAAACCTATTGAAAACTCAGGTAGTCCACTAGCTAGTTTTGGAAAAAATGAGTCTTGAGGCCTTTCTAGGCATGATCTAGATATGAAACATGGTAAAATTATTATTTATGAGAGGTTTTAAGTTTCCATGGTCTTGGTAAGGTCACATCAGTAGTGTAATCATCCACTATTTTTTCACAGTCATGCCTCAATTTATTGACGGTCAACAATAGAACTATGAGGACTATTTGGAGGTTTAATGGATCAGACGAGGGGTTTGAACCTCATGTGAAGGTTTATGAGGTAGAGGAATGTTTTAATTATACTTAATATATATATTTATATGGATAACATTCATAATTTAATGTAAATATTACTTTGAGGGATAGCATATGCAAATAGGCCATAAACCCTTAAGAAACCGTACCACCATTTTGAACTAATCTAAGTATTATTTCACATTGATGATCATTGGAATGGTGTGAAGAGTATTTTTAAGTCTTGAGGTATGTTTTGGAGTGAATTTAATGTAATATAATTGTCATATTTGTCTCTTAAACTTTGTTTCTGCTTGCACAATCTAGACATCCAGTCGAGCCACCACTTCACTACACACCTATCTTTATTGATCATTTGCATGGGAGATTGAGTTGATTAGGGTTTTTTAATGGATAATTATAATTTAAGTCTATGGAAAATGGTTTTACATTACGGATTCATACATTATGATCCATTTTTAAGAGTTTTAAACCCTTAAAACACTTTCAAAATCTTGAGAAACACCTAATGGAAGAATTATGCCTCAAGCTGCATTATAATGAGGTGTTTGAGCCATGAAATGATGTTGGTTGTCTTCATAAATCTCCTAAGCTTAACCATATCCTATTGATTGGCATGTGTATGAGACATATTGTAAGGACCCGGTCTGAGAACACTATTTTTAGCATGTAAGAAAATGAAATGTGTTTACATATAAAATGAATTATAAAAGGAAGATGGGGTCTTAAACTTCCTAAATATCCTTTAAATAACCATTTATAGGGGTCTTTATGGCCATTTACATAGGTAGATAGGTATTTATGTTTAAATAATGAAATGTATGCATACAAACCCAACAAATAGAAGATGAATGGTTTAATAAATCCAACACCAAAACTCCAAAGGACCTCAGTGCATTTATTCATGTTGTATATATTTGATTAAGATATTTTAAACTCATGATGAGGTCAAGATGTTGAATATCCCTACATATACCTATGCCTATCTATTGGCTTCATTAGATAGTGCCATCAATAAGGGTTAGTAGAAGGCAAATTGGGGTCATGATTGCACTTAATATCTTCATTGATTTCATCATCAAGTTTATTTAAAGATGTTTTTTTGATATAAGTTACAAGAGAAGCATTATGATACATCATTTAGGTCTTAAAACACCAAAAATTATTAGAAATCCTATTTTATTCTCTGAGAGGTGACTTCACATACTCCCCATGGTATGGATCTTTATCATGGGAGGTTTGGAGCTTTAGGAGAGGTAAAGGGACTAGTATGATAGTGTTTTGTGGCATTGGTTTAGATATTCAATACCCAAAATTTATAAATCATCATTAAGAGCCCTAAGCACTCTTAAAGCCTACTACAAAGATGTTTGAGAATAATTGAATAAAAAGTCATATAAATAGATTAAAATCACCTGAAAACCACCTAGATCATCTAGCATACTTATAGAGGTTCATGTCCATAGAATTTTGTAGTATAGATGGTGTATGAACCTATTTGAAAATAGGGTTTTAAGAGTAAAAAGTGTAGAAAGAGAGGTACAAGGAAATTTAATAAATCACCAATCATTAGAGATTTAATCTTGACACTTTTTCTATCTCCTCAAATCATCAAATGATCCAAACAATGACTATAAATGCCCTTGTGAGTTCATTCTAATTAGCTAGTCTACAAGAGTGAAGGACAAGGTGACCTAGTCACCTAATTTGATAAGTTTAGAGGTGTTTATTTCTCAAAAATACCTATTTCATGGTGTGAGGCATTGATTCAAGACTAAAAATCACTTATTCATAGGTTTATATGGTTTCACGTAGGCTTTTATGGCCATCAAACATTAGCATTTGGGATACTAGGCCTAATTAGCCTAGTAGACCTACTGGGTCAATCAAGTGATGTTTAGAATAGAATAGAGATATGATGAAGTGAGTTAATTCAATGTGGATATATATATATATATATATATATATATATATATATATATATATGACTATAATTTAAGTGATAATTCCATGAATAACTTAAGTGGTAATTACATGCATAATTGATCCTTGAGAGCAATCACATGTATAATTGACTCTTAAGTAGTAAAGTATAGGATTTATTTAAAAAGATAGAGGCATAAAATTATTCAAGATGAGATTAAATCAGTCAAATATAACTTCAACTACCTCATCTCAACACATAAGGTCATGAAAGAACATCAATTATGGAGAGATTCTTGAGGATTATTTGTAGTTGTTTGTAATTGAAGTGATACTTGAGTTAATGATAAATTGATGTTATTCTCTTTTCCTATGTGACATTATTATTTTTATCACCTCAATTTTTATATATTTGAGGCCTTATTACTTTTTTTTGGGATCCCTGAGGTTGGTATACAAAAAACTATTCTAAAATTATAACTTGCACCTTGAGTTAATGAGAAAAGATTATTTTAGACTCTTCATAGTTGTTAGTGTGTTTATTGATTATTGATTTAAAGATGAGTATGATTTATATATTCTTTTTTAGGTCCTCTTCTTAACTTAATACTATTTTTTCATCCTCTAAAGGTCACATGAAGTTTTTAGAGATATAATTGTGTTGAATATTGAATTAGTATATAGCATCTTTAAAGACCTCCATTCCCTTACCTTCAAGTTACATATCTTCTATCTAGCATTCATCTAAAATACTAATGTTTAGTATTTTATTAAGAAATTATTATTGAAAATTTATTTCCTTTTGATTCATAAGTGTGCTAAAGGATAAGGTTAAGAGAGTATCATTCAAGAATAGGTGCATCACCATCACTAGTATAGGCTTTCCCTTTCAGTTATCTTTTTAACTATTTTCACCCCCAATGAAAAATAGGTTTTATAAAAATGATTCAAGTTGATACATAAGAGGATATAGCCTCATAATCTAGAGGTTTTGTCTGGTTATAGGTATCCCACAACCTGTAAACCAATTTAATGTTATTCCAAGTTTGAAGGAGATTTGAGTAATCTACTTCAATAGGGTGCAACTTGGGTTGCTAACAATTATAGCACACCTAGTGAGACTTCTTATTCAAAGGATTTAGAGCATACATCTACATATTTGAGTATATTAACAAGATTTAGAGGTTTCAGAGGTAGATTTCCATATATTTCATGCCAAAAGTGGTTACAAGATCTTCCTCAAAAGGAAAAGAGATTGAATTTATTGAGTTATCTTTTCATACAATTAAGAAAAAGAAGTCTTCTAAGTCTAATCCAAATATTATAGCTTATATTTCTCCCACTATTTCCCAAAAATCTCCTTTTGTCCAAATAAATATTGTCTAAACTTGTAAATCCCACACTTGAAATGGCTATTCTTAGGAGACAAGATTTTGTGCCTTTTAATGTTGGTAGCCCCTTTAACCTCAATTAATTTGATGGAATTACTAATACTATATTAAATATCCTTCCTTATTTCATAGGAGAAAATATAATTACTCCTATCGATCATATTGTAGATATAGCTAGTCTATGTTTAGTGCATAATGTAACCCAAGAAAATGTAGCTATGAGATTGTTGGAAACTTCCTTTAAAGGTAAGAAACTCCAATGGTTTATGGGTTTGACACCTCCATCCATTAACACTTGGTATGAGTTTTGATAACTCTTGTGTAATAAATTTGAAGATAAGAGTGAACATCTTTCCTTGGTAGATCAACTTACTACAATCAAGAGAAGCCCCTAGGAGTTCATGGTAGACTTCAACTACAAGTTTTAGAAAACTTGGAATAGGATCCCTATAATTATAAAACCCACCCATAACTATGCAATCTTATATTACTTTAAATCTCTAAATACAGATGTGGTAATTATGATACAATTAATGGGATGAATTACCTTTCTATATTCTTATGAAGTATCCATAATGGTTGAGAATTACCTAATCCAAGAAGGTAAACTATCTCCTAGACCACCCATAAATTTAATTCTAGAGATTCACCCTCTTGTGCCTACCATTGTTACATTACCAACTTCAACTAGTCTTGATAAAAAACAGGGTAATAAGGTGGACAGATTGGGTAAGATAGAGAGTGAACTCAAAGCTCAAAATAATAAGTTAGTAGCTTAGTAAAGGAAATAAGTTCCACCTTATAGGCCTTACCAAGCCCCTAACCAATCCTATCAGTATAATAGACCTCATTATTAATCCAATCGATAAGGTTAAGGGTAGAATACACAATCAAGATTATATAATGTTTATCATCACAATGTTGCTAATGTTTCTAGAACTTTGGTTCCAACTTAGAGTAATTATGCTCAAGAATCCATGGTCTAATCAATTAATATGGAAATGGCTCCAACTAGTGAGGTGAGTCAACAGTCTTTCATGTAACAGGGTCCATCTCTTCCACCACATGATAATTAGCTACCTTCACAACACAAAGAAGCTTCTCTATCACATGGAGACATTCCTTATTTGACTAAAGTTGAAGTACCAAGTCAACAAAGATAAAGTGGGAATAAAACACCTTCTAAAACTACTTTTTTTAATTTTTAGGAATGTCAAAATCCTTTTGGTCAAATGGCAGCTAATCAAGGTTAGACTATGTCTAATGTGGACAACTTATTTACAGCTCATATAAGTTTCAAAAGAAGGGATGTTGGTGATGGTTTGGGTCCTAAAAAGGTAACTCCTCTACCTTCTCAACCACCTCAAAATACTACCACTCAAGATGCACCTCAAAAACCATCATCAAATAATCAAGTACAAGATGGTAAGGGGCAAAATCAAAAAGTTCCTTTCATTACACAATTTACACAAAATTTAATCATCACTTTATCTCCTAAATTATAGCCCAAGATATCCACTTATCTTCTTAGTAATGTTGATCAGATTATGAAGGTCTTTGTCTCTATTTCTATTCTATATACATTACTTATTTTTGGATGAAAGAATCTCCTGAAGGAAGAGCTCTCCAAGCTTCATGTTTCAGATAAACAAGAATAAAAATTAAGTGTTATTCTTAAAAACTCTAGTCAACTTATTAAGCCTCAAGAATCAAATGTGATTAATCCACCTCCCTTATATCTTTTAATTTTTATAAGTGATTGCCTTTTTCATAATTTCATGATTGATAGTGGGGTTCGTACCTCTGTCATGCCTAAATCTATAGTTGATAAGTTGGGAATTTAATATGAGCCTCATGAAAAGGGAGTTTTACAATTAAATTGGTCTCTTACTAAGACTGTGGGTCTTCTTAGGGATCATAAGGTCATTTTATCTTTTTTTCCTAATTTTACTATCTCTAAAGATGTGGTAGTAGTTGATTTCCCCCTACTTTTCCTTATGCTTATCCAAAGATTTCACTTCCAAAATAGGGCGATATATTTATTTTGATTGGTCCTACATGTTTTTTAAAACTAGGTACAAGAAAAAGTTTACCATAAGGTCTGAACCTATATCTATATCTCATTTGAAACCTTATATGCCTAACCTATCAAATGTTAATTGCACTATCTCATAAAAGGATGAACACTTCAATGATTAAAAACCTTCCAAATCACTTGAAGGTTTACCATATTTACTCCTTGATGAGTGGTAATTTGATAATAATGGTTATTATCCTTATAAAAATAGTAAATAATCAGGTTTGGGTGTTTATTGCATGCATGAATAAGGTGCCATAATTCTAAACCTCACTATCACAACACAGGATCATGAAGGAGTTTGCATTTTATTCTTTGATGGGTCTAGATTAAATAATGGGAGTGGGGAAGGTGTTATGATTTTTTATCCTCTAAATAAAATTTACTAATATGCTATAATATTTTAATTCAATTGTACTTCTAATACTGTATAATATGAAGCTCTCATTCATGGTCTGTAGTGGGCAAGGAAGAGCGGTAATAAGCTTATATAGGTTAAAGGATATAGTGAATTAGTAGTGTGGAAGGTAATAGGTTTGAGTGTAGTGAATAATCCACTATTTATGGCATAAAAACATAGAGTTTAGTATATTATAGAGGACTTTTAGTCATTTGGCATTTTCTCCATTCCTAGATGATCCAATCAACATCCAAATAGGTTAGTTACTATTGGGGAATAGGATGATATAGTTGATGGGATCAAGTACACTAATGACTAGTATAAAATTAAGGTTGTATTTAGACTCTTAGTTACAAATAATTATGTAATTTTTCAATTATTTCATAGTGATAAATAGATTGCCTTTTTCCTACAACATGAGGTAGAATTCTGCCCAAAGAACCATGATAAGTTATAACATCAATATGAATACCAGATTATCTAATTAAGGTCAAATAAGCTACCTAAGGGATTTTTAGCTTTTGGGATCATATGTAATTATTAATATTAGATAATAAAATATAAGGTAAAAATATCTAATAAAAAGGAACACTGAATAAATTGCCATAGTTAAAGATAAACTACTCAAATTAGGAAAATTGAATACTAATGATGAGTGAGAAGCCTTCATAGAATTTTTTAAAGAGTTTATAGATGTGTTTGCATGGTAATTTCATGTTTTAAATGTTTTTGATCCTAGCTTGGAACAACATACCATAGATCTAGAAGAAGATGCCAAACATGTGAGACCAAAACAAATATCAATCATTGCCAAGGTTGAGATCCTTATGAGGAAAGAACTAACAAATATTATTGAATCTAATATAATATTTACCATCAAAAATTATACATGGGTGGAAAATATTTTACCTATGAGGAAAAATAATTAGGAGATAAGGCTATGTTTAGATTTCAGATATCTCAAAAGGGTGGCATTGAGAGATCATTACCCTCTTCCCTCCATGGATCCGATTTTTTAAAGAGTTTCACGTTCACAAAGGCTTTATTTACTTGATGGATACTTATTTTATAATTATATATTTGTGAAGGATCAATATCAATACAAAAATACCTTCATAACTAAGTGGGGTACTTATTCATATAAGAAAATGCATTTTGGACTCTCTAATGTTGGGGCTACTTTCCAAAGGGCAATGGATGTGGCTTTTCAAGGGATCATAGGTGAAATGGTACTTTTTTAATCTAAATTATATTAATATTTTTTCTAAAGATACTAAGGATAATTTTACACACTTGATATTGGTATTTGATAGGTGTAGACAATTTGGGGTCTCTTTGAACCCCAAAAAGTGTATCTTTATAGCGCATGAGGGAAGGCTCTAAGGACATGTTGTATCCAAGGATAGAGTTTCTATAAATTCTAAAAGAATAAAGGTAATATTTATTTGTTTTTTCTAAAACACAAGAAGGCATTCCAAATCTTCTTGGGAAATAACAATTTCATTAGGAGGTTCATACTTAGATTTGTAGAATTGGTTAGTCCACTAGCTCACATGCTCAAGAAACATCAAGAGTTCTCATCGAACAAAGAAGGTAAGATAAATTTTGAGACCATAAAACTATCTATCATTTAATATCCTACTCTAATCAACCCTAATTTTACTATATATCTCTTCATGTATGCCTTCTCCACATGTAACACAATTTCTTCCATGCTCATGCAATAAAATAGTGAATGATTAGAGTAGCCTATTGCTTTTTTAAGTCAATAATTAGAAGGATATGAGTAAAAATAACATTTTTTTAAAATAATGTCCTTACTATCATAAGGGGTTTGAATAAATTTAAACATATGGTCTCTAATAATAAGATATTTTTGATGGTATATCATCCTAGTGTAAATGATTTTATCCTTAATAGGGATCTAAGTGAAAAGAGGGTTGGTTGGGTGACCAAATGCATGGAATGTGATATATAATTGAAGGTTAAAAATCTGGTTAAAGTTAGAGTATTTTGTGAGAAACTTTCATCAAATGTTAAAGAGGAAAAGGAAGTGGTTTTTATAGTCTCAGATAGTTAACATGTTGTTATAACTATTTATCCTTTTAGGTGGACTCAGGACATAACAAGAATCCTCCAAATGGGAGAGTCTTCTATGGGACTAGATGGGACAAATAGGAGAAATTTTAGGCTGAAATATATCCCTTATATCTTGGTTAATGGATTATTATTCAATAAGGACATTATGGGTATGTTTCTAAGATGTGTAAAAACTAACCAAGTAGATAAGTTGTTAGAAAAATTCCATGATGTGCCTATTGGATGCCACTTTATATCCAACAATAAAACATCAAATATATAAGATCTAGTTATTTTTGGCCTACTTTTTTAAAATATTCACATGCATGGATTATAATATGTTATAAGTGTGCAATGTTTACTGGTAAATAGAGAGTAACCACCATGCCTTTGAAACTTATTCAATTTTAATCGTACTTCATGCAGTGGCACTTAGAATCCATTGGAATGATTCATCCTCTATCAAGTGTTAGACATAAGTGGGTTTTAATAGCCACTAATTACTTTAACCAAGTGGGTGGAGGCAGTTGCACACAAGGAAGCAAATGAGAACTCAGTTTTAGAGTTTTATGATATCTTGGTGACTCATTTTGGGGTTCCCTCAACCATCATATCAGAAAATTCTTTGGATTTCATTAGTGAAAAGGTATGTGAGTGGGATCTTGATCATGGTATTTATCTCAAATCTTCATCAAACTATTATCCTAAAGTTAATGTACTAGAATATTCCACTAATAATAATTTTATTAGGATCAACAAGATAACAATGGAGGATAGCCAAAGAGGATGGATTACCAAGTTAAATACAACCTTATGGGTAGATATAATTACTCCAAAGAAGGCTATTGGTCACTCTCCTTACCCAATAGTTTATGTTAGAGAAGAAAGGTTATTAATTTCATTATAACTTCTAGCCTTGGAACTTGCACATCAGATGGAGCTTATGGAGAATGTTACAATAGAGGTAACAATAAATGAAATAAGATAGTTGGAAGAAATAAGAGATAATGTTACACATACTATATGGTCTAACAAAAAATAAGTCAAAATATATTTTGACAAGAGATTTTTTGTCACTTGGATTTGCACCCTTTGAGGAGATGGAAAAGATCTCCTCATCCAAGTGGTATAATGGATACACCTATAGGCTTGTGGCTAGCCTAAGGATGAGGTAAATCTCTAGATAGGGATAACTCCCTTGATGTACCACTTTGGATCAAAACTACACTTAACTTTGGGGGTGAAAAGGGAGAGAGATAACTAAAAGAAAACTAACTTAAGGGAGGTGATACACCAAATAGATTGATGACTTCCAACCATATGCATGTTACAATTGAAATCAAGGGACAAATTGAACATACACTTCTCCAATCTTCATCTTCTCACATCAATGTTACATTGTGAGGTTATGGATGAATTTGAAAATATATGAGGACTATGAGGGCACTAATTAATAGACTAACTCACTCAATATTTGACATCTCATAAAACACATCACATGCCCTACAAGAAGAAGATTTTCAACTATAAATAGATGATAGAATGAAACAATCATGCTAAGGAAATAAGAGTTATCACATATGAAAAATAAAACATTCCAAATGAACACACTAATAAAATTCATGAAATAGGTAACAATAAGTATTCTTATTGATCAAAAGGTATACAAATGAGTAGGGCTTCACCATACTTATGTGGACCATAAAGTATAATGCCAAAATGGCTATTTCTTATAGAACTTGAGAGATAGAGAAGAAGAGATAAGTATAAGGGTCATAGAGACACTTGTGAATATGATCCAAGGAGTTACTTTTACATGAAAAGAAGATATGGATCAAACCATGTAAGGTTAGGAAGCCCAAGTGTTAATTCAAGGCATAAAATTCATGAAAAGTGGCATGAAACTCTTTCTGTTGGCTCAAAAAAACTACCTTCATGATTGACCCTATTATAACACCTCATATCAGATTAGGAATAGTTAAAATTATTGTGATGAAGGGAAAGGACATAAAAAATTCCTTTCCATGCATTAGTTTCATTCATGGTCATCTATAATCATCCTAAGTAAGCCACCATCATCTATCAAGAAAACTCCTCTTCTAAGCACTCTGCACACTTGGCCTCAAATTTGGCATTATTTTCCCATGAAAATCCATGGTATGGAGTGGAAGATAATTTTTAATACCCTCAATTTCCAAATAATCATTAATGAAACCTTAAAATCACTTCCCCTTAGATTTTTCACACTTCTCACTAGCTTCTCCAATATACCAGTTTTGATTGGCTTAGATGAGAGATATTATTGAAGCACTTAGGATTTTTTCTAAGGAATGAAATTAATATGGGTAGTTGGAATAAGTCTTAATATTTATCCAAAATTTTAATTCTTCAAACTCCTCCTAGAACCTACGCAACATAAAAAATGGTCAAATATACCTTATTTCTCACATCTATGTACAAGTATGTACATTAAAAATGTATGTGGAGTATCTTTAATGAGTCATGTACAAATTAAAATAGGTTTCCTAAGTAAAATATTCTATTTTATGAGTCATTAAAATCCATTTTCACCATCAAGTCCTTAATCAAGGTTTGTAAGGGTTTTTGGTAGTTTTGATTCTTAAGGTTTGATCATAAAAGTTTCAGGTTTAACTTGTAAAAAAATATAATTAATTTTATTTTCAAGTACCTTAATAACTTCCCCAAACTCCTTTGGCTCCCATGAATATCATCAAAATATAAATGAGAAAATATAATTAATTTTATTTTCAAGTACCTTAATAACTTCCCCAAACTCCTTTGGCTCCCATGAAGATCCTCAAAATATAAATGAGCTTGTTTCTTCCATTCATGCATGTCTAAGTTGGTTTAAGGTTAAAGAGTGGATTAATTTGGTTTTATTTTCACTCTAAAAAATTTATAAACTCTATATTTTCCCTAATATCATGTTACAATAATTTATAAATATTATTTCATGATAGAAGTGTAAATGGTTATCCATTTGGCTTTAGGCTTAAGTGTGTTGAATAAGCCTGCCTGCAACCTAAAGCCTAAAATGAATTTTTTGATAGCTTCCCTAAATTAAAATATATTATTAAAATATAATTTTATCCCAAATACATTATTTATCCCATTATAAATCTCACTTATAACTATAATTGAAAGTGAATTATTATTTGGCCTCTAGGCATGCCCTTGCCTTATGAGTCTATTTATAGTCTAAAGGGGTTTGGACCTATCTATTAATATTCACCTATATATGATTGATTATTATGATTATGATATGGGTATTAAAACTCATCACACCCTCTTTAAATTTTTCATGTTCTTCTGGTTTATACTTCTTACCTATCTCCTTAAAACTACTAGTTTCAAGCATGAGGGAGTGCCCTCTCTCTAAGACAAAATAGAGGGCACTCCCCTACCTCCTCAAAAAAAAAATTAAAATTATAGGTTATTTTATAAGTCTTTTATATTCCATATAAAAAAGCTAAGCCCTTTGTGACATCATTTTACCCCTCAAACTTGTAAAGAGAACAAGATAAACTCCTTTAAAGGTTGACTATGCAGGGTTTGGAAGAATGACTATGTTTTACTTGAATTTTGGGATCATTCTTAGCTTGATTACAATTTAAAAAGATTTTTTATATTATCATTATATTTATTAAGGTTTTAATAATCTCTAATCCATCAATTCATCCTTCAAATCTTTTAAAACTCTTGCCTAGGTGACTGTGTTTCCTGCTTGACTATATTCTACCTTTGTAACTTTGACTGTAGGTGAATGTGGCTTATTTGAATTTTTTTAATAATATTTGAGGGTATAAATATAATATTTAAATATAAATAAAATATTCCAACTAACTTATCACTCTATTTCTTCCAAACACCATCATTATCATACTTTTTCAACTTGATGGACTGTTGACTGTGTTTTTTATGTAGAATAGGCACCTGTAGTTATTCTTGTGTATGTTATGTATATAAAATAATTAAAAATAATTTATTAATATTAAAAAATTAATTTTAAAATCATACATTTCATTTCATATTAGGATTATACCCTTATATAATTAAGAATATTATGCCCCTAACTCACTGCCTATATACCCTGCTTAACAGACCCCTATAGGTGACTATTAGCCCATTTGAACCTAGTCATGATATATTAATAATATCTATTGAACCCCAATTTTTCCAAAAATACATTTTTACAATATCATTGACCCTATATTCAATTTATATGGCTAAAATATCATCAAAATACATGTTCAGGTTATTGTCTGTCTTAGTCAATCATAGTTGGTTGTGAGTGGATATTTTACGTAAATGGCTTTGATCATGATGATAAAGACATTTTTTGAAGTTAGAGGATCAACCAAAATATTATAGAATAATTTATGGAACTAATATAAAATTTCCAACCTCTTTGGTGACATTTTTATCCCATTATTTATCTCAGTCAACATAGTGGCTATAGGTGGATGTTTTAGGGCCTGTGTATGGATAGGGTATACATATGAGGGTCTAGAACATGGTATATCAACCCAAACCTAATGATACTCATGTTACATAGTGTTTATTTCACTCAATAAGGACATTTACAACATTTTTTTGTTGTTTTTTATCATCTTAGGGTGTCAAAATTCATTTGTAACCTCAAACTTGTAGAATTCAATGAAGTGATTGAACTCTTTCTTAGGCATATTTGAGGCTTCAAACAACCTATCTTCCTGCACTGCCTGACCTCCATTATTAGCATGTATAATCTCTATGATATGGGATGAAATATGGGATAGGATATATGATTTATAGCACTTTTGAATCAGGTTTTAAAATACTCATAAGAATCCCCCTGACCTCTATTTTGACATTTTAGGGACAACTTCCTAGAACATAGTCACTTCATCCTTTAAAAGAAACCTATCCTTATATTTGCCACTCTACCTATTAAAAGGGGTATATAATTTGGTTTTATTCACATTATTACCTAAATAAGAGCTTAAACATCAAAATTAATAGTGTAAAAAGGTTCTTTGAATTCTCTGCCATTGCACCTGTAGGTGCACTTTGAAAGGTATGCAAGTAGACTATGTACAAGTGTTCACAATGAGTATTTTTTATCATTAAATTATTTTCAAGTCTTTTTAAATAATTATTAATACCTATAAATTGATTTAAAATATTTTTTCCATGTTTTCTACATGTTTTCCTTCTTCCAAGTACCTGTCGATGAACATTTTCATGGTAGACTATGTAGGTGAATATGTATGACTACCATAGCCTCTTCTTATTTACAAGTGAACATATATAACTAATTTACCTAGTATTATAATTTTTTAACTATATTTATTCTCCCATTTCACTTCCCTAAATCATGTTAAACATGTTTCACACATGTGATTCCCTATGACTACAAGTGTGAATGAGCAAAGAGTTGGCTAGCCTAGCAAGACTAACAATTTTATCCAAACATGGTGCTATGAAAATATACATGAGGAGAGGATGATCAACATGAAATTAATAAATTTAAATAAACCTTTATCAAGTTGAAAATTGACTAAAACTACACATGGTGGTAACTTCCTACAAAGTGAGTTATTTGGACTATAAAATAAACTAAAAATGTGAAATAAATCATGGATAACATGAGAAAAGGGATTTAAAATCATATAGGACCAATCTTAGTAAGTGAATTTAATGGATATTCCTAAAGAAGAGTAAAACTTGTAGGGTGCATTGATAAGCAGGTAGAAAAATATAGTCAGCTTCATGAGGATGGTTCATGAATAAAATTATACCATTATTTGAAATAATTATATTTAAATTAATTTATGTAAGTTTATTACAACCAAAAAAAATCATTTGACTTGAACCCTTCTCATCTATCCATACTGATCAAAAACCTAAAGGTCACTTCTACATGTCAAAAAGGGTGAAAAAGTAACATAATGATTTTGGACCAAAAATGGAAATTAAAAATATTTCAAAACATAGAAATTAACATTAAGAATATTAAGAGTCAAATTAAAACCTTTTAACACATGGCATACTTCCCAAGGAGGCTATACAAGTGCCAAACTCTTCTTTTCTTCAAGAAAACTACCCTTTTTCTGAGGGACCTACCACTTTTAAATTAAAAATAGTTTTTGAAGACCTAAGGCATGAAATAACCCTCTGTAATATTTTTACTTCCTAAAAAACTTGTACAACTTATTAAATACACCTTTTTGACCCCTAAAATGACTTAAAAGGGCATGTTGGCTAATGAAATAAGTGACCAAGGCTAATATATCATTGAATAACATTAAATGACATATTTTATACCTGATGAAAAAATATTAAACCCCATATAACACTTAAAAGCCAATTTTTTTACTAGGGGTGCCCTAATTTGAGCTAAAAGTCAAATTTGGTCAACAAATTCATGACTCATAGGGGTAGTATGCCTATTATACTAACTAGACCAGTAGCCTTATTAGTCCATTGGGATTATGTGTCATCTAAATTTTGAGACAAAAAATTAAACCTTTGACCATTGACCACCAAGATAAGACCATTAATTACCTCAATCACTTCAAGTAAGGACACACACAAAATAAGACAATAAATAAGTGCTTCATGAGCACTTATGGAACACACACACTAACTAACCTGAGATGAGAACTTATTCATGGATCAAAGGGAATGTTTTAAAATCTTATTTATTAATGAAATTAAGTACTTAGTGAGACATGTATCCTTTTGATCCTTGGCATTGATGCCTCCAACTTTCTTATGATGTTTGCCAACTTCATTGGCATGACGTTAATTAAAAACTAGATAGATTAAAACATGTTGGCTATAGAAATGAACTCTTCTTGCATCAAAACAACATCAACCTTCTCTTATGGATATTCAATTGAAACCTCATTATTTATTTCCATAGGGATCTCAATAAGATTGGGTTTCTTCTCAACTGCAAGTTATTCTAGCTCATCAAGGAGATTTCCATACTCTATCCAACTTGGATCATTTTCCTTGATAGAAGATTATTTTTTCACCTTTTCTTGTACTTATCACTCAACTTTTAAAATCTCTTCAATCTCATGAAAGAGATTCATTTGCATGTGCCAGTCATCTTTGTCCTCTTCATCCTCTAGAACCACTACCTCTTCAATCCTCTATTCTTGATGTGTGATGTGATCAAGATGATGTTATTTAATCTCCAATGCATCTAATACTGATTAAAGGTTAGGATGAAGTATTGGAACATCTTCAAGAAAAACATCTTTCACATTGGTCTCAAGAGAGTTTTCTAGGGATGCAATCTCTTTGGGAAAGACTTGAAATTGTTCTCCATCCATAATAGCACATTAATATTCATACTTAAAATGATTATCCACCACTTTTTTATTAGATGTAGAGTCTTATTCAAGTTTTTAAATATCTTAAATCTCTTTCTCCTTCATGGTGATTCCAAGACTAGGCATCTTGAAGTCATGCGACCTGGCCCAATGAAGCTGCCAAGGAGGTATGTTTTATTCAAGTAAGAATTCTCTTTCTTAATCAACTAGCTTCTCCTCTTTAGGTTACCATACCATAATTCCATTAATGAAAATGGTGGTGCAGTGAGGAAAATATAAACTAGTTGGTGTAGGTGACACATATAAATCAAAATCATATTGAGAGTGAAATGTAGGGGCTCTTTCAGAAGCTCTTGAGGAAGGGATGCAGACCTTGGGCTAAAGCAACTTGATTATCTTCCTTCCACTTGAAAATAACTACACTCACATCTGATTTATATTGATAATTATCTTAAGGGAGGTTATATGGCATGTTTTTAGGCATAATATCTTCTTTTAGGTCTAAACCTTCCATCACTCCTTGACTTAGTAGCTTTATCCTTGACTCCAACTCATCAATTTACTTAGCTAGGTTCTCTTAAAAAAGTTTTCTCTTGAAGTTAATATGCATCATCATGAGGAATAAGAGGAGATTATTATGGAGGATAAGAGGTTTCTTGAGGAAGGATTGGAGGAAATTTTAAAGGGTCAACTTCATTCACAACCTCACAATTTTTTTCAACCAAACTTCTATCCTCTTTCTTTCCCCATGACTCCACTATCTTATTCCAGCTTAAGATGCTAGGATTAGAATTATCTTTTTTAGGTGGTGGAGATGCAATGTGAGATGGAAATAAGGGATTTAATTCCACTTATTTTTATAATAATATGGACTATTGCATTTTCTCATTGGCTAACTCAATTTATCTATCAAGGTTTGTTTCAAACACAAGGCTAGTCTTTCCAACTCTCTCTTCCACTTGATTTGGAAAAGGATGGCTTTGGCAATTTTGACTAGGTTTATAAGTAGGGATAAAATATGGATGATATAAAAATTTGGGAAGTGTATATTAATATTGATATACTTGGTAAGGATTCCTCTCATAAATTCTTAGCTTATCCTCCAAGGATGCCATCAAACCACTCACATCTAGCATCTCATTTATAAGCCTTTATCAATTGGCTCTTTCAATAGGTGCCCACTCTCTTTTGACTAAATCTAAGGAATATCTCACCTTGTGAATGGAATTTATAAGGAACTATTGACCACATCCTCTTAAACTATCAAGCTCTAATATGTACCTCTCATATCCCAAAAGTTCTTTCTTGAAGGTGTAAGTGAATGGAGTTGATTATTTAGGTTGACTAGGAGAAACAAAACATTGAGGAGGCTGACTATAGGAATAGTAAGAATCATGAAAATCTTAAATATGATCATATTGGATATGAAAATAACCATATTGGGGCTAGTATAATTCATGAAAGGGCTGATTAAGGACTTGCTCTTGTTGGTAGGGAGTGGCACAAGCCTGCAATGTCTCACCAACTTGTAAAGAACAAAACTCAACACCAAAATCAGCCATAAAAACTCATAAAAGCAAGAACAAAAAGAAATATATCACAATAAATATTCAAATTAAAACCTAGGCTTATTAAATATTTGATGTATCTTTAGAGTCACCATTGATGCTTTGATAGATGCCTCAAAAGGTTGATTGTTAACAAACAACACCAAAAATATCTTAACCTCTTGGACCAAGAGTCCCACTAGGCAAGTTAAAATCTATTATCACTTAAATTTACACACTTTTAGGCTATGTAAAATATCTCCTCATACAATTAGTTTAATTTAAATACATATAATCTTGCGGGTAGCCTAAGGATGAGGTGAATCTCTAGATAGGGCTAGATCCCTTGATGTACCACTTTGGATCACAAATACACCTAACTTTGGGGGTAAAAAGAGAGAGAGATAAGTGAAATAAAACTAACATAAGGGAGGTGATACACAAAATATATTTATTACTTCTAACCATATGTATGTTACACTTTAAATCAAGGGACAAACTGAACGTACACTTCTCCCATCTTCATCTTCTCACATCAACGTTACATTGTGAGGTTATGGATGAATGTGTAAAGCTATGAGGAATAGAAAAGAGGCATATGAGGGAAATAATTAATATACTAACTCAATCAATATTTTACATCTAATATAACACTTCACATGCCCTACAATAATAATCCTTCCAACTGTAAATAGATGATAGAATGAAACAATCATGCTAAGGAAACAAGAGTTATCACTTATGTAAAATCAAAAATTCTAAATTAAATAATTAATAATAGTCATGGAATGGGTAAAAATTATTATTAATATTTATCAAAAGGTATAAAAATGAGTTGGTATTTTAAATACTCAAGTGGAGCATGACGTACAATGCTAAAATGGCTAGTTCTTATAGAACTTGAGAGAGAGAGAAGAAGAGATAATTACAAGGGTCATAAAGAAACTTTTAAATATGATCCAAGGAGTTAATTGTGCATAATAAGAGTATATGGGCTGAACCATGTAAGTTTAGGAAGCCCAAGTTTCAATTCAAGGCATAAACTTCATTAAAAGTGGTGTGAAACTCCTTATGTTGGTTCAGAAAAACTATCTTCATGATTTTCCTTGTTTGAACGTCTCATAACTGATTATGAATAGTTAAAATTACTTTAATGAAGGTTAATTACATCATACATGCCTATACATTCATTAGTTTCATGCCTAGCCATCTAGAATCATCTTGAAGTGAGCCATCATCATCAACTATCAAGAAAACTCTTCTTCCATGCAACTTGCACACTTGGCCTCAAATTTGGAATTATTTTCACATTAAAATACATGGGATCAAGTGGATGATACTATTAAATTCCCTTCATGTCCTTAGAAATATCATGGACACCTTAAAATCACTCTTTCCCTTATAATTTTCACACTTCTCACTAGCTTGTCTAATATGCTAGTTTTGACTGGCTAAGATGAGAGCTCATATTGAAGAACTTAGGAGCTATTATAAGTAATTAAATTAATATTGGGAGTTATAAAAATTTTAATATTTATTCCAAATTTGGTTTCATCTTTAAAATCCTCTTATAACTTGCAAAACATAAAAAATGGTCAAAATACCCTATTTATGCCATGTCCATATAGGTTCGTATATCCAAAAATCATGTGGAGTATATTTAGTGAGTCATATAAAACTTAAAATAGGTTTCATGATAAAACTATTCAATTTTATCATCTATTTAACTCCATATTCTCTATCAGGTCCTTGATCTAGGTTTGCAAGGTTTTCTAGCAGTTTTGATTCTTAAGATTTGTTCATACAAGTTTCATGTTCAACTTGAAAAAAATATTATTAATTTTATGTTCAATGAACTTAATAACTTCTCCAAACTCATTTTTCTCCCATATAGATTTTTGAAAGAGAAATGAGCACTCAAAGTTACCCACTCGAGCTTGTTTTTTACATTCCTACATGTCTGAGTTGGTTTAAGGTTCAAGAATGGCTTCCCTTGGTATTATTTACACTATAAAATCTTTATAAAATATATATTATTACCAATATCATGTTACAATATGGTATAAATCATATTTCATGCTAGAAGTGTAAATGGTTATCCATTTGGCTTTAGGCTTAAGTGTGCTTAATAGGCCTGCCTACAACCTAAAGACTAAAATGACTTTATTGATAGCTTTATTGAATTAAAATATATTATAAACATCTAATGGTATCCCATAGACATGAATTTCCCCATAATAAATCTCACTTATATCTATAATTGAAATTAATCTATTGTTCGGCCTCTAGGCATACCCTTACCTTATGAACGTATCTACAGTCTTAAGAGGTTTGCACGTCTCTATTCATATTCACCTATTTTTTATTGATTAATATGATTATAATATTTTTATTAAAACTCATCACATGTTATTTAAATGTTCCATGTGATTCTAGTTTATACTTCTTACCTATCTCCCTAAAACTATGAGTTTCAAGCATGAGCAGAGTGCCCTCTGTCTGAGATAAAATAGAGGGAACTCCCCTGCCTCATCAGACAAGGGTGAAAATTATAGGGGATTATAAAATTATTTTTTATTCCCTCCACAAAAATTTATGCCTTGGTGACATCATTTTACCCCTAAAACTTTCAAAGAGAACAAGACAAACTCCTTCAAAGGCTAACAATGCAGGGTTTAAAGAATGACTATGTTTTGATTTCCTTTTAGGCTCCTCCCCAGCTTGCTTCCCATTAAAAAATCTTGAGTATATTATCATGATATTTATTAATGTTTTCATCATCTATAATCCATCAGTTCATCCTTCAAATCTTTTAACACTCCTACCTAGGTGACTGATTTTCTTGCTTGACTATATTCTACCTTTGTAACTTTGTCTGTGGGTGAATGTGTCTTATTTGGACTTTATTAATGATATTTGAGGGTCTAAATATACTATTAAAACATAAATAAAATTTATTATAACTCAATTATCATTCCATATCTTCCAAACACCATCACATATCATGATTTTTCAACTTGATGGACTATTGATTGTGTTTTCTATTTGGAATAGGCACCTATTGGTGTTCTTGTGTATTTTAGGTCTAGATAATAATGCACAATACTTTATTGAGATTAAAAAATTAATTTAAAAATAATAAAATTCATTTAAAATTAGTCTTATATCCTTATATCATCAAGAATACCATGCTCCTAACTCACTACCTATATACCCTACTTAAGAGACCCCTGTAGGTGACTATTAGCCCATTTAAACCTGGTCATGATATATTAAGAATCTATATTGAACACCCCTTTGGTCATAAATACATGTTTTAAATATAATTAAAATTATATTCACTTTAGATGGATAAAATATCATCAAAATACATGTTCAAGTTATTATCCATTTATCACTCAAAGTTGATTGTGAGTGGATATTTTACCTAAATGGCTTTGATCATGATAATATAAACCTTTTTTGAAGTAAAAGGATAAGCTATAATATTTTGGAATCATTTATTGAATTAATATAAACTTCTTAAACTCTTGGGTGACATGTTTATCCATGTCTATCTCAATCAACATAGTAGTTGTAGGTGGATGTTTTAGGGCCTGTGTATGGACAAGGTGTACATATGAGGGTCTAGAACATGGTATATCAACCCAAACCTAATGATACTCATGTTCATTAGTGTGTGTTGCACTCACTGATGCCATTAAAAACATGGTTTTTTTCCCTTGTTTTAACCTTATGGTATCAAACTTCATTTGCAACCTCAGACTTGTAGACTTCAATGAAGTGTTTCAGTGCTTTCTTAGGCATATTTAAGGCTTCAAACAACCTATGTTCCCTCATTATCTAACCTCCATTCTTGGCATGTGACTCTATATAATATGGGATAAAATATTTACTAGGATAGATGATTTTTAATACTTTTAAATCATGTTTTAAGATACTCACAAGAATCCCTTGACCTCTATTTTGACATTTTAGGGAAAATTTCCTAGAACACAGTCACTTCATCCTTTAAAATAAATATATCCTTCCATTTTCCACTCTACCTCTTCAAATGGGTATGTAATGAGGATTTATTCACATTATTACTAGAAGGAGAGCTTAAACATCAACATTAACACATTAAAAAGGATATTTGAATTCTCTGCCAAGTCCCCTATAGGTGCACCTTAAAAGGTATGTAGGCAAACTGTGTACAAGTGTTCAAAAAGTATTGTTTATCCTTAAATGAGTTTCAAATATATTATAATAATTTTAATTTTATGATTAATACCTATAAATTGATTCAAAATCTATGTTCCAAGTTTTCTACATGTTTTCCTTCTTCCAAGTACCTATGGATGAACATTTTTTTGGTAGACTATGTAGGTGAATAAGTATGACTTCCATAGTCTCTTATTTTTTAAAATTAAAGGTATATAAATGATTTCCATAGTATTATAATGTGTTATAAATATTTATACTCTTATTTCACTTCCATGAATCATGTTAAACATGCTCCACACACATGATTATCTATGACTGCAAGTGGTAATTTGCAAAGAGTCAGCTATGAGCCTAGCAATACTAATAATTTGATCCAAACATGGTGATATGAGACTATAAATGAGTATAGGATGATAAAAATTAAATTAATACATGTAAATACACCATATCCTATTCACATGGAAGCCCCTATATGGAATTCAATCTTCTGCAAGTGGAAAATTGATTGAAACTACACATGGTGGTACCTTCCTATAAAGTGAGTTATTTGGATGACCAAATCAACTCTAAATGTGAATGACATTATTTATAACATGAGAAAAGGTATTCCAAATCTTCTTGGACTAATCTTAGCAATTTAATTATACATAACTTCCTAAATAAGAGTAAAAGCTATAGGATGCACAAATTAGTAGGTAGAAAAATATAGTCAGATTCATGAGGATGGTTCATGAAGAAAAGAAAACCATTATTAAAAATACTTATATTTAAATTAATTTAGCTAAAAAATCCCATACTTTTTTAACTGGAAGCCTTCTCATCTATTCGTAATAAGCAAAAACCTAAAGGTCACTTCTACATGCCAAGAAGGGTAAAAAAGTAGTAAAATTGTTTTGAGATAAAAATGGAACTTAAAAAGCATTAAAAACATATAAATTAACATGAGGAAGGTTAAGATTCACATTAAAACATTTTCCCACGTGTCACACTTCCCAAGGAGGCCATTCAAGTGCCAAATTCTACTTTTCTTCAAGAAAACTACCCTTTTTTGAGGTACCGACGACTTTTTAGTTAAAAATAACTAGTTAAGACCTAAGATGACACATGGGGTATGAATTCACCCTCTAAAATCTTCAATCTTCCCAATAAACTTGTATAACTCATTAAATTCACCTTTTTGACTCCTAAAATGACTCAAAAGGACATGTTGGCTAATGAAATAAGTGACCAAGGCTAATATCATTTAATAACATTAAATGACCTATGATATACCTTATGACCAAATATTAAACCCCCTAAAACACTTAAAAGTCAATTTTTCTACTATGGGTGCCCTAACTTGACCTAAAAGTCAAATTTATTCAAGAGTTTCATCCAAGACCTTTCATCAAGATGACATTGTACTCAAGTGGGATGAAGACCATGCCAAAATCGGTAAACATTTTAAATTTTATAGTATTTAGATTGGTCCATATGTCATTACTAATTGTAAGGAAAGCAATGCTTTCTAATTATCAAATTTTATTGGTGAGGAGCCCTATATTCTTTTCAATGGGATGTTCCTCAAGTATTTATATTAGGATAACCAATCCTTTATTACATAGTATTAGTTTCATTATTCTAAGTGTTGTTGTACATTTTTGTTAGTTATTGTTTTGTTTTAGTTTTATTTTGTTGTTTCTTATTCTATGTCTTGTTTTTTTTTGTTTCAAGTTTACAATTTTTTATAGTTTCAAAGTGTATTCCAAAGTCTTATGTATAAAGGAGATTCTAAATTTTATTGACAAGGAATCTAGTCAACCCCTATGAGAGACCAAAAATGTTGGAAATTTAGCCTATCAAGGCCAAATGCAAACTACTATAATTGAAAAGGTTTCATGATCATCATAATGTTCTTTAACTATCAAATAAAGGTAATATATCTTAGTGTCATATGAATTGGTGTCAGGTATCATCATGATGTTTGAGTATATTATGATGTCTTTAATAAAGGATTCAAGGGGTTTTGTGATTTAAAGTGCCTTGATGGAGATAGTTGAAGATGGAATCTGACAACTCATTATGAGTATCTCTGATGTATCTAGTATATTCAATAATGATTAGAACTAAGCCTTAAAAAAGGGTGATGAACATAAATAAAATCCTCATGAAGGAATTTTAATAATGTTACAATGTACTTTTTTGTGATATTCATTAGTAATATTCTTGTGAAAATATGTGTATGTGGTCTAAAAGTGAAGGATTTGGTATTTAAATTGTAAATTTTAACCTCATAAGGATTTAAAATATCATTAATATCTCGTAATCACCCATCATGGTCACTATATTTCTTAGTCACATGGTTCTTTCTTTGAAAAGTGTCTCTTCTACGAGCTCATAAGGTTATTTGGCTATAAAAAGAGCTCCCATGTGTGAAAAAGAGCTATATTTTTATTTTCCTTAGTGTATTATTTTATTATAAGATGATTTTGACCCATATATTTCTTCATTTTTTCCTAAAATTATTATTTAAAGCTGAAAGAAGAGGAAAGGAAGGTCAATTTGTAGGTTTAGATAATGTTTTTAGATGGTATGGATCTGTACTATATGAATCTACTCAAGAGGAAGCTATGGGATATAATAAAAACTTGTTTTAGACACATGGTGAAGATATTAGACCATTTTAAGGCTTGAGGAGACCAAAACTAATGTGTTTTCTATAATTGGTTCATTAGTAGATAACAAGATAAGCATAGGTTTATGTTTAGTCTATATAGTAGAGAGAAAAAGTGGATCTATGCTCTTGATGAAATAAACTATACCACATGACCTTCCAATCATGGGTATTGGTTTATTGTTTTGTCTTTATATATTTTTCAATAAAGGTGGTTATGTTCACTTATTGCATTTACACAAGTTAAGAAGAGTGGTACGGTTTTGAGAGATTCCTAATTATTTTGACAAAACTAGTGTTTGTTCTTATATATTCAGGTCTTTAAGAGACCTTACATGGATCCTCTAATAAGTTTATCCACATGTGTGAGTAAATGGAGTTTAATAAGACATCAATTACCAATCTATAGTCTACAAGCAAGTTTAAGAGGTTGTACAGTTCATGAGAGATCCAAAGATATAAAGATTCTTTAAGATTTTATTTTCAAGGTTTCATTCATGTCTAGAGTCCTTCATTCAAGTTCCTCAAGGTCCCTCAAATTCCTATGGACTCAATCACCATCAATCATCATCAAATATCCTCACATTCTTAGTTTAAAAAATATTAAGGAAATTTAGCATTTGTTAAGGTATTTTGATGATTCCTAGGTTTCATTTTTGATAGTGTATGCTATTATAAAGACCTCCAAATCGTTACACCCTATTGATGCATATGCTTACGTTCACTTTATACCTTTCAATATGGTCTTAGAATTATATTCAAGAGACTTTTCACTCCCTATCTTTCATTTCACTTTCATAGTCTTTATCACTACCTTTTCACCATAGTTATAAGCTTATCATTTTGGCTCCATTCTCATTTTCAAGTTTCCCATCATCCATAAACATATCACTACCTATCCATCCACTTCCACCTCATTGATCCACTATCAAAGAAGGGTCAAGAGTGTTATAAATCCAAGGCAAACACAGTTAAGAACTTTTCATTGAAGGTTGTAAGAAAGGAAGAAATAAAGGATATCTCATTGAAGGTCTTTATTTGAAATATCTCCTCAAGTTACAATGAATTGATGAGAGGTTCATCAATAATGTTTGTGACCTTCTCAAGGTCTAATTCCACCTTTTTATATATAAAATAACCTTATATAGTCATCTACATCTGTCATGAAGGTAGGGTACATAGTCATTATCAAGGTTAGATCATGGCATATATGCATAAGTGAGAGTTAGAAAATTTTTAAAGGTTTTTGATCCCTATTTGGGACTATATTCAAAACTCAATAGTCCAAGGAGGCAACTAATGAACTTACAGTTAATCATCCTAAAATAACCTATAGGCCTATCTAAAGATCATCTATTTTTCAATCTAAAGTATTAACAGAGGTATGAAATATGTTTGACCCAATTAGAATATTTTATTAGGTTCATGGACTATTGAGAATGTTAGGACCATTGAGGGAGATACTAGGACATTTGGGCATATCAAAAAAGTCTTAATAATTGAATTGATGATCCTAAGACACCTACAAGTGACTTATGGAATAAGTTGGTCTTAATGGCAAAGAGAGAATAGAGAAATTTTTGGAAAAAGAACCTTGAGCCAAATTAAGGCTCTATACAGGGTCATAATAAGTCATTAATGTGATGAGGACTAAGTTTATAGGTGTAGTCAAGACCCTCTCAAAGCATATATAGTTTTTTTAGGGGAAAACATACTTTCAAACCTAAAGGAGAATGGAAAGATTATTTGAGAGACCCTTGAGTCTAATTAGGACTTCATTCAATATTCAAGGTCATTAAAAAATTAAATTATGTTTGATTTGAAATCCTAAAGCATAAATAGTACAATCAAGGTGGTCCCTAACACCTATAGCCACCTATTGAGAAGGTTGGCTTTAATAGTGCATTTGATGAGGACATAGGGTTTTGGTCATTATGAGAAGGTTCCAAATATCCAAAGCATGATAAGGAGACTGTCAAGGAATCTTTCCCAAAGTAAAATGAATATCTTGAATGTATACAAATGAATACTAACTCTGTAAAGTGTATCAAAGAGAGAAGGCTTAATTCACTCATCGGTAGACCCAGTTAGCCTTGGAATGAATAATAAGGTCAAGATTTTCAAGAAAAAGTTAGATCTACCTAAGTGAGTTATATCTCTTGGAATAAAAATTAAGATATCACCATTAGGAATTCCTTGAATATCTACAAGAAGATTTAGTTTACTTAATGTGTTTAGGCATTATGGGAGCATGACTATGTAGAGTTATATAGGGAAACAAATGACTATTTCAACTTAGCATGATGAATTTAAATATCATAAAGAATTATTTAAACACTCACCAAGTGGTTAGTGTTGGACATTTTTGGCCCACATGCCAAGCTTGTGCCTAAATGGATCAAGTTGATAACGGATGAGCAGATGAACATATGTTCTAGATGGAATGAGTAGACCAAAGAGATCATGAAACTTACAAATCTTTTGAAACACTTTAATTTAATTTAAATTTTAGTTACTCCAAATCTAGAAAAATAGGTCTTCATGATGGTCATAATGTGTAGGATCTTGAATTAGCTTTTACATAAGCCCCAAGAGTTCATTTGAACCTTAGAATTTCATGTAAAAGTTCAAGCATAAGCTTAAATGAGCTAGACTATCACTAGAACATCACATAGGAATAAAAAGTCTAGTTCACTTATGTTTTTTTATAATTCCACTTATAAAGCATCATTATCTAATATATTTTATTACCTTGGAGTTCTTCATGCCGGGGACATGCTCTAAAATTTTCATGTCCACATAAGATTTCTATCTTAAGGTATGAGTGTTCAAAGTTAAAACTATAGAATAGGACATTCATTAAAACATAAAAATAAAGCTTAGGCAATTAATTATTGAGGTCCAAAATTAGATGGTTACACAAATGTCAATGATGGTCATGTAGAGGTCAAATGATGGGAATACAAATGTCAATGACAATCATCAAGACATCAAATTATGGGCACATAGACATTAAATTTAAGACATGAGAAATAGCCATTGGGGTTCAAAAATATTAATGATGATCACGGGAAGGTCAAACACATTCACATAGATGTCAAACACATTCATATAAATGTCAAAGTTTGGTCTCATGAGTTAACCATTTGAGTTCAAACAATAGGTACTGGTATATCTAACAATCAACATTGCTTCACACATCTTGATACAATGATGTGTGAACAAGTCAAAAGGTCAAGGAGCTTAGAGACTACCATGTGGTGTAAGTGAGTAAGACAATAGACTAAAAATAAGATCCTAAGATCAATGCATGATTAATAAGTGTCATGAGCACATTCAAGCTGACAAAAAAAAAATAGACCATGTTCACTCATATAATTTTATCTTATAGTGCAAGAAAAGTCAAGAAGTCAGCAAGGATCTATGAGGCCAATGGGGAAAAGGTAGGTTGGAACATTTTTATTAACCTAAGCCATATTCTATAGACAATGTTGAACCAAAGGAGCCATTTTTGATAGATTCAAACAAGGTCTTATAGGATTATAATTCTACCATTAGATCTCAATCCAACACCACAAAGTAGACATATCCATGTAGTTAGGTATGAAGACTATAAAGGGATGCCATTAAAATTAAATATAGACTTCTGGTTTGAAAGTTTATAGCATACAAGGTCTCTTCTATGGCTATGTCTACCATTCTTTAAAGGATACCTATACATAATGAGCCTTTGGTTTTTATAGACACTCAAAGGCAAAAATAAGTCTTTTGGACCTAATGGAGATCAAAAAGAGCTATATAGTCTATAATTTTGCATTGATATATGTGACTACATGAAAACCAATAAAGGAGATTGGTTTTCCATCTATATAAAATATCTAGTCTAGAATTGGTTGAAGGTAGTTGTCTATGATTACTGATGAAGCTCCCTATCCTTCAAAGTGGACATATTTTCAAAAAAAACCACCTAAAATACACAAATCCATGTTTATGTCAAACCCATGGGCCTTATGGGGATTTTAAACTTGGTAAGCCATGTTCAATGTCCTAATTGATCAAAAATGTGGAATTTCAAACTCAATTAATGACCTAAGATGACATGTTCTCTTACTAATGGCATGTTCCCACTCTCTCTCCCTCTCTCTCTTTCCTTCTATATATCCTAGTCTCATTCCCATTATGGGGTTCTTAGCTCCTAGAATTTATCATTTTATTTTGGGACAAGGATACTCATTGAGACTCTTGAAAAAGTGTGCTCATTTGATATGGTTAAACCCTATCAAAATATTGTATGAACTATTGTCTAAAGTAATAGGATCAAATCTTTACCTATATTTTATTTTCAGTCAGTGCTTAGTATGTTTGTGTATGGTGAATTTGTGAAGGAGATTCTTCCTAGTTTACTTTCCTTATAGTTTCCTTTTTGAAGGTGTTTTATATCTAACTTGTAGGTCTAGATTAGTGTTCTATTTGTAACCTCTTCTATGAAATATTTATACAACTAGTGAGATTGAGGTTGTGTGAGCTATAGTTTTTCTATATTGATCCAGTGTATGTTCAAGATTATATGAGTGTCCATTTAACTTTGGTACATCACCATTTTTATATTTTTTCTAATCCTTTAAACATTTTTCTAACCCTTTTCCATATTAATCATTAGTTTAGGTTAGTATCAAGAGGAATCCATCCTTCTCTAGAGTCCAACCCCACCATAGGTGACCCATAGCCTAGGGTTGTTCCCATTTATGTATCTCAATTATAAGGGGCCTAAAAAACCCCTCCAAGGGTGAAAATTGAGAATTCCCAATGGGACCATATTCTAAAAGGAATATTTATCAAATTTGATGTTGGTTTGATCAAATTTACTTCAGTTAAGCTCCCAAACACTAACATCTAGAAACTCCAAAAAGAACAATCAATACTTTAGTGCAGTGCAATAGTTATCTCTCATGCCAAAGGTGAAACAAGGTTAACTTCAAGAGGTATTCCCTTTGAATTTTTTAAACTAACTTTAAATTCAGAAAAAGGATCGAGGTTTGCCAATACACATCCATATCAGGGAACCTTTACTCTTAGGTCATTTTCAAGACCTACCCCTATAAGAGGACCTTTACTAAATCATTTTGTATCCATGGTAATCCCTAGATATTTTATCAATTTTAATGTCCAAAGTCCTTTGTCCCTTTCCAAATATGATCTTATCCTATTTTTAACCCTTTAAATTGTTCCTTATTATGTTGGTGAGCAAGCTACAACACCTTCTAATCACCTCATAAACATAGCCAATTTTTTTAATATCCATAATGTCACTATGGAAAATATATATATTAGGTTATTAGATACTTATTTTAAATTAAAGGCCCTAGATTTTAATATAGTCCTTGTTGATAATTCCATTCAAACATTAGACCAATTAGGATAAGCTTTGTGTAAAATATTTGATGACAAAAGTGACCATTTTTCACTTGGAAAGTAACTAACTGCCATTAAGAGAGATCCTCATGAAGTCATGCAAGACTTCAACACAAGGTTCCAAAAAACATGGGATATAATCCTATTTTTAGTTATACCAACCCCTAAATTTTCCTTTCTATATTATTTAAAGGCTTTGAATAGTGATATAACAGTGATGATCCAATCTATGGGAGGAAATATACTTCTAGATGCTTATGATGTGACCATCAAAGCAAAAAATTATCTTGTTAAAGATGGTAAGATTACACCCAAACCACCAATGCCTTTATTTCTTCAAATCAAATCACCTCCTATTGTTGTCCTTCCACTTGATGTCATTCCTCCTACACCAACAATTATTTCAATACCTATACCAAAACAAGAGAAAGCTTAATAGCATATTTTAATATTTGGGAGATGAGATATTAAATGTTGAGAAGAAACATGATTTAAATAGATAAAGGTTTATATCAACCTCAACAATAATATTTTCAAGCAAATAGGCCACCATACAAAGGGAAATACCAAGGCCAAGGCCAAGGTCAAAACCAAGGGTAAGGGTGGCATGTCACAATAGGTAGAACAACTACAATCCTAATGTTTCTAGCAATTCAAACACCTTGGTACTAGTTCAAAATAATGTGGCTCAAGAAGAAGAGGGTTGCATGCCTTGGAATCAGTCTTTTGGTCAACATATTGATCCAAATATTGACCTCAACCAAGCTTTTAATGATCAATGGTAGCAAGCTACTAATTTTGGGTACAACCAAGATCTCATGGGCCAAAATGCAGAGGTAGCTATGATGAACATGCCAAAATATCCTCCATAATGTCAAGGTTCTAATTAGGGACCAAACCAACTAGATGCCACCATGCTCAATTATGAGTAGGAAGAGTGTTATGCATCCAACCTACATGCTAGTTGTAGCCAAGCCTACAAACCAGTGGCAACAAATACAAGATTTAAAAGAAGGGACATAGATCATAACCAAGAAGAAGTTAAAGAGATTCTTGCCATTAATCTGTCACTGACAAATTTAAATGAACCTATTGTCATTCCAAAGGTTCTAGTACCTCTAAATAATTAGAATCAAGGGAATATTTTTGTGCCCCAAGGATCATAAGTTTAACAAATAATAGTGGTGGATCCCAAAGCACAAGAAAAGTTTAGTGGTTAACCCATCAACATTGTTAAACAAATAAATAAATCTAATGTGAGTGTGCTAATGTGGGATATACTCTCCATTCCTAGTCAAGTGGACATTATTCAGGCAGGGTTATCCAAGACTAATGTTACAATAGCTACAGATAAGCCACCAATCAAGGTGAATTAAGTTCTCACGAATGCATCCAAAGGGATTAGTGAAGGGAAATCAAACAAAGTGGTCAAACCTCCTCCCTTCTATAACTCAATAATCATTGACAACTCTCTAGTGCATAATTGATTAGTTCACAGTGGGGCTAGTACCTATATAATACCAAAGTCTATAACTGATTAACTTCGTCTAAAATATGAGCCCCAATATAAAGGGGTACTAAAACTTGATGGTTCTTCTACCAAGCCATCTAGCATAATCAGAGACCTCAATATGACCCTACACACTTGTATTAGTGTCTTAGTGGTTCAAGATGCTTTGATTCTTGATGTATCTCCTTGATTTTCACCATGCTTATTTAATGAGTTCACAACAAATATTGGAGGTTACCTTGTAGTAGATTGGCCATATATGGCATCAAAAAGAAGATATGGGACCAAAGTGTAAATCAAAGTTGAGCCCATTACACAATTCCTTATAGAACCCTATAGACTAGATAGCATTAACATCAATTGTACCATCATTGATGAATATGAATCTGTAATGGGACAAGAGTTAAACACTTATCTAGAAGAGGTACTAGACATGTTCTTGGATGAGGTATGAAATGATAGCTAGTTGGTGGACCCCTTAGGTGTCTATTATTTGCATGAAGAAAATTAGTCCATTTCATCTCTCACAAGGCCTCAAGAAGATCCCAATAGTCTATGAAATTTATTCTTTAATGGCTCAAGGAGAAAACATGGAGTGGTTAAAAGTGTTATGCTAATATCCCCATAAATGGATAAGTATTTATCTTCATATATATTCTAATTCAGTTGTTTATACAATGCAATAGAATATGAGGGTTTCATCTATGGCCATAAATGGGCTACCATGAGAGGGATTAAGAATTTGCAAGTCTATGGGGATAGTGAGTTGGTTTTGCACAAAGTTAAAATCCAAAATGCCACCAAAAACCCCTTGATTAATTCCTACAAACATAAAGCATGGGACCTAATTAATGACTTTGAGGCCTTCAACATCCAATCAATGCTAGGAGGCCAAAATCAACATGTTGATAGACTAACGGTTGTAGGGGCTCATTTTGACATCCCCAACAAATTGAAAAATACCATTAGTGATAGATAATAAATCTCATTGGTAGGTATTTGAAAATGATAAACAAGTTGCATGTTTCTTAAAACATGAAACAGAGTCTCCTTCATCAACCAAGGAAAGCTTTAGCATCATTATGGGGAGTAGATTGTTTGATTAAGGTCCAATAAACTTCCTAAAGGGCTAGTCACCCTAGAAGGTCTCTTTCATGAAGGGGACCATATGAGGAAGGATAAAACATTGAAGTCAACTAATGAAGAGAACTATGAGATAGTTATTATCTTTGAAGACAAGATCCTCAAGTTTAGAAAGGTAAGCATTAAAGCTGAAAGGCATGCTTTCATAGAGACTTTTAAAGAATATGTAGACATCTTTGCTTGGAAATATAGTGACCTAAGGAGATGTAATCCTAAATTTTCCCAATACACTATAGAGATAGAGGCTAATTCATAGCCTATCAGGTAGAATTAGAGGCCCATAATGATCCAGGCATCAATTTAGGCGACAATTCGGGTGACAGTTCCACCCCAATTGATGACGGAACTTTCGGGAGCCATAACTTTTGCACCGTAGCTCCAATTGACTCACCGTTTGAACCGTTGGAAAGCTAAGAACGAGGGGAACGTTGTGAAATGGCATTGAGCTTTGATAAATGAATTTTGACCCCAGAAAACCCAACGTAAGTGCCTCAAATTTCAATTTTAATAGTGCTGTCTAAAACTAGTAAGTTTCTAAAAATAGTATTTCCTCGAATTATGTATTGTTTTAAATATTGGAAGTCGTACCACTTCATCTCCCTCGAGATTGGTGACCTTCCACATCCTTCCCATGCTTTCAAATTGTGTATAAAATAAGAGGTAACCCAAAATGTGAGAACAGACATCTCTTCCCAGAGATAAGCATATATTTGTATTGCGATTTTGAGTAATACTACATCTCTTCTCAGAGAATTCATTGTTACTGTGTTATTTCTATGTTATTGTGATATTTATCAACCAAAACTTCGGAGTTTTGGATCAGTGGTATCAGAGCAGTTTGTCTTGAGAGTGTATGATCCCGAGGACGAGGTCAGGCTATAAGAAGCTTGGGTGGGAAACAACAGAGCTTCCACCTATTCGCTCCAGACGACCTCAAATGGAAGATGACACCAAGACATCTGATCCTTTTAAGGAAATGGTGAATGGGGCCCTCCAATGACAACAAGCACAGATGTTACAACAATTTGCCCAAATTCTTCAAACACTTCCGATGGGAAATCCTGGCTCTGCGGCTGCACTTCTTGGCTCCTCATCCAGGGAACGACCTTTCAGTGCCCCAACACCCTTTAAGGTCCAGGGAAATTTTGATATTCCTACATTTGAAGGTAAAATAAATGCTGATGCAGTAGAAAATTGGTTAGATCAACTGTCTTCCTACTTCTCTGTAAATAAGTTCACCGATGGAGAAAAGATTACTTTTGCTCTTTTGAAATCAACATTACCTGTGAAAAACTGGTGGGAAGTGTGCAAAAAGAGGTTTAGCACAGATGACATTGGCCTTGAGGCAGAACCTACCTGGGATGATTTTGTAGAAGTAGTGAAAGAAGAGTACTATCCCATCAGAGCATATGATGATCTCTACATACAGTGGCAACAACTTCGCCAAGGTAAGGACCAATCTGTTCAAGATTACACAGACACTTTTCATTCTTTGTCTGCAAGGTTGGGCATTCAAGAAAGTGAGAATATCGTGGTGGACTACAATGGTACATATGGGGGGAAATGGAACTCTTCAATCTGGAAACCCTCGGTGAAGCATAAAAATTTGCAGTGAAGATTGAACAGAAGAATGGCAGAAAGAATACGAAGAGTCAACCCTCAAAATGGAAAAGTGATAAGGAAGGTCAAACACGAGGCCCAAATTGGAAGCAAAAGGAGTTTTAGGATAAGAAATCCCAGAAAGGGAAGGCTGGAAAATGGTGTGATTACCACAAAACTGGGACTCACTCCAAAGAAGAATGTCGGGCCATCAAGTCATTGCTTTTTGAGTCACAATACTCAACGTCCACTACTCTGCCTCATACATAACCCACAGTCGAAGAGGACAAAGAAGAAATTGTAGATGCTGAGCCAGACACCATTGTCGCTTCATCACAGAACCGAGGAGAAAGACCAGATGACAAGGAAAGATTGTTCCACTCCAAACTATGGGTAAGAGGTACGCCTTTACATTTCATTCTTGATAGTGGGAGTCAAAAGAATTTAATCTCTGCTAAAGTTGTGAAAAGTCTAAATCTGTCTGTGAAGCCTCATCCAAAGCCCTATAGTATTGGATGGTTAAGCCCAGGGAGAGACCTCCGTGTCACCCATCAGTGTCCTCTTTCATATGCCATAAAACCATTCCAAGATGAAGTCTTGTGTGATGTAGTCAATCTAGATGTTTGTGATGTACTCCTTGGTCAGCCATTCATTAATGAGCGACATGGCATCTATGAATCACGAACCCGAAGGATTACTCTCACCCTTGGAAAATGGTGCTATAGGGTACCAGAGGTACCACCTCCCACATCTGTCTCCCTGATCAGTGTGAAGAAATGTAAGAGATTGGTGGAGAAAACAAAGCAATTTGTCCTCATGGTGGTCAAGCCGCAAAAATCCACGAAGGCCAATGTTGTAGTCCTGACTACGCAATCAACACAACAACAAAAGTAGATAGGACGCATCACAGGAGAATATGATGACTTATTCAAGTCACCTACAGGATTTCCACTACATTGCTAGGTAAAACATTCTATCGATTTGATCCCAGGATCACCTTTGCCTAACAGTCCTGTGTATCGCAGATCAGTTTTGGAGAATGATGAGATAAAAAGATAGATTCAAGAATTGATCCAAAAGGGTCACATCAGGCCAAGCTCTTCACCTTGTGGTAGCCCAATTGTCTTGGCACCGAAGAAAGATGGAACATGGAGGCTTTGTATTGACTATCGAGCCCTGAATAAAATCTTTGTGAAGAATCACTATCCTCTCCCCAGGATTGATGACCTGCTGGACCAGCTCCGTGGTGCGAAGTTCTTCACCAAAATTGATCTGAAATCTGGTTATCACTAAATTCCCATCGATCCCACTGATGTCTGGAAGACTGCATTCAAATCTAAGGAGGGGCTCTTTGAATGGTTGGTTATGCCTTTTGGCTTAACTAATGCACCTGCAACCTTCATGAGGATGATGGATGACATCTTACGACCCTTCACCAACTCATTTGTGGTTGTCTACTTAGATGACATAGTCATCTATAGTAGAACATGGGAAGAACATTTGCAACATGTTCGTAAGGTGCTTCAAACTCTTCGGGAGCACAAGTTGTATGCAAATCTTGACAAATGCACATTCGGGATGACAACAATTCAGTACATCGGGTATGTTGTGAATGTAGAAGGGGTCCATGTTGATCCAAAAAAGATTTGGGTTATTCGAGAAAGGCCCACACCAAGGACCCTCACAGAGCTTCGTAGCTTTTTGGGTCTTGCAAATTTCTACCGTAGGTTTGTTCTTGGATTTTCACATGTTGCTTGGTCACTAACCCAAGTGACTAAAGGAGGAGCAAAAGCTACATTTCAGTGGGGTGAAATACAGCAAAGGGCATTTGAGAATTTGAAGAATAGACTCTGCTCAGCCCCTATTCTTGCCTTGCTAGATTTGCATCAACCTTTTGAGTTGATGACAGATGCGTCTGAATATGCCATGGGAGCTATCATCATGCAACATGGCCATCCTGTTGCATATCACAGTGAAACTTTCACTGATACAGTCAGGAAATATCCAACATATGATAAGGAGCTATATGCCATTGTGCAAGCCTACAAACAATGGAAACACTACATCTTGGGAAAAGAAACGGTCATTCACACTGACCACAGACCATTGGAATTCATCCAGACACAAAGAAAGCTCCGAAATGAGAGGCATCAGAAGTGGGCCACATATCTTTAGTAATACCACTTGATAATCAAACACAAAAAGGGGAGCTCAAATACAGCTGTAGATTGTCTGAGCTGCCCACCAATTACTACACTCACAATGGTTTTGGACCTGTGCGGACATGAGACTACCACTTGGGGTACCTTGTATGAAGCAGATCCTACCTTTGCTGCTACATATCAAGCACTTCAAAAAGGTACACATGTTTTTTATTTCTATTTGCAAGATAATGTCCTCTGTCATATGGGACACATCTGTGTTCCAGTCACAGAGCAACAAAAGATGATATGGAAGCACACTTTAGTAGGACAGCTGGACACTTTGGTATTGAGAAAACATTGGCAGTTCTTCAAAAACACTTCTACTAGCCCCATATGCGAAAGGATGTAGAAAGATATCTCAAATCTTGCACCCCATGTGTGATAGCCAAGCCGACAAATAAGAAGCAAGGATTGTACACACCATTGCCAGAACCAACCAGGCCTTGGGAATCCGTCTCAATGGATTTTCTATCAGGCTTGCCCACTTCCAAACATGGTAAGGATTGTACTTTTGTGGTAGTTGATCGTTTTTCAAAAATGGCTATCATGATTGCCTGTAAAAAAAATATATCTGCTGAGGAAATTGCCCAACTATATTTTGGTCATGTATGGCTCCATTTTGGTCTTCCCAAGTCCATTGTCTCAGATCGAGATAGCAGGTTCTTGAGCATATTCTGGTCCACTCTATGGAAGATGATGGATACTAAGTTGATGAAGTCCACAGCCTTCCATCCACAGACTGATGGTCAAACAGAGGTGGTAAACCACTTGATTGTTCACATGATTCAGATGTACCACTCCAAACATCCACACACATGGGATGAGGGACTTCTTTTCATACAACATGGATACAATCGGGCACTGCACAGCTCGACCAAGCACAGTCCATTCCAAGTATGTTTTGGGTTCCAACCCATGGCACTGATTGATATAGTAGTTCTATTTTCCACCATGGAATACACACCTCATGGAAGATCTGAGGCAGCAAAAGCTACAAAGTTTATTGAACAAATGCAACACCTCCAGCAACAAGTTCATGACATCTTGGAGAAGATGAATCAAAAGTATAAGCAACACCATGATAAACACAGGATTGTACACCATTTTGCTGTGGGTGACAAGGTCTGGTTGCGGCTCCAGAAGGAATGACTTGTAGGCCCACACAAAAAAATTCGGCCTCTGCGATATTTTCCATACACCATCACCAGAAGAGTTGGAGAAAATGCTTTTGAGTTGAACCTCCCAGCCTACCTTGGTCTGCACCCAATATTCAATGCGGAGCTCCTTAAGCCATATCATCCACCTTTCTTGGACACTTCAGTTGTAGCAGAACAACTTGACATTGATGAACTTGATCCACAGAGTTTTGCTCCAGTGGAAGAGGATCAGATTGTGGATACCTGGATGAAGACAACTAGAGGACGTTCTATTCCGCTGTATCGAGTGGTCAAAAGGGGTCAGCTTAGCCATCAAGGTGAGTGGCTCACAGAGAATCAAATCAAGAAACAACTACCACACCTAATGGGGAGTATTGATGTAATGGGGACCATTGCTTTTCAAGGAGGGAGGAATGATCCAGGCATCAATTTAGGCGACAATTCGGGTGACAGTTCCACCCCAATTGATGACGAAACTTTCGGGAGCCATAACTTTTGCACCGTAGCTCCAATTGACTCGCCGTTTGAACCGTTGGAAAGCTAAGAATGAGGGGAACGTCGTGAAATGGCATTGAGATTTGATCAATGAATTTTGACCCCCAAAAACCCAACGGAAGTGCCTCAAATTTCAATTTTAATAGTGCTATCTAAAAATAGTAAGTTTCTAAAAATAGTATTTCCTCAAATTATGTATTGTTTTAAATATTGGAAGTCATACCACTTCATCTCCCTCGAGATTGGTGACCTTCCACATCCTTCCCATGCTTTAAAATTGTGTATAAAAGAAGAGGTAACCCAAAATGTGAGAACAGACATCTCTTCCCAGAGATAAGCATATATTTGTATTGCGATTTTGAGTAATACTACATCTCTTCTCAGAGAATTCATTGTTAATGTGTTATTTCTATGTTATTGTGATATTTATCAACCAAAACTTCTGAGTTTTGGATCAGTGGTATCAGAGCGGTTTGTCTTGAGAGTGTATGATCCCGAGGACGAGGTCAGGCTATAAGAAGCTTGGGTGGGAAACAACAGAGCTTCCACCTATTCGCTCCAGACGACCTCAAATGGCAGATGACACCGAGACATCTGATCCTTTTAAGGAAATGGTGAATGAGGCCCTCCAATGACAACAAGCATAGATGTTACAACAATTTGCCCAAATTCTTCAAACACTTCTGATGGGAAATCCTGGCTCCGCGGCTCCACTTCCTGGCTCCTCATCCAGGGAACGACCTTTCAGTGCCCCAAAACCCTTCAAGGTCCAGGTAAATTTTGATATTCCTACATTTGAAGGTAAAATCAATGCTGATGTAGTAGAAAATTGGTTAGATCAACTATCTTCCTACTTCTCTGTAAATAAGTTCACCGATGGAGAAACGATTACTTTTGCTCTTTTGAAATCAACATTGCCTTTGAAAAACTGGTGGGAAGTGTGCAAAAAGAGGTTTAGCACAGATGACATTGGCCTTGAGGTGAAACCTACCTCGGATGATTTTGTAGAAGCAGTGAAAGAAGAGTACTATCCCATCGGAGCATATGATGATCTCTACATACAGTGGCAACAACTTCACCAAGGTAAGGACCAATCTGTTCAAGATTACACAGACACTTTTCATTCTTTGTCTGCAAGGTTGGGCATTCAAGAAAGTGAGAAACATAAGACTCTCAAATATCGTGGTGGACTACAATGGTACATATGGGGGGAAATGGAACTCTTCAATCTGGAAACCCTCGGTGAAGCATACAAATTTGCAGTGAAGATTGAACAAAAGAATGGCAGAAAGAATACGAAGAGTCAACCCTCAAAATGGAAAAGTGATAAGGAAGGTCAAACACGAGGCCCAAATTGGAAGCAAAAGGAGTTTCAGGATAAGAAATCCCAAAAAGGGAAGGCTAGAAAATGGTGTGATTACCACAAAACTGGGACTCACTCCAAAGAAGAATGTCGGGCCATCAAGTCATTGCTTTTTGAGTCACAATACTCAACGTCCACTACTCTGCCTCATACACAACCCACAGTCGAAGAGGATGAAGAAGAAATTGTAGATGCTGAGCCAAACACCATTGTCGCTTCATCACAGAACCGAGGAGAAAGACCAGATGACAAGGAAAGATTGTTCCACTCCAAACTATGGGTAAGAGGTACGCCTTTACATTTCATTCTTGATAGTGGGAGTCAAAAGAATTTAATCTCTGCTAAAGTTGTGAAAAGTCTAAATCTGTCTGTGAAGCCTCATCTAAAGCCCTATAGTATTGGATGGTTAAGCCCAGGGAGAGACCTCCGTGTCACCCATCAATGTCCTCTTTCATATGCCATAAAACCATTCCAAGATGAAGTCTTGTGTGATGTAGTCAATCTAGATGTTTGTGATGTACTCCTTGGTCAGCCATTCATGTATGAGCGACATGGCATCTATGAATCACGAACCCAAAGGATTACTCTCACCCTTGGAAAATGGTGCTATAGGGTACTAGAGGTACCACCTCCCACATCTGTCTCCCTAATCAGTGCGAAGCAATGTAAGAGATTGGTGGAGAAAACAAATCAATTTGTCCTCATGGTGGTCAAGCCGCAGAAATCCACAAAGGCCGATGTTGCAGTCCTGACTACGCAATCACCACAACAACAGAAGTAGATAGGACGCATCACAGGAGAATATGATGACTTATTCAAGTCACCTACAGGAGTTCCACTACATTGCTAGGTAAAACATTCTATTGATTTGATCCCAGGATCACCTTTGCCTAACAATCCTGTGTATTGTAGATCAGTTTTGGAGAATGATGAGATAAAAAGATAGATTCAAGAATTGATCCAAAAGGGTCACATTAGGCCAATCTCTTCACCTTTTGGTAGCCCAATTGTCTTGGCACCGAAGAAAGATGGAACATGGAGGCTTTGTATTGACTATCGAGCCCTGAATAAAATCTCTGTGAAGAATCACTATCCTCTCCCCAGGATTGATGACCTACTGGACCAGCTCTGTGGTGCGAAGTTCTTCACCAAAATTGATCTCAAATTTGGTTATCACCAAATTCCCATCGATCCCACTGTTGTCTGGAAGACTGCATTCAAATCTAAGGAGGGGCTCTTTGAATGGTTGGTTATGCCTTTTGGCTTAACTAATGCACCTGCAACCTTCATGAGGATGATGGATGACATCCTACGACCCTTCACCAACTCGTTTGTGGTTGTCTACTTAGATGACATACTCATCTATAACAGAACGTGGGAAGAACATTTGCAACATGTTCGTAAGGTGCTTCAAACTCTTCGAGAGCACAAGTTGTATGCAAATCTTGACAAATTCACATTTGAGATGACAACAATTCAGTACCTCGGGTATGTTGTGAATGCAGAAGGGGTCCATGTTGATCCAGAAAAGATTCGGGTTATTCAAGAATGGCCCACACCAAGGACCCTTACAGAGCTTCATATCTTTTTGGGTCTTGCAAATTTCTACCGCAGGTTTGTTCTTGGATTTTCACATGTTGCTTGGTCACTAACCCAAGTGACTAAAGGAGGAGCAAAAGCTACATTTTAGTGGGGTGAAATACAGCAAAGGGCATTTGAGAATTTGAAGAATAGACTCTGCTTAGCCCCTGTTCTTGCCTTGCCAGATTTGCATCAACTTTTTGAGTTGATGACAGATGCGTCTGAATATGCCATGGGAGCTGTCATCATGCAACATGGCCATCCTGTTGCATATCACAGTGAAACTTTCACTGATACAGTCAAGAAATATCCAACATATGATAAGGAGCTATATGCCATTGTGCAAGCCTGCAAACAATGGAAACACTACATCTTGGGAAAAGAAACGGTCATTCACACTGACCACAGACCATTGGAATTCATCCAGACACAAAGCAAGCTCCGAAATGAGAGGCATCAGAAGTGGGCCACATATCTTTAGAAATTCCACCTAATAATCAAACACAAAAAGGGGAGCTCAAATACAGCTGTAGATTGTCTGAGTCGCCCACCAATTACTACACTCACAACGGTTTTGGACTTGTGCGGACATGAGACTGCCACTTGGGGTACCCTGTATGAAGCAGATCCTACCTTTGCTGCTACATATCAAGCACTTCAAAAAGGTACACATGTTTTTTATTTCTATTTGCAAGATAATGTCCTCTGTCATATGGGACACATCTGTGTTCCAATCGCAGAGCAACAAAAGATGATATGGGAAGCACACTTTAGTAGGACAGCTGGACACTTTGGTATTGAGAAAACATTGGCAGTTCTTCAAAAACACTTCTACTGGCCCCATATGCGAAAGGATGTAGAAAGATATCTCAAATCTTGCACCCCATGTGTGATAGCCAAGCCGACAAATAAGAAGCAAGGATTGTACACACCATTGCCAGAACCAACCAGGCATTGGGAATCCGTCTCAATGGATTTTCTATCAGGCTTGCCCACTTCCAAACATGGTAAGGATTGTATTTTTGTGGTAGTTGATCATTTTTCAAAAATGGCTATCATGATTGCCTGTAAAAAAAATATATCTGCTGAGGAAATTGCCCAACTATATTTTGGTCATGTATGGCTCCATTTTGGTCTTCCCAAGTCCATTGTCTCAGATCGAGATAGCAGGTTCTTGAGCATATTCTGGTCCACTCTATGGAAGATGATGGATACTAAGTTGATGAAGTCTATAGCCTTCCATCCACAGACTGATGGTCAAAAAGAGGTGGTAAACCACTTGATTGTTCACATGATTCGGATGTACCACTCCAAACATCCATGCACATGGGATGAGGGACTTCTTTTCATACAACATGGATACAATCGGGCACTGCACAGCTTGACCAAGCACAGTCCATTCCAAGTATGTTTTGGGTTCCAACCCATGGCACCGATTGATATAGCAGTTCCATTTTCCACCATGGAATACACACCTCATGGAAGATCTGAGGCAGCAAAAGCTACAAAGTTTATTGAACAAATGCAACACCTCCAGCAACAAGTTCATGACATCTTGGAGAAGATGAATCAAAAGTAAAAGCAACGCCATGATAAACACAAGATTTCACACCATTTTGCTGTGGGTGACAAGGTCTGGTTGTGGCTCCAGAAGGAACAACTTGCAGGCCCACACAGAAAAATTCGGCCTCTGTGATATGGTCCATACACCATCACCAGAAGAGTTGGAGAAAATGCTTTTGAGTTGAACCTCCAGCTTACCTTGGTCTGCACCCAATATTCAATGTGGAGCTCCTCAAGCCATATCATCCACCTTTCTTAGACACTTCAGTTGTAGCAGAACAACTCGACATTGATGAACTTGATCCACATATTTTTGCTCCAGTGGAAGAGGATCAGATTGTGGATACCTGGATGAAGACAACCAGAGGACGTTCTATTCCGCTGTATCGAGTGGTTAAAAGGGGTTAGCTTAGCCATCAAGGTGAGTGGCTCACAGAGAATCAAATCAAGAAACAACTACCACACCTGATGGGGAGTATTGATGCAATGGGTACCATTGCTTTTCAAGGAGGGAGGAATGATCCAGGCATCAATTTAGGCGACAATTCGGGTGACAGTTCCACCCCAATTGATGACGGAACTTCTGGGAGCCATAACTTTTGCACCGTAGCTCCAATTGACTCACCGTTTGAACCGTTGGAAAGCTAAGAACGAGGGGAACACCATGAAATGGCATTGAGCTTCGATAAATGAAGTTTGACCCCCGAAAACCCAACGGAAGTGCCTCAAATTTCAATTTTAATAGTGCTATCTAAAAATAGTAAGTTTCTAAAAATAGTATTTCCTCGAATTATGTATTGTTTTAAATATTGGAAGTCATACCACTTCATCTCCCTTGAGATTGGTGACCTTCGACATCCTTCCCATGCTTTCAAATTGTGTATAAAAGAAGAGGTAACCCGAAATGTGAGAACAGACATCTCTTCCCAGAGATAAGCATATATTTGTATTGCGATTTTGAGTAATACTACATCTCTTCTCAGAGAATTCATTGTTACTATGTTATTTCTATGTTATTGTGATATTTATCAACCAAAACTTCTGAGTTTTGGATCACATAAACCCTAAGATTTCAGAGCTCATGAGAAATGAATTGATCAAGCTTACTGAATCCAAGATCATCTTCCCAATTAAGCACTCCTAATGGGTACTAATCTAGTACATGTCAAGAAAAAGAATGGAGAAATCAAGTTGTGTGTGGAATTTAGGGATCTTAATAGAGTCTCTTTAAAGGATCATTACCCTCTACCATCCATGGAAAAAATCCTATAAGTAGTTATTGGTCTAGAACACTTCTTTCTCTTAGATGGGTATTCAATTTATAACCAAGTGTTAGTGAGAGAGGAAGACTAGTACAAGACTACCTTCACCACCAAGTGGGGCACATGTGTTTATTATAAGATGACTTTTAAATTGTCCAATCTTAGGGAAACCTTTCAAAGAGATATAGACATGTCTTCTAAGGGATATTAAATCAAATGGTATTAGTCTGCTTAGATGGCATCATATTCTTATCCAAGAATGCTAGTGAGCATATGGACCATCTAAAATTAATATTCTAGAGATGCAAAGAATATGGGATATCTTTAAAAGAGATATAGACATGTCTTCTAAGGGATATTAAATCAAATGGTATTAGTCTACTTAGATGACATCATATTCTTATCCAAGAATGCTAGTGAGCATATGGACCATCTAAAATTAATATTCTAGAGATGCAAAGAATATGGGATATCTTTAAACCCCAAGAAATGTGTGTTCTATATACATGAAGGTAAGCTATTGGGTCACATTATTTTAAAATAAAGATTATCCATTGACCCAAAAAGATTAATTTATATCTTAGCCTTATCCTTGCCAAAGTACAAGAAAGGGATCTAGAGCTTCCTTGGGAACATCAACTTTGTGAGAAGGTTCATACCTAGTTTTGTAAACTTAGTCAAACCTATCACCACCATGCTAAAGAAGAGCCAAGTGTTTTCTTAGTCAAATGAAGGCAAAGAATATTTTAAATCCATCAAGTACGCCATTTTCCAAGAACACTCACTCTTGAATCCTAACTTCTCCAAGGACTTTATCTTGTACACCTTTGCTAATGTTAACAACATATTAGTTATGCTGATGTAGAAAAATGGTGAAGGAATGGAGAAGCTAGTTGCATTTTTTATGCAAGGGTTGGAAGGATATGAGATGAGGTAACAATGTTTTAAGAATTAATTTATTTTATCCTTGAGAAGTCTGAAGAAGTTTAGGTCCATGCTCTCCAATAGTAGGATCCATCATATGGTGTCTCATCCTAGAGTTAGGGACTTCCTCCTTAACACGGATTTGAATGAGAAGAGAGTAGGATGGATAAAAAAGGTTATGGAATATGACATGGAGATTAAAGTTACCAAGTTATTCAAGGGCAAGGGCTTGTGTTAGTACATGTTAAATGACCTAAAGGAAGACAAGGAAGATGTTTTGGTGACCCAAAATAACTTACAAATAGGTGCACCTCCACTTCAAAAGAGTTGGTTTTAAGATATGGCTCACTTCTTGATAATAGGATAATTCCCCCAAGGTTTGGATAGAGCCAAAAGAAGTTATTTTAGGCTTTAATCCATATCTTATGCATTTTATTATGAAGTTATTTTTAGAAAGGACCTCAATGGAGTATTCCTTAGGTTCATATATGATGACCAAGTGACCAAATCTTAGAATAATCCCATGATGGACTTGTAGGAGGCCATCTTGCACCTATAATTATAGTAGTAAATATAATTAGGGATGGTTATTATTGGCCAAATATTTTCAAATATGGTCATATATGGGTCATAAATTTATAGAAGTGTGTTTTCTTTGCAAGGAAGCAGAAACTAGTATCCCTTCCACTCAATCCAATTTAGGTAAAGAAACCCTTCATGAAATGTGGGTTAGAATTCATAGGGATGATAAATCAACCATAAAGTGTAGGGAATAAATGGGTGATAACTAAAATTGACTACTTAATTAGGTGGTTGGAATCCATTGCTTTGAAAGAGGCTAATGAGGGTGTAGTTTTGGACTTCTATGATAACATTGTGACTAGGTTTGGTGTCCCATCCACCATAATTTCAAATAATGCATTGGAATTCCTTGGTATGAAGATAAATAAGTAGCATCTCAAATTGGGAATCTACCTCAACACCTCTTCCAACTACTATCATCAAGGAAATGGAATGGTAGAGTCAAAAAATAAGAATTTGTTAAGGTTCATCAGGAGGCCCATGGAAGAGAATCAAAGAACATGGCACACCAAGATCAGGATAGCCTTATGGGCTAATAGAGTCACTCATAAGATTTCCATTATCACTTATCTTTGTTTTATTATGAATGGAATAGAAGCCAAATTACATATCTCTCTTGAGCTTCCAGCATTAGAGTTGTCCCATGAACATTAGTTAGAGAATGAACCCATAAATGTGAGGATGATAGAGCTCATGGAGCTAGAAGAAACTAGGGGCCTTGCTATTAGAATTTTGGATTCACATCAAGCTCAAGATAAAAATACATTTGACAAGAGATATATATTAAGGATATTGAATGAAGGGGATGTATTCCTAAAATGGGAATCAAATAAGGCCAAAGTAGGTAACCATACCAAGTTTGATAGCTTGTGGAGTGGTCCTTATTTGATCTATGGATGCAAGGAACATAATGATTTTTAAATTTCCCAATTTTATGGAGATGTATTACCCATACCAATAAATTAAATTCATTTAAATCCCTATTATTGAATGGATTTGCATCATTTTTAACATATTTTACATGTAACATCTTTTATGTTTTCCCTTAAGTGCTTTATGCACATTTATTTTTTATTGTGTTTTTCTTTTTAATAAGTGCCTTGGAAACTTAGTTGTTATATTTATTTTGATTTTTTTACTTTAAGAAAGGTTCTAGATAGGGATAGCCTTATGTTATCTTCATTATTATTGAGATAATAGTTGGAACTCCATATGCCCAATGGAATAGTCAAGGAAAAATGGACTAGGTTCTCAAGCATAACAGGAATGCTATCCTATGAGTCACCAAAGATGTTGGTAATTTTTGGCCCATATACCAAGCTTATGCCCAGATGGATCAAGTTACTAATGGATGAGTGGACTAAAGAGATCATGCATTTTGAAAATCTTTTGAAATATTTTAAGTTAACTTAAACTGTAGTTTGTCTAAATTAAAGAAAATAGGTCTCCATGGTGGTCATAACATTTAGGAGCTTGAAGCAAGTTTTGTACAAGTTCTAAGATCTCATTCAAGCCTTGGAATTTCATGCAAAAGGTCAAGCATAAGCCTAAGTGAGTTATATCGACATCGTATAATAATAAATAGACTAATTCACTTATATTTTATGTAAGTCCACTTAGAAATCATCTCTAGCCAAGATATTGCAGTGCTATGGATTCTTAATTCTAAAAACATGCTTTAAATTTTTCATGTCCACATGAGCTTTCTATCTCAGGTTATGAGAATTCAAAGTTAAACATGTAGAATAGGATGTTTGCACAAAAATCAAAATAAAGCTTGGGTAATTAATTATTGAGGTCCAAAATTTGATAGTCACATGGATGTCAATGATGGTCACACAGACATCAAATGATGGGTGCATAGACATCAAATTTAAGAAACTTTAAATAGCCATTGGGGTTCAAAAATCTTAATGTTAGTCATGCAGACATCAAATAAATTTGTCTAGATGTTAAATATGATCATGTAGATGTCAAATTTTGGTCTTTTGAGTTATCCATTTGAGTTCAAACAATGTGTCCTAATAGATATAATGATTAGCATTGCTTTGTACATCTTGATCCAATAATACATGATCAAGTCAAAATGTCAAGGAGCTTAAAGGCTACCACATGGCATAAGCACATAAGACAATAGATTAATAATAGGATCTTGAGATCAATTCATGATTAACAAGTGGCATGAGAATTTTCAAGTTGATATAAAATCAATAGACCATGTTCACTCATATAATTTGATATTGCAGTGTGATAAAAATCAAGAAGTCAGCAAGGATATGTGAGGCCAATGGAAAAGAGGTAGGTTGGAACATTTTTATTGGCCTAAGCCATATTTGATAGATAAGATCAAACCAAAGGATCCATTTTCAACCAAGGCAAATAAGGTATTGGAGGATTATCATTCCACCATTAGAGGTCGATCCAATGCCATAGAGTGCACATAGCCATGCAGTCAAGTATGAAGAGTATAAGGGGATGTCATTAAGATTAAATATAGACCTCTAGTTTGAGGTTTTGTACCATATAGAGTATATTCTATGAATACGTTTGCCACTCTTTAAAGGAGACCTATACATAATGAGCCCTTAGTTTCTATAGATGCTCAAGGGTAAAAATAGGTATTTTAGACCTAATAAAGATCAAAAAGGGAAATGCAGTCTATAATTCTACATCGATATATGTGACTATAGTAAAACCAATAAAAGAGATTGGTTTTCCATCATATATATATCCTATTCTTATTCCCATTATGGGGGTTCTAAGCTCTTAGAATTTATCATTCTTTTTTGGGACAAGGATACTCAAGAATAATTTTGAAAAAGTGTGCTCATTTGATATGGTTAAACCTTGTCAAAATATTTTAAGAACTACATTTTGAATTAATAGGATCAACTCTTTGCCTATCTCATATTTTTAATCAATGCTTAGTATGTTTGTGTATGGTGGATTTTTGGAGAGTATTCCTAGTTTAATTTCATTTTTATTGAATATTTTAATGTGTTTTCAAGATAAATTTTAGGTCTAGATTAGTGTTCTATTTTTCACCTCTTCTATTAGATATTTATGCAACTATTGAGATTGTGAAGTTGTGTGAGTTATAGTTGTTTTATATTGATCTAGTGTGTGTTCAATACTATGTGAGTGTCCATTTAAATTGGTTTTATCACCAATTTTATATTTATTATGATAAATTAAGCATATATCTATTAATTTTACCTATTAATCAATAGTTTATCATTATTTTAGGTGATCATCAAGAGGAAATTGACTTTCTCCAGAGGTCTAACCCCACCATAGGTGACCCAAATCTTGGGGTTGTTCCCATTATGTATCTAAATTTAAATGGGCCTAAATAAAACCTCAAAGGGTTAAAATTTATCATACAATATTTATAATTTATAGGGTTTCATTAAAATTCTTAATTTGAAATCTTCACCTATAGCCAATGTTGGCAGGGTGTAAGGTTTAGGAGTCTATTGAGAAGAGACAATGTTTTAATAGGGTGTATAAGATTGTGAAGTGACTAGAGGAGGATATAAATAATTTAAATAATTATTTTATGTACTAATTAAATAATTATTATCATTATTATACATAAATATAAAGGTGATATAAAAACTCAGTCATAAACCTATTGAAAACTCAGGGAGTCCACTAGCTAGTTTTGGGGAAATTGAGTCTTGAGGCCTTTATACAAAATTTTTTATGAGTGGTTTTAATAATACATGGTTTTTTTAAGGTAAAATTATTATTTTAATCATTTAATATTTTGTCATAATCATGCCTTAGTCTATTGACAGTCAAGAATGGAACTAGGAGGACTATTTGGAGGTCTAATCAATTAGACAAGGTTTTTAAACATAATGTGAAGTTTTATGAGCTAGAGGAAGGTATTAATTATCATTAATATATTTTTTGAGATTGATAAAATTAAAAATTTCATGAAAATATGCCATAAAATCTTAAGAAACCTTACCACCATTTTAAAATAGTCCAAGTATTATTTCACATTGATGATAATTATTATGGTGTGTAAAGTGTTTTAAAATCCTAAGGTAAGTTTTGGAGTGAATATTATGTAATATAAATATCATTTTTAGATCTTAAATTTTGTTTCTACTTGCATAATCTAGGCAGCCAATCGAAGCACCACTTCACTATGTACCTAGCTTGATTGATATTTTGCATGGGATCTCAAGATAATAAATATTTTTGAAGTGTTTAGTGTAGTTTAAATACATGGAAAGAGGTTTTTTATTAGGGTTAAGTACACTATGAACCATTACTAATATTTTGAGACCCTTAAAACCCTTAGAGACACTCAATGGAAGAAATATGCCTCAATATGAATTCTAATGAGGTGTTTGAGCCATGAAATGATGTTGGTGGTCTTCCTAACTATCATAAGCATCACCATGGCTTATTTATTTTCATGTGTATGACCCTTGTTATACACTCTAGGTCTGAGAAGGCTATTTTTAAGCCTATAATTAATTAAATTAAAGGTGTTTGCATATATAATGAATTATAGAAGGAAGGTGGGGTTTTAAAATTATTAAAGAGCCTTGAAATAACCATATAAATGGGTCTTTATGACCATTTCCTTAGGTATATATGTATGGATGTTCAAACAAGGGGTTGTGTGTAGATAAATGCAACATATAGAAGATGAATGGCTTGATCAATCCAACACCATGACACCAAAGGACCTTAGTGAGTTTATTCATGTTGTATATATCTAAGTAATATATTTTCAACTCATCATGAGGTCAAGATCTTGACGAATCCTACATATACCTATGCCTATCTATTGGCTTCATTGGATAATACAATCAAGAAGGGGCAATAAAATAAAAAGTGGGATCATGAGTACACTTAAAATCTTCATGAATGTCATCATCAAGTTTTTTGAAATATGTTTTTCTAATACGAGTTGTAGGAGAAGCATTATGACTAGTCATTTAGGCTTCAAAACACCAAACATGATCAAAATTCTTATTTTATTATCTAAGAGGTGACTTCACATACTCACCATGGTACAAAGCTTTAGCATGGGAGATTATGCACTTTGGGAGAGGTAAAGGGCCTAGTATACTAGTATTTTGTGGTATTTTTTTAGACATTTAATGCCCAAAATTTATGAATCGTCATTAAGAGCCTTAAGAACTATTAAACCCTCCTTACACCCTAATATAGAACCATTTAATAAGAATTAAAGAAAAAGGCATCTAAATAGATTAAAATCACCTAACTACCACCTAGATCATATAGCATGCTCAGAGAGGTTCATGTCCATGGCATTTTATAGTATGGATGGTGTACTAACCTATCAAAAAATAGGGTTTTAAAAGGAAAAAATGAAGAAAGAGAGGTAAAAGGTAATTTAATAATGTGATAATAATTTGAGAGTAAATATTGAAACTTTTTTTATCTCTTCAAATCATTGGATGATCAAAAACATGCTTGAAAATGCCCCTGTGAGTTCATTCTAATTATTCAGTCTATAAGAGTGAAGGACAACCTGACCTAGTCACCTAATTTGATAATTTTGTAGTGTTTCTTGCACAAAGATACATTTCATTGTGTGAGGTATTGATTCAGGCCTAAAACTCACTTCTTCATAGGTTTCTATGGTTTCATGTAGGCTTTTATGGCCATCAAACACTAGTAGTTAGGCTACTAGGCCTAATTAGCCTAGTAGACCTACTTTGTCAATCAAGTGCAGTTGAGAATGGCATAAAGATATGATGAAGTGAATTAATTCAAGGTGGAAATCCATAGACAACTAGACTTTAAGTGACAATTTCATGCATAACTTTTCTTAAGTGGTAATTACATGCATAAATAATCCTTGAGAGTAATCACATGCATAGATAACTCTTAAGTGGCAAAGTACAAGAGTTTTTTAACAATATATAGGTGTATTATTATTAAATATGAGTTTAAATAATTTAACTACATCTTAAACTACCTCATATCTATAGAGAGGATTACAAATCGAGTTAGTCAAACATTAGTCCATAAATAATGAAAAATGCATAAAGAACTACCTAACTAAGCCTATCTATTCTTATGGGAATTACAAAGGATAGAAAGAAATCAATGAAATAAATCAAACATCATATTACCTTCCCAAATGGATTCACCATACCCATGTGGCTCAAAATCATTTTCTCCCTTGATTAATCATCCTTGTCCTTATCAACAAAGGTGGCAAACTCCTCCAATATCTCAAGAACACTCCATAAAACCTAGGCTCATGATTCCAAATCACCAAACTAGCCTATAAATGAAGCTTGAAAACAAAATCAATGATCAAATGAAAATTATTATGGAAGCAATTTAACATTATAAATTTTCAATATTCAAGATTTAAATTCATGTCCATGGCCTCTCTATTTATAGATTTTTGAGATTGGTCAGGATAAACCATGAACATCCATCTCAAGATTGAGATGTCAGGCCATGGATAGTCCAAATATTTGAAATTAAATCCATAATTATCTTCATCATGACCTTGGAAGAAGGGGCATTGAAGAGGCATGGGAGGCATTAAGTAGGGATGGGTGACCCATAATCTTGATATTTGTGGCATTTATCACCTAGGGATGTCTTCCCAAGAAATGATGTCACTTGATGATGTAGTTAATAATAATCAATTTAAAAATATATATATTCAACATATCTCATGTAAAATCCACTTAAGCTCTTAATTTGGATTAATTAGCCTTAAATAAGGTTAATCAACATTTATGCAATTATTTGAAAATTGGCCCTCAATTAATCAAAATGGTTAGAAAGTCATATTATTGGGTCATAATTTGACTGGGGAGGAATAGGAAGGTAACATTAGATGCATTAGATCTATATTCCCATTGAGGATATTTTTAACACCAAATAAAAAGGTACGTGATGTGTACCAATGACTTGGAAGAAAAGAGTGATCTAGAGCACTAAATGGCAAAATTGTCATTTTGACTCAAAATGATCTATTTAAAGTTAGCTATAACATAAAATTCATTTTCCTATTTAGGGATAATTTGACCTAAACTACCACTTTTAAGTGACAAGTTTGAACCATTTAGGGTATTTTATGGATTTTGACCTAAAATGTGCATTTGAGTGTAATTCGAGTAAGATTGAGAATTTAAACACAAATGGTGTTAGGAATTGGATGTCTACATTTTGCCCTTATTTGAGAAGGTGTAGCAAGACATTCAGGTGAAGCAATGTCTTGTCAAAGAAAAGAGTTATCAATAATAAATTGGAACATACCCATAGTGCCCCCTTGAGAGGACATACTAGGATGGAAGAAAAGGATGGACTCTCAAAAAGAGAGAGAAAGTGAGATTAACCCATGGAATAGATCACATCTAGATGAGCTAATGCTTTCACACATGATTACCATCAATAATCAAAATATAATTAGAGGTATAATAGGCCCCAAAGATAGGTGGAATGGGAAAGATATAATCCATAAATGTAAAGAACACACTTTAAACATACCCAATTTGAGAGTACAAGCTGCATCCTTATGACATTGATCAATCTCAAGACAAGTTGCACACTAAAATATTTCCATCATGGGATTTAATATGGAGATCTTGGAATTAGAGGAAAAGAAAGAATGTTCTACTTAAAGAAGGGAAGCACCACTAGAACAAGGTCTCTAAAGAGAAGATAACAAGTACTCTAGTAGATTAAATGTGATCATGATAAAATATTTTTACCCTAGTAGGGAAAATTTAGATCATTGATAAAGAATAAATAATGCTTTTTCCCTTGTAGAGCTTATTTGATTCAGACATGGTTTAGATGTTGGGCCCCAGCATGGGTAATTGGTAAAAAAATAACTCAAGGATATAACTGAAAAGATAGGTTAAAGTGAGTGGGTACAAATGTATATGTGATGGTGCAATCGCTTAAAAATACATATAAAACCAAGCATATGAGAATTCACAAAGTGATGAGAGAGATTAAAAAAAGAATGGAGATAGCTGAGCTAACCTCAATAAAAATTGAGTGTTGCCTACATAGTTTCATGGACTCATGTTCTAACATGAACTTCAGGCTAATGTAGTTCACCCAAGTTTGGGAGAGAATGGAATGAGGAATGATGAAAAATGACAAGGATTTGATTAGAATTATAAAGTATGCAAATAGATGCACATCTAAGCATAGATAAAGAAGATTGAAATGCATGTTACCGAGAAGCCTAATTCCATATCATGAGCCTAGATTTTTCAAAGTGTTCTTCAGAATCATTCATCGGAGCTGATGTTGACGTTAAGATGTTGAGACCTAAGCACAAAGTTCTTGCTATATAAAAATAAATTAGGCATCATAAGTATGAATAAATTATAATGACATAAGATTCCAATTGTGATAAGCTAGTTCAAATGTGAATATCTATAACTAAGGATAATGGTAAAATAATTACCAAAACTAGAGTTATAGTGGTTTACATTTAAATAATAGCAAAAAAATGAAGACAAAGAAAAATATAAACATAAATGAACATAAGTTGAAATAAAGATATGATCAATCAAGACTTAAGTAGGAACAAAAATGTTTAAAAAAAAATCAAGAATATCTTAACGACATGAGACCAAGATATAAATAATCAAGATCCATGTGGACCATTAAGGCATTATTGAATACAAAAGAGAAAAACAAAATCAAATAGAAAAATAAGACACCAACAATAATCAAATAAGCAAAATAGTCCAATAAAAATGTAATAACATAGGATCAAGATATAAATAATTGAGATCCATGTGAATCATTAAGATGTTCTAAAGCACAAAAGAGATAAGCAAAAATAATCAAAGAAACACAAGACCAAGATGAGATAAGAAATAATAAAAAGAGAAAAGGACAAGAAATAAAAAGAGAGGTTTGAAAGAATAAAAAAACACTAATAAAATATAATAAAATACCAAGAGAACTCAAATAAAAACTAAGTTGGTGTAGTTTAAAGACAAATGTTTATTCATGTGTGGTAGAGGTGTTACTTTCCACCATATCATAAAAAAGAACAATGACACGAAAATTATTCCATAATTAAAGAGGAAAATGATAGAAGAAATGGAGGAAGAGAAGAAAAGGAAGGGGTTGGCTGAGCTGACTCTAGATGTATAAGACAAGTGGACACTACCTACATAGTCTCATGGATACATGTTCCAACATGAACTTCGGACCAAATATAGTTCTCCCAAGAAAAGGGATAGAAGAAAAATGATGATAATACCAACGTGATTAATATTATAAAAGAAATGGAAGATACAACAAACAAATGAGAATGGTCTAGCAAATAAGAAGTTGATGAGATGAGAAAGAATTATCTTGAAAAATAGCAAGTTCATGGGACAAGATAAAATGAACTTGTGTTTTTTTGCTTGAAAAATGGCAAGAGCGTAGCATGGTGGAATGGGAATGTACAAATGTATAGAAACATGAGACAATGTTTTTTGTTCTCTTATGGATCATGTTTTGATGTTTTTGGTAGTTTTAAAGTATTTATAATGTTTTTGGTGTTTTTGGGATAAAATATGCACAAGGTAGGACCATCTAGTCAAGGGGATGCACATCTTAAGAGTAGAGGTTCCAATAAGATAACTAAGTTGGATGCAATGGCTCATGCCCATAAATCATTGAGTGAGAGGAAATTGATAAAATAATAAAGAGAAAAAAATGTGATATAGAATAATGTGCAACTTGAAGTAAAAAATAAGTATCTACATTCACTGATTTGTAATAGTCTAGCAATGGTTTGGAATTAAGATGTGTTTATTCACTTGTCTGAAGATCCACAATATTGTCCTAGCTGAATTGATTTATAGAACTGTTGTTGAGGATGTTCATAATTTTCATGAGACGTAATTGGTCAAGGGATAAAAATTATTTAAGCTTATAACATGCCTTAGAAATAACAAATAATTTGCTTCTCAAAGAGAGAAATCCATAATGGGATGAAAAATATGTTTAGAGTGCCAAGGATTCAAAGCCTTTATTATTGGGAATCATGAAAAGTGGACCAGGGTAGTATAAAATGTGTTCAAGGAAAGTTAAAAGGGTGGAATAAAAGTATGACATCACAAGTTACCATTAAGTCAGGGGTCTTATAGACAATGGTTCAAATTTATTCATGCATAGAATCTCTTAGGGTGTATGATGTTCATGGGCTCTGAAATTTCTTCACCATTAAGTTTAGCCAATCGATATGCTCTTGATCCATAGATTGTTATGATAATATATGGCCCTAACTAATTAGGTTGAATCTTGCCTTTATTTTTAGATTCAACATTTGTATTCTTCTAGTTCTCTTTCAAAACTAAGTCACCAATCTTAAATTCTTGAGGGAGAATGTGTTTGTTTTAGCTTCTCTAAAATTTATTTTGATAAGCCTACAAGTTTAATATGGTAGCCAAATGCTTACCATCAAGGAGCTATAGTTCATGTAGTAGTGAGGCTCTATAGTCTTCATTATCTTTAATGTGCTCTATTGATATTCTTAATGATGGGATCTCAATCTCGACTAGGATGAAGCTTTAGTGCCAAAAACAAGGGAGAATGGAGTAGCTCTAGTTGGGGTGCGATGATTGGTTTAATAATCCCAAAGGGTAGGAAAGAGTTGCAAGTGATAATTATGGTTAGCATCATTAACAATATTCTTTAAGATGGCTATAATGGTTTTATTTGATGCCTCAGCTTGTCCATTGCCTTGTGGGTTATATGGAGTGGTTTTACTGTGCTTGATCTTGAATTTTGCACAAAGAGAATTCACATCCTGGTTCACCAAGCATCCACCATCATTAGATATAATACGGGCTAGGATGCCATATCAACATATGATATGGTAATGAATGAATTTGGCTATTTGTTTCCTATTAAAATAAGTGAGAGGAATGACCTCAATCCACTTGGTAAAGTATTCAATTATAGTCAAAATGTGCTTATGGCCCTATGAAGATGTTAGGTTAATTTTCCTAATGAGATCAAGACCTTATGTTGAGAATGGCCATGGTGTTGTAATTATATGCAATGGTAAGGAAGGTTCATGTATCAAGTTTCTATGCTAATGATGAGGAACACACTTCTTTACATAATTACAAGCATCTATCTCCATTTTGGGCCAATAATAGCCTATTTTGAGGATTTTCTTTGCTAGGACTATACCATTGGTATGGGCCCCACACATTCCTTCATGAACCTCCTTTAGTGCCAACTTAGATTCTCCTAAAGAAGAAGCATTCCATCATAGCCTTTATGATAAAGTGTGTTTCCAAAGAGGATATAACATGTTAAGAAATGAAGGAATAGTTATTTTGGTTGTTGGAAAGGTTGGCAAGAAATACATAATAATGGAAATAGTTATAAAAATCTTGGTACAATGGTAGTTCAGGTAAGGGATTAGGATCAACAATGGTGCATATCCTCTTTAAATCTGATAGAATATGTGTTTGTTGAAGAAGAGTTTCAATTAGGAACTGATACTCTTTAGCGCTATCATGCATTTGAATCATGAAACCAATTGTTGCCATGGCATTGACAAATTTGTTGTTGACTCATAAAAATTACTCAAACTACAAAGATTGTGTTTTGAGGTTATTGATAATTTGCTTGTACAGAACAAGCTTATCATCCATTATTTTATACTATTCAGTTATCTGATTTATGATTAGCTATGAATCTCCATAAACCTTTAAGCTTTGAATATCCCACTATATAGTAAGATGGATCCCTAAAAATAATGCCTCATATTTAGCCATACTGTTTGTACACTAAAATTGTATATGGAATGCTTTTGTGATCAAAACCCCCTATGGCATGATAAATAATATGATAGCTCTAGACCCTTGGGATGTGAAGGATCCATCAAAGTAGAGTGTCCATTGTTTAGGTTCTTATGATGCTTATTCTATCATCATGATTGAATCATCTACAAGGTCAAAGTTGAGAGGTTGAGTGGCTATAATAGGAGCATCTGCAAGTTGGTCAACAAGAACTTATCCTTTGATTGCCTTTTTATTTTGGTACTCAATATAAAACTCACTAAGGAGCATAATCCATGTATCCATGCATCCTTGAAGAGTTGCTTTAGATAAAAGGAACTTGAGAGGATTTACCTTGGTGATAACAATAGTTTTGTTATTTAGCATATAATGTCATAATTTCTTAGTGGCAGAAACCATAACTAAGCATACCTTCTCAATAGGTATATAATTATGTTCATAGGTTACCAATGTTCAGCTTAAAAAATAAATAATGTGTTCCATACCATGATCATCATGTTGAGCTAAAAGTGCCCTTAGTGCATGTTTTATGGCTGATATATAAATAAGTAGTGGCTTTCCTTGTGTTAGAGGTCATAAGACTGGTGGATTGGCCAAGTAGGTTCTAAGCTTTGCAAATTCTATCTAAAAATCTTCATCCCACTAAAATGTTAGCCCTTTGTTTAAGATATGGGTAAATGGGTGACAGTTATCTGCCAATTGAGAAATGAATCTATGTATAGACTGGATCTTTCCTTGTAGACCTCACAACTATTTAAGATTATTTGGTGGAGACATTTACTTAATAGTGTTGACCTTTGTAGGCTCAACTTTGATCCCTCATTGTGATATAATGAACCCTAGTTATTTTCTCGATGTGACTCCAAGGAAACATTTCTTAGGATTCAAATAGACTTTATATGCATAAAGCCTCTCAAATATTCTTCATAGAATGTCAGGGTGTCTAGATCTTATTCTTGATTTTGCTAGTATATCATCAACATAGTCCTCGATAATGTCATGCATCATGTCATAGAACATGATATTCATTACACATTGATATATGGATTCAATATTCTTTAAACTGAATGGCATGAGTTGGTAACACAATGTCCCCCATGGGGTGGTGAATGCAGTCTTATGCTAATCTTAAAGGACTATCTTATTATGATTGTAATTAGAAAATCCATCCATTAAAGATAACATCTCATACCCAGTAGTTGAGTTAATGATCATGTTGATGTTGGGCAAAGGAAAATCATCTTTGGGGCATGATTTGTTGATATCATACAAATTAGTACAAATATGTATGCTTGGGGTCTTTTTACTCACTCGTATTATGTTATAAATCCATTTAGAGTAGTCTAGTAGTCTGATAAAATTGGCTCTTAACAACTTTTCCAACTCAACCTTAACCAAAAGGGTGATGCATTGATGCATCTTTCTTAATTTTTGCTTTATTGGTTTAACACCAGGGTGAACAATAAGATGATGCACAACTAAATCTAGGTCCAAGCTTGGCATGTTGAATTATGCCCATGCAAAGATGTCAATATAATCCTTAAGAATGGATATAATATGTTCATGTTCTACTTTAGTAAGGGAAGCTCTAAGATAAACAAATTTGGGATCCTCATGGGTTCCCAAATTCACTTCTATTATACTCTCCATAAGGAGTGTGGATCCATCTTCTAGAATTATAGGTAATGTATGGTCATGATCATTTTCCTCTATTTATATCTTCTTGTTATTCCTCCCAAATATCTAGATAATATGAAGAATCAAAATATACCTTCTCAGGTAAAGGCCAATTAGTAAAAACCTTTGGAAACTAAAGAGAAAGATGCTCTAATATTTGATGTTGTTCTAAAGAGATGCTTTTACTAGCTATGGAACTTGGGATAGATGGACTTTCAATGTCCTGAGGGGATGTACATACTTTCTCACCTGGGAGTACCTAAAATAGGTTTTCAATCAAAGTCTTATCTTTTTATTTACTTTTTCCTTGATCGACAAGTGCCTCAAAGAGGTTTTCACCTGATGATCTAAGTGTTTATTATTTATTCTGACCAAGAAATTTTGCTTGATCTCTAAAGTAGTCAGAAGGATTGAATGAAAATTCAAAACCCTGATTATGATCACCAATGGGGAATGGATCTCATAGGCCCATGTATTCTATAATTAATTATTCGTTTTGGACCTCATCGAGGCATATGATAAAAATTTATTGGTCTCAATCTATGAGTTGAGGATGGAAAAGGCATAGGTTATAGTGAGGGTTTGCTTCAAGATGGAAAAACCAATGGTAAGGATATAATATCCTACTTCAGTAAGAGAATCACCACTAAGATGGGTTTTTGCTTTAGGATGGGAAGCTCCAATAGGCATTATGGTTAATATAATGCTTGAATCAAATAAATTTGAGTCAATCAGCTCATCAAAAAGTCTATAATGGGATGTTGTGTCACTTCTTAGAGTCTCATTACTAATATCTTCAGAAGAGTCACTATCAAATGTCATGAGGTCATCCTCTGGTGGTTTAAATTTGAGACCATGATTCCAATTGACAACTATAGCTAATAAGGGCTCTAAAATTCCTTGCACTTATGGATCAAGGCCTTTCCCTATATAGTCAAGATGATCCATTATTCTATTAGGGATAAGATACTTTGGATTCTATAAACAATTAGCAAGGCCTTCAGAACATAACCAATCTCCCTCAGTAAAAGCCTTTTGATCTTTATTTGGTGTAATTATAGGTACAAAAACCATAGGAGGTTTTGGTTGTTTATTCTTTGGTTTCCAAATCTGATTAAGTTTGTTAAAAGTCTAGGAAGTTTTAGGATTACCAAATATTTTAGGGTATTTTGGTAATTTTTCAATATCGATGACGTCCTTTAGATGGTACATGGAAATTCCTACATATTTAATAATAACCTGTTTGGCCATAATTATAGAAAATAGATCAACCAAAGTGGAGGCTCGGTCACTAGGGTCTATATAATTAGATGGAGATGGATGAGAAATGATGGGTTTGTTCTTATATGTGATGAATTTAGAATTTGGGAAATAGTTATAATTATTAAACTCTACTTCAAGATGTTTGTAATATTAATATGGTTGTTGATCAGTAGGAATAGTAACCTCGATCCCATCATGGGGAAACTTAAGTCATTGGTGAAGAGTAGATGGAACTACTTGGAATTTAAGGATCTAAGACCAACTAAGAAGTATGTTATAAGGAAGCTCAATATACATAATATGGAATAATGTATGATGAGAAATAGACCCAACCATGACTGGCAACCAAATTGTACTAGATGACTCCCTCTCAACATTGTCATAAGCCTTGATTGTAATATTTTATGGATGAATGTCTTTATCCATATTGCCCAATCATCATACCAATTTAAGAGATATGATGTTTATCCCTAAACCATTATATATAAGAACCCACTTGATCTTGTGATCTACAATGATTATCTCAATGTATAGTGGGTTATTATGGTTTGGGCTGAGGGTGGCCATGTCTTTTTAATCAAATGTGATTTTTTGAAATGATGACAAGTGTCCAACTAGGTTCTAAAACTGATCAAGGTTTATATCATTAGGCACAATAGACTCTTGAATTTTTTTTTAAAGATGGGTTTATAGACATCAGATGTTTGTAAGATTTCTAATATGAAAATTTGTGTAAGGGTTTTATCTAATTGATCTGTTAGACTATAAGGCCTTTGAATTATGGATTGAACTATTTTATTATTTAATAGGATAGTATTCAAATTTGGAACCATTAACACAATGTCCTCATTGGGTTTTATGGAAGAAGTGGGCAAAGGGCCCTAGATGGTATCTCGTGGGTGTTTAGTTATGACTACACAACCTAGAGTTGGTAAGGAGTTGTTATAATTATAAGAGGAAGGCAAAGGGCCTTGGATGGTGACTCATGGGTAACTAACTATATTACTAAAATTTTGTGTCAATGAGGATCCTTTATAATTAGAATAAAGGTGTTATTGTTTAATATTAGTAACTTGTGTAAACAGAGTAGTAATATGATGATGCAAACTCGCCACAATATTACTAGGGGGAGAGGGTGTTAACCCTATAATGATGGGTCCCATGTTGTGAGGAACATGAGATTGGCTACATGGTTTTATACTAACAATGGTAATGTGGGTTGCAAAAATACATCTCATAGTATTATTATAGTTGTAAGGTGCATTGTTATAAACCACATTATTAGTATGGGCATTATAATCTAGATTATGCTCATTATGATTTTGACCTTGTTGTTGGTTCTAATTCTACCTCTATCCTTGATTATGACCATTTTGATTATTTATTGGTGGTGGTGGATCATTTCAAGGAAAGGGGTCTTTGTAAATTCCCATATCCTAATTTGTGTCCTAATTAGGGGCTAACTTAATTTCTAGTTCACCACATTTAATAAAGTCCTCAATAATATGTCATAATTAAATGCAATGATATGCACAATAAGTAGCAACATAATGAAAGTTACACCATTCCTTCTCTTTGTACCAATCTGGTTTTGGTTGATCTTGAGGAAATGGCCTTGATACTGGCCATATAAATAAATTAGTTGAAATGATATTTTGTAACACTATTTCAATTGATTCTCCTAACTTGCTAAAGACTCTAAAATTTTTATGAAATTTCCTTCATGGAGGTTATCTCTACAAATTAGGTAGTGGATTTGGGGGAGTTAATTGTACATTTAGAGGAGGCATAATATGTACCATTTTTACATGTCTTGTTTCAGTCAGCCCATTTCTAACCATGTTTTTATTTTTTCTAAAGACTTTAGGCTCATCCTGCATAACTATTTGAACTGGTGATTTAGTCTAATTATATGTTTGACCCTGTGCAAAAATCGTAGCAAGGACTTAAGCAATAAGAGCCTTCTCAATTTTAACTCCTTTGTCAATAATTTATTCAAATGATTTATAACAAGATAACCATATATTATATGCCACTTCGAGATGTAAATTCTATGCAAATATATTAGCCAACTATTTTTTTGGCAAATTATGTTAAAAGTGGCCTACCAATGCTCTCCACCTTTGTAGACATGTGGTGAAATTTTCACCATCACAATGCTTGGCTTTGCATAATTCAATAATAGTTAATTCATGTTCTATGTTATATGAGAAATGGTTGAAAAAAAATTTGATAAGTCACTCCAATCTAAGACTAATCCCTTAGGTATTTTAAGTATCCAATCAAGAGCTTGTCCTGCTAAACTTCATAGAAATATTCATAGTAAGTACTTGCTACTATAAGCAACCTCTTGACATAATATGAAGAATTCCTGTATGAATTCATGTGGATCTCCTTTTCCCTTGTAATTGTCAAATTTGGGTGCCTCAAAATGAGGTGGAAAGGGGTTTTAGATAATACATAAATCAAATGGATATGGGCATATCTCATCAAATTTGTACTTTTTGATTCTATTATTCATCTCGAATCTTTGAAAAATTTACTTCATAGAATTTCATTCTTGCATGTTTGGTACATTTTTGGATTGAATAAGATGTTATTGGGGTGGAATGTGCCCCTACTTTCATTATTTTTGGAGTCGAATGTGCCCCTAGTTTCATTGTTATTGGGGTGGAATGTGCCCTTGGTTTTATTGTTATTAGGGTGGAATGTGCCCTTGGTTTTATTGCTATTGGGGTGGAATGTGCCCCTAGTTTTGTGTGGATCTATAGGGAGTGTATATCTTTTGATCCATGACTTGGTTTAGATTTTCTCCTTGAATTAAGAATATAGGCTATTGATTCTTGGATTGTAAAACATTCCTTAAATTTGGTTATTTCATATTTTTTTGATTTTGTAAATTTCTATGTTTATTTACCAATTTTTGGGTTGGTTAAAAAGAAATAGCCAAATTGTCTTGAGGGATTTCCTTAGTTCAAACTGAATATTTGGGTTTTTGAGTTTGTAAAGTAACAAGAGGTTCTTGATGATATAATAATGTATGTTCTAAATAAAATTGAACACTTTCTAATATCTCTTATGACTTTAAATATTAATTTAGATTGCCTTGATCCACTATGATAATGTCCTCGTCTAATATTTGTTGCATATTTTTTACCACATTTCCTTGTTCTTTAAAAGCATCATTGTGAATTAAAGTGGTAACTAGGGAGTTAGTTAATTCTATGATAAATTGATCTACATATCATTGACTTATTATCTTGATCTTAGCTAGAAGATATGGATTTATGGGTTTCAACTCTATTTGAATTTCTTTTCCTTTTTTAGAGGAAGAAGGTATGTCTATTCATGAAAAAGCTTACTCTTTCCATCGTTATTCTCCTTCTCTAACTAAGGTATGAAATTATTATGTAGGAAAGTTAGAAGGTGGTCTAGCACCTAATTCTAACAATCTAAGAAGGGCTTCATCTTGATCTTCTTAGGGTTAATATTCATTGTAATCATCTTTGGATCCTACTATTGTGGGGATATCATAAAAAATAATGGGGTTATCTTGACCATCATAGAACTTCTCATCTTCATAAATAAGGCCATAAGAGGCCTCACTATGAGTGAACCTTTGATTCATGTCTAAAAGAGACATTCTATGTGTTTGACTAACTTTGGACCAATGCTTGGAAACCAAACAAAGAATGCTTTGGCTTTCTTTTAAAAAAGTAACCAAGGTACCAATGAGATTATAAGGAAGGGTAGTTTTAAACCACATACAATTTAGAAGATTTGGTTTATGAGTTTACTCAACCTTTGATAAGGTTGAAATCATATAGATCAAAAGAAGGTAAGGTAAATCAAAGACCCAAGGTGAAAACTAGTACACCAAAGCCTCTATCTTTGTGATACACCCATACTGTAAAAGCTATTTTCAACTTTGACAAGTTGACCCTAGAATTTTAGAGGCAAGCTCTATGTATTATGAATATGAAATGAACTAACTCAAGATGTAAAAACATACGTGAATTACTAAGTATAAATCTAGGACCAAATAGGTAGCACAAAATTGCCACATGATTCTAGTAGGATAAAATATGTTCTAGGACTCAAATCATGAGTGATACGTAAGATGACTTGAGCCCACCAAGATGATAATGTGATTTTAAGTCTTAATAAATGACTTTCAATCCAAATGGAGAATTTAGCCCAAGTTAGAACAAGCTTAGTGTGCAAATGGAAAACCTACTTTGACACACCAACCCTTAAAACTTAGAAAGGCTCAATTTTGAATGTGAATTATAAATGAAGGATTTAAACAAATTGGGTGAAAGATCTAGACTTAATTGGGTAGCATGAATGTGCCAAAGTGGATGATATGACACAAAGCTTTTGATAAAAATTTGGATAAGGAAAAGATGAATTTTCTAATTAGACAGTGTAACACCTCCCTTGCTTAATAAAATTGAGGACAATGCATTTTAGTTAAGTTTAATGAGTTAACAATCAATTTTAGACACAAATTAAGACCGTGTAAGCTAATTACAAAAAACAAACATCTTAAGTCTAAACTGACAAGGTATGGTAAAGTGGGGTCTATGAAACTATTAAATTTTTTATCATTCTAGGGGAATCAATTACATAATGAATTTCATGTCAAATGATGAAAAATATAAGCACAAAAATTGGGTGACTACAACATTGGCTAGTTGTAAAAAGGTCTAGTCTTTTTTACAACCACTACATCATACTATTCACTTAGTATAGTGTGATGTCCAAATGTAGATACATCCCATGTGCAACTCTAATTAGGAGCCAAATGAAGTCAATACCGAGAGATGAAACCCTGGGTCAAAGCTTCCCTAAAGAACTCGTGAGAGGTAATGATTTCCCCCTCATAAGCCGAGATGCAATAAAATGAAAGACATAAAATGAAAAACTTTAGGGTCATTTTCAAGATCACCCAAACTTTGATGAATTTTTGGGGAGTGATTTAGATGACATTCTTTCTGAGCCTTGGACTAGGCTACTTGTAATAGGAATGGTGTTGTTGATTCCAAGGGTTCCCTAAAAGGGATAAATGGAAGAGAATACATGCAACATACCTCTTTTTGCCAAACAAAAATTTAATCTAAAAAACAAAGTACATATAAAAAGCTTGAAAAGGTGAGTTCATTTTTAAGCCCAAATGGAAAATGAGGTGGTGTTCATTTGACCCCTTGGTCTTAGTTTTAAACTTTGAAAACATTCACCCTAAACATCTAAAAAAAATTGTTAAACACCAAAACAAGGTTCCTAATTGATTTTTAATCATGAAAAAGGTGATCTAAACATGTTTTTAGCAAATGTCAAGCTTGGTCCTGCAAAAAAAACATTAGCATGTCTTTTATCCTTGAATCTCTTTTAGGTTTGAAATAATAAACTTTAAAAAAAGAGCTCTCAGGTCTGTGTTTTAAGAAAAACATAGTGATTTATGTTAGTTATATAACCGATGACAGTTACATTTTCTAACCAATGATAGTTATCTAACCAACATCAGTTATACCAATATGATTGATGATAGGTATCCAAATGATGCCAATTTTACTAACCAATATTGGTTAATCTATCCAGCTGATGTTAGTTTTACTAACCAATGTTAGTTACTATGTAAATTTGTGGCAAACAAAAATGGCAAAATAAAGTTAGAAAATCAATTTTCAAGAGTTTTAATGGTCTAAACGAATATTTTAAAGCTAAAAAATGATATTCTTCATGTTTGAGATGCATCTAGTCCCATCAAGTGTGTTAATATGTAGAGATGATTACAAATCAAGTTAGTCAAACATTAGTCCATAAATAATGAAAAATGCATTAAAAACTAACTAACCTAGCCTATCTAATCCTATGAGAATTACAAAGTATAGCAAGAAATAAATGAAATAAAGAAAACATCATATTACCTTCCCAAATGGATTCACCATACCCATGTGACTCAAAAGCATGTTCTCCCTTGATCAAGTATCCTTGTCTTTGTCAACAAAGGTGTCCAACTCCTCCAATGTCTCAAGAACACTCCATAAAACCTAGGCTCATGATTCCAAATCACTAAACTAGCCTATCAATAAAGCTTGCAAACAAAATCAATGATCAAATGCAAAATATTGTAGAAATTATTTAATATTATAACTTTGAAATATTCAAGCTTACACTTCATGTTCATGGCCTCTCTATTTATACATTTTTGAGATTGGTTAGGATCAACCATGACCATCCATCTCAAGATTGAAATGTGTGGCCATGGACAATCTTAATATTTGGAATTAAATCCATAATTATCTTCATCATGACCTTGGAATAAGGGGCATCGAAGAGGCATGTGAGGCTTTAACAAGGCATGGGTGACCCATAATCCTGATATTTGTGGCATTTATGGCCTAGGGATGTCTTCCCAAGAAATGATGTCATCTAATGATGTAGTTAATGGGAATCAATTTTCAAAAAGAAGTATTCAATAAGTCTCATGGAAAATCCAATTAATCTCTTTATTTGGATTAATTAGCCTTAAACAAGGGTAATCAACATTTGTGTAATTATTTGAAAATTGACCCTCAAATAATCAAAATGGTCAGGAAGTCATATTACTGGGTCATAATTTGATTAGAGAGGAACTGGAAGATGACGTTAGATACGTTGGAGTTGTATTCCCATTTAGGATGTTGCCAACACTAAATAACAAAGGTATGTGACATGTACCAATGAATTAGAATAAAAGAGTGATCTAAAGCACTAAATGGCAAAATTATCATTTTGACTCGAAATAATCTTATCAAAGTTAGTTAGCCCATAAAATGCATTGCCCTATTTAAGGATACTTTAACCTAAATTGGCACTTGTAAGTGACAAGTTTGAACCATTTAGGGTGTTTTATGGATTTTACCTAAAATGTGCATTTAAGTGCAATTCAAGTAAGATTGAAAATTTCAACACAAATGGTGTTAGGAATTGGATGTCTAAAATATCAACACATAAGTTCATGCAAGAGCATCAATCATGGAGAGACTTCTTGAGGATTGTTTGTAGTTATTTGTAAATGAAGTGCTTCTTGAGTTAATGATAGATTGATGTTTTTTTATTCTCTTCTAAGCCATGCTTATTTTGTCACCTTATTTTTTATATATTGAGGCCTTATTGTTTTATTTTGGGATCCCTGAGGCTGGTATACAAAAACTATGTTGAAATTTTAACTTGCACCTTGAGTTAATAAGAAAACATTGTTACAAACTTCTTTATGGTTGTTAGTGTGTTTCTTGATTGTTGATTTTTAGATAAGTATGATATTTATCTTCTTTTTTAGGTCCTCCCCTTCATCTAATACTATGTTGTCATCCTCTATAGTTCACATGAAGTGTTAAAAGATAGAACTATGTTGAAGAGTGAATTAGTGTGTAGTGTCTTTACAAACCTCCATTCTCATACTTTTAAGTTGTAGATATTCTATCTAACCTTCATCTAAAATACTCATGTTTAGGATTGTATTATGAAAGTATCATTGACAATCTATTCCATTTTGATTCATAAGTTTGCTAAAGGATAAGGTTAAGAGAGGATCATTCAAGAATAGGTGTATCACCATCACTAGTATAGGCTTTCCCTTTGAGTTGTCTTTCTAATGATTTTCACCTTAATATAAAATAGGTTTTAGGAAAAGGATTAAAGTCAATATATCAAAGGAGATAGATTCATAATCTAGAGGTTTTTTCTAGTTATAGGTATCCCATAACATATAGACTAGTCCAATATTAGTCCAAGTTTGAGGGAGATTTGAGCAATGTACTTCAATAGGGTACAAGTTAGGTTGTTAATAGGTGGCACACCCACTGCACAATATTATTGGTGCGTACAACACTTTAATTTCAACTAGACCACTCATCACTTTCTTAGAGTATAATATTATTGATGATGATACACATTTATATGTACTCTTTATACGAGCCTACATAGATCATCATCCTATCTAGAGTGTTATGGTTAAAAATGAATCAAGTATTAGCATGTGCACTATCACACTTCTTCAACATTTGGGGTAGTTAGATCAGGATATATCTCCTAAAAACATAGTTATTAATGATTTTAGTGGCCATGTTTAGAGTTACATCAAGGAGATTATACTTCCAATACAAGTTGGACTAGCATATGTGTCCATTAGATTCTTAGTAGTACCTAGTGTAAGCATATTTAACATGTTATTGGGTAGGCCATAGATATAGTAGTTATGAGCCATCCCATCCATCATGCATAGATGCCTCAAATATATACATGTAAATTAGGTGGCATAGTTGAGGGTATTCTATATGAATATCCTCTACCTATTCCACAAGAAGTTACATCATAGGTAATTACATCACAGTTATAAGTTACAACATACTAATTATAGAATAATTATCAGTACATCTTTAAGCATAGTTCCTATCAGTATGCCATAGATTTTAGTGGATCCACCAGTACAAGTGAGGTATACTCCTACATTATTTCTATGTACATGTATTATCCCATGTAAACCATTATTATAGACACCCATATGTTTGAGATATGTTGTATATTCTAGAGGGCCTCCATCTCACTTTATTTTAAGATCAGTCTTATTGAGTTCTCAAGGTTCTCAACATAGGGCACCTATGCCACCTAAAACTTCTTCCACAAACGGGGTCCTTACATTTCACATGATACTATAATCAATGTCATAGATTCCTAGCATCACTCCACAAGAAGCACCAAATATAAATCACTTAGTGCAACAAATTATAGGACCATAAGTACCCTCTGATATAACATTCATGATTATAGCTCATTTATTTGACATAGGCCACATTGATAGGGAGTCTCCCATGAGATTCATTGATTATTATTATTCCTCCCTTATTATACATACTTTCTTTCTGTCTTGATCCTTGTATATAGTATCATTTTCATGTTACTTATACATAACTTATATCCAAAAAATATAAAAATAATATAACATGTCAAAAACATAAAAACATTCAAATAATTACTTAGAAAACACACAATTATAGATTGTATACATTTTTATGTTTACATTTATTATATTTGTTAGACACTACATATGTTAGCTATCTTATTATATCCATTTTTGTCATACATACATGCTTCACTTATTCTTGTCTAGTGATTACAAATTACTACAGGACTCAGGTCTACTACACCAATCTAGACTTATTGTTATCTACCCACTAGGGACATATAGATTGATACACGAGTTCTTCATTTGACACATTCACCCACTTGGGGTACCCTATACAAAATTTTAATTACCAAGTTCTATCTTTATATACCTTACATCACAAATTTAGTGATTTTATATCTTGATATTGATCACCCTACACTTTAATTTTTTGTTGGCTACTACTACTTTAGACTCAACATATGTACATCATATCTCTTCAACATATTTGTATTACATATTTATGCATACTTTCACTTCTATCTTCCCTAATTTATAATTAATTGTATCTTTATGCTTCTTTTATTCGATGGAATTTGAATATGCCATTGTTATTTGGCTCTATGCTATTTATTTTCATAGTATGTATGATTTGGACATGTACCCAAGTCCTTATGTATGCTTTCCTAATTATGTATGAAAATATTTGAACATGTCCTTATATGTGGATATAATCCAATTTTTTTGTTTTTTGCATATGTGAACATTTGAACATGGCCTTGTATGTCTTACTTTCTTAGATTTAGTGACATTTTCCCATGTCCCTTGTATTGTGGCCCTTAAGCCTACTTTGTGTGCCTCATGTGTGTTATCTATATGATTTCTTATATGTATCATGTCCATGACACTTGTCTCTTAATTTTTATACACTCTAGTTATAGATGCCATGAGGGACCTCATTCATCTCCATTTCTTACTTGGGCATCGTGATGTACATCATGCCCCATCTTTCTGAGGATAGAGCCCTTTGGGGCTATCACATAACCATGATGGTATATTTTGGGGGCTTATAGAGTTCAAAGGATGTGGGGAGCACATTTTTTTTTACTCCTCATGTGAGTTAATATTATTAAATGCATATTTAATAATTATCATGTTGACTTCCATGTTTATTAGAAGTGGGATTAATTTCCTTATTTTCTAAGGAATTAATTATTTATTTAATAATTTCCATATGAGTAGAATTATTAAATGATCTATTTAATAATTTTTATGATGTATTATAGGAGAAAATTATTAAAATTTTTATTTAATTATTTCTATGATGTATTATGCAATTGGAGTGGACTTTCTCATTACTAGGAGTTGGTTATTATCTCTTTATATTGGAAGTGCCATTTGGAGGAGATTGACATGTTCCTTCTTGGTGGGGCTTGAAGATAAGCTTATTTAGGAGGAGAATGGCATGTTCCTTCTTGGTGGGTCTTGAAGATAAGTTTTATTAGGTGGGAATGACATCTTTCCTAAGTGGATAAGACATATCTTGATGAGGATGGTGAATTTCTCCTTGTGGAATGGATTTTTACATCATTTGTGTTATATATATATATATATATATATATATATATATATATATATATACACACACATGGTGTGGTGTGACCTTTTAGAGGTTGTTGATGATTTTATTTATAGGTGTGGCTTTTGAGAGACAAATTCAAAGTGAATGTGTTTTTCAAAGTGTAGGTGTTCATTTACAAGGTGTGGTATATCATCTTGTGAGATATAGTATTGTGTAGGTGTAAGTGAAAGTGGAGTTTTTTTGTGCAGCTTTTTTTAAAGGAGATTTTTCTATCTCTATGAGAGTTCATTGTAGTCTTGTTTTAGATTACTATTTTATTTGAGGATTTTCTTGGTGGATGTATCCCACATTGGGTGAACCACAATGTATCTATGTTATGTGTTATTACTATTTTTTTAATTTTTTCCATTTAACAAACATTAAATGTGATTTGAGGAATTGATTCCATGATGCATTTGGTGCATAGTTAAATCTGATTTTACACATTTAAAATCTTTATGTGTTTTAAATTAAATAGTTTATGGTGGATTAAATCTAGTTTGAATTCGCTTAATTCCTAATAACCGGTATCAAAGCTTTGGTGGTGTTTTAGCTGAAGTGGTAAATCACAGGAAAGCTTATTAGCTTAAGTGGGAGTTATGGGAGAAGAAATGAGATTCAAAGTTGAGAAGTTTAATGGTAAGAATTTTGGTTTATGGAAAATGTAGATGGAAGATTAATTATATCATAAATAACTTCAACTCCCCTTGGAGGGGAAAGGAGGACAACCTATAGCTATGAGTGATGAAAATTAGACATTACTTGATAAGAAGGTATTGGGAGCCATATAGTTATGCCTTACTTTTTCTATATCATTTAACATTATAGATCAGATAAATACAACGAATATTATTGATCAACTTGGAAAGTTGTATGAAAAACCCTCAGCTTCAAATAAAAAAATTCTTATGAAAAGATTATTTAACATGAAAATGTCTAAGAATGGTTCTATTGTTAATCATTTAAATGATTTTAATATGGTTGTAAGTATGATCACTTTTTTTGTAATTAAGTTTGATGATGAAGTTAGAGATTTGTTTATTTTATGTTCTTTTCCTGAGAGTTGAAATAGTTTGGTTATGGTTATGATTAATTTAGTCCCTGCCAAGGGAAACTTGAATTTTAAGGATGTTATAGATATGATTCTCAGTGGGGAAATGTTACAGAAAAGCACTGGTGAATCATCTTTAGGTAATGCTTTGTCTATTGATACTAGAGGGAGGTAAAATAACAAGAGCAAGGGAAACCATGGAATGTCAAAGGGTAGATCTAAATCAAAATCTAAAGCCAAGATAATATGTTGACATTGTGGGAAGAGTGGACACTCAAAGAAGGATTATTGGTCACTTTAGGATAAGAAAGGAAATAAGGAGGAAATGAATGAGGTAAATGTAACATTAGGTAAATCATGTCAGGATGCCTTAATTCTTTCTATGGATAGTATTACTAAGTCTTGGGTATTAGATTCAGGGGTTCTTTTCATGCCACCCCATATAGGCATTATTTTATTGATGATGTTTAAGAGAATTTAGGACATGTTTATCTTGGTGATGATGAATCATGTGAGATAGTAGAAAAAGGTTGTGTTTAGGATAAAATGTAGAATGGGAAAACATGGATCCTTAAAGATATCAAATACGTGCCTATGTTGAGATGGAATTTAGTTTCAGTGGGGCAATTGGGTAGTGAGAGATGTTTAGTAATACTTGTTGTGGATTGTTGGAAAGTTACCAAAGGATATCTTGTGGTTTTTAGAGGTTAGAAAGTTGGTACTTTATATTTGACTAGTAGTGTTGATTCTTTCTATTTAGTTGTTGCAGATGGAGATGCAACTATGTGACAATATATGCTCAGTCATATGAGCCATAAGGGCATGGAGATCTTAAAAGATAAGTTGCCTGGATTAAAAGAGATAAATCTAGACTTTTATGAGAATTGTGTGTATGGGAAATAGAATCAGGTTAAGTTCTTGAAAGTTGGACCCATAAAGAAAGAGCACAACTTAGATTTGGTACATTCAGATGTATGGGGACCAGCTTAGGTATCTTCTAGTGGTGGTTCCAATTATTATGTCACTTTTATTAATGATACAAAAAAGAAAGTTTGGGTTTATTTTATTAAAAGGAAATATAATGTATTTGACACTTTTAAGAAGTGGGAAGCCTTGGTTGATAATGAAATAGGTCTCAAGTTGAAATGTCTTAGATTAGATATGAATGTGAGTATTGTATTAATGCTTTCTTTGATTATTTTTTACTCATTAACAATGGAGAACCAGAGTTTTGTGAGGAAGCAATGTAGGTAGATGCTAGGATAAAATGAGAACAACCCATGGATGAGGAGTATAGATCTCTCATGGAGAACCATACATGGGATTTGGTAAGGCTACATAAGGGCAAGAGTGCATTACCAAACAAGTAGATCTTTAGAATAAAGGAAGAGAATGAAGGGAGAAAAAGTTATAAGGCTAGGATGGTGGTCAAGGGGTTTGCACAAAAATTAGGTATTAATTTTGATGATATTTTCTCTCCTATTATAAAAATGACTTCTATTAAGATTGTTCTTGGTTTAGTTGTAGTTGAGGATTTGTACGTAGAATAGTTAGATGTGAAAACTAAAAATATTCATGGTGATTTGGATGAAGAGTTATATATGAAGTAGCCACAAGGATATAAGGTTAGAGGGAAGTTAAACTTTGTGTGTAGACTAAGGAAGAGCTTGTATGGCCTGAAACAAGCTCCATGACAATGGTATAAGAAATTTGATTATTTTATGTTGGAACAAGAATATCAAAGGTGTAGTTATAACCATTACATGTACATCAATAATTTTGATGATGGTTCCTTTTATTATTTTATACTTGTATTTGTATGACATGTTAGTTGTAGGAAATAACATATGACACATTCATATGCTCAAGAAACAACTTCATGACTCCTTTTCTATGAAGGATTTAGGTGCAACAAAGAAAATATTTGGTATGATAATTACTCATGATAGAAAGGAGAGGAAGATGGTTTTATCCCAATAAGAGTATGTGAATAAAGTCTTGGAAGGGATTATTATGTTGGATAATAAATATATTGATACTCTTTTGACAAACCACTTTAGATTATCAAAGGAGTAGTGTCAAAATATAGAAGCCAAAAAGCTTAATATGTCCAAGGTACCTTACTCATTAGAAGTTGGTAGCTTGATGCATGCCATGATTTGTACTAGGATGGATATTTCTCAAGTAGTGGGATTTGTGAGAAGGTATATGAGTGATCCTAGTTATGAGCATTGGCAAGCAGTGAAATGGATTCTTTGGTATTTGAGAGGAACCATGGATTTTGCATTATGTTATGGTGGATCAAATACCACTTTGTGTGGTTATGTGGACTTAGATATGGTAGGGGATATTGGTAGAAGGAGAAGTATGATAAGATATATGGATTTTTTAACCATAGATGCATAAGGTTGTGGCTTTGTCAACCATATATGGACTTATATATTGATATGGGATACAGAAGGTTGTGGCTTTGTCAATCATAGATGCATAGTATGTTACTACCATAGAGGCTATCAAGGAGATGATTTGGTTATAAGAGTTATTTCAAGAGTTGGGGAATGAGTAGGAAGTTGGGAGACTACATAGTGATATTCAAATTGCTATTCATTTGGAAAAGAACTCCACTTTTCACTCAAGGATCAAACACATTTAGTTACGATATCGCTTCATCAGGAAAGCTTTGGAGGATAACTTGGTGAAGCTAGAGAAGATTCATACTAGCTAGAATCCTATAGATATGATGACCAAAGTGGTCACATTGGACAAATTGAGACTATACTCAGATTTGGTTGGTCTTAGTGATCATGGAGCAGTGATAGATTTTGTTCAGGGGAAATAGTCTTCAAGTGGAGGATTGTTAAGTGTGGAGCCCGTTGGGGCTATCACATGACCATGATGGTAAATTTTTGGGGCTTAAAGAGATCCAAAGATGTGAGGAGCACATTTTTCATTTAATCCTCATGTGAGTTAATATTATTAAATGCATATTTAATAATTTTCATGTTGACTTCCATGTTTATTAGAAGTGGGATTGATTTCCTTATTTTTTAGGAGATTAATTGTTTATTTAATATGAGTATAAAATGATTAGAATTATTAAATAATCTATTTAATAATTAATATGATGTAGTATAGGAGAAATTTATTAAATGTTCTATTTAATAATTTATATGATGTATTATGCAAGTGGGGTGGACTTTCTCACTACTAAGAGTTGGTTATTATCTCTTTGCATTGGAAGTTGTGCCATTTAGAGGAGAATGACATGTTCCTTCTTGGTGGGGCTTGAAGATAAGCTTTATTAGGATGAGAATAACATGTTCCTTATTTATGGAGCTTTAATATAAGCTTACTTAGGTGGTAATGGTGTGTTTCCTTATTTATATAGATGACATCATATTCTATTTGCACACCATTTTCATGCCTTACTTCATCTACAGTGGTTGGCATTTTTGAATGGTCTAGAGCCACCTAATATACCAAAGTGGTCATAGAGCTAACATACCTAGTTATACATTTCCATTTACATCATGCAATTTCAATTTAAGGTGAATTTACTACACATGGGTGGGAAATTATGGAATCATAGCCTACTTATGTTTTTGAGCCACCTACATGAGGGGGTTGGAAACACCATTAGTCCAATCCAAGCTATTCACAAATCATGATCCACCAAGTAGGCTTTGTAAATGATGGAGTTAAAACTAGTCTTTACTTCACACACACACACATGTATGTATATGTGTATGTATATGTATATATATATATATATATATATATATATATATATATATATATATATATATATATATATATATATATACCATTATGATCCTTTTGTGGGTGATAAAATAGGTCTAGGCCAACCTTAGAAGGTTTTATATTTGAAAAGATATCTATTTGTGAAAAGAGTTGGAAAGGATATTAGCACCATTATTAAGACACTAGCGCCATGTGATAGTGTCCTTATTATGGTGTTAGTATCCAAGTGGTATCATAGTTGGCATGAAGAGCCAAGATTAAGAAATGAGGGTCTAAGATTGCTTTAGAGCTAACTAGAGATGCTTATGGCCCACATGAAAGTTGGATAATTATGATAATAAGATCTAGGATAAGTGTAGGGCTAAGCTAGGGATATATAGTCTCAAGTATCACTCTTAGCACTCAAATAACACTTTTAGGTGATTGCATTTTACCCCTCTTTATTCTAGAAATGTAGTGAACCAAAATTAATAGTATAAAGGAAAAGGAAGCATACCTAGACTTACCTAAGAGGTGAAGCTCATGAATCTAGGTCTAAGTATGTGAAGAATAATCCAATGCATGTTCTACAAGTGAAACATGCATAAAATAGTCCTTTACTTAAGAGATATCAAAAGTAAAGACTAAACTGAGTAAATAAGTAAAACTGAGTAAAGAGATAGGAGAGAGGAAAGGAATGAATACACCTCATTGAGTATATGAACTAAGGATTAAACTTAGTGACAACTAGTGTGTCTGCATGTATATAGTGATCAATTGATGAATAGTTTGGAATGAGTTGATGGATTGCTTAATCCTCATGTCTAGGTGGATCAATAAATCAATCTAGTTTTAACTCCATCATTTGCAAACCCTAGTTGGTGGATAATGATTTGTGAATAGATTGGATTGTATTAATGGTGTTTCCAACCCTCTCATGTAGGTGGCTCAAAAACATCTTGCAGAACATGCATTGGATTATGCTTCACATACTTAGACCTAGATTCATGAGCTTCATCTCTTAGGTAAGTAATGGTATGATTCATTTTCATTTATCCTATTAATTTTGCTTCACTACATTTCTAGAATAAAGAGGGGTAAAATTCAATCACCTAAAAGTGGTATTTGAGTGCTAAGAGTAATACTTGAGAGTATATATCCCTAGCTTAGTCCTAAACTTATCCTAGATCTTATTATCATAATTATCCAACTTTCATGTGGGCCATAAGAATCTCTAGTCAGCTCTAAAGCAATCTTAGACCCTCATTTCTTAATCTTGGCTCTTCATGCCAACTATTATACCACTTGGATACCAGCACCATAATAAGGAAACTATCACCACATAGCGCTAGTGTCTTAATAACGGTGCTAATATCTTTTCCATATCTTTTCACAAATAGATATCTTTTCAAATATAAAACCTTATAAGGTTGTCCTAGACCTCTTTTATCACCCACAGAAGGATCATAATGGTGTATATATATATATATATATATATATATATATATACATACATACATACATACATACATAACCACTAAATGGAAATTAGATGGAAAATACACATTCAAACTTAGAACAAGTTGTGGAAAATTAAGGTTATTAATCCCTATTCTACCCTACTTCTATATACTACCATCTATGACATTCCTAATCTTAGATTACCTAGATTTCTAGTCTCAAGCTCATTCAAAGCACTAAAATACACTATCATACTAGTTTCACTTGTTCTTATACTATAACTTAGGTGGGAATAAATTATATCAAGATTGATCCCCCCTTAGAGTATTGGTATGTAAGAAAATCTCATCACAGTGGGGTATTGAGGATATCCTCTCTACCCTACTGACAAACACGCTTTTCAACCTATATCAACCAAATTTATTAGCTATATTTAGGATTAGAATTTTATCATAAATTTATTCAAAATAGTAAATACACAAGGTTTTAAGATTCATACACATAAGAAAATACCTCATAGATCTAGACACATGTACACCCAAAAGTTTAGGATAGTCCTACACATAAGACACTATAGATAATATAAGGACACTACTACCACATTTCTAATCATAGTGATAATATATAATTAGGGAATTAATATCTACGAGGGGTATTAACACTAGGATCTTGTTTATGACACTCAAAGTAACTTCTACCTCAGTGTCAAACCTCTAGATCATCTATCTCAATTATTTTCTAGTTAAGCTCTTACTTGCACTATTTATTACTATTTTTAGAAAGGTCCAATTTAGTCAATTATGTAAAAAATTAGTGGATATATTTATTTCATAGTATTACTCTAATTTAGTATACTTTAATCTTTAAAAAATATAGGATTTATACTTGCTAATTCCTAAAAGGTTAAAACACTAGGTTGATGAAGGTATTAGCTTTAATCTATTAGAACCAACTTTTGACCACTTAAATATACATATGAAATATGGGGAATGTTATGTCAAAGATAATATGTAATTAGATCATTATTTTCCACTAAAAATGGTTCAACAAAATATTGGGATGGAGGATGCACCTAAAATGGCCACTATGTGCAATTACTAGTCTATAATTGAGTTAACCAAAAAAATTAAAATCTTGCAAGAGTGTCAAGATATTTTCCCATAGAAATTTTGAATTTATAAGTCACACCCAAATAAATGTGAGGCCTCCCAAGGATTATAAAGAGAGAACACACTTGTGAAGGCCCAAGCAACCCAAGCATAAAGTTCATAGGTGCTTCCCACCTATGCCTGAGCCTAAGATAGAAGCACAAGTTTGCATAGAAGTATAGTGATGACTTGTTATTGTATAAATATTTAAATATATGTCCACACATAAGATTTTGTGGTGTAAAATTAAAAATTCACATATGTTTAAGGATGTAAGGCTTGGGGTTCTAAATGTCTAAGGTGGAAGAATCACATGAGGAGCAGTTACATGTCATGAAAGACATGTCGAAGACCTTTAGCCTTCATACACAATATTTTTCAAGGATATCCCCACACATATAGAATGAAATTTCATGCATACACACAAGATCCTACATTTACACCCTCTTATTATGTAGGATGTAACCCTTCTTTTTTTATTACCATGTGGTGGCCTAGTGCTCATTCTACATAAATCCCTTACTTTCAATGTACCAAGCTTTAGAGAGCTTGTGCTTGTGATAGCTCAATAACCCATCCTTATTTAGGATCCTCAATCACATTCATGGTATCCTTCTTGGACATTGAATCATAACTTCATGATACCCAACCTTGTAAATCCCCTTTCCTCTACACTAATTGAAACCTCTTACACTCCCACCATCTCCCTTTTCAAAGGAAGACTAGTTATATGGAAGGCAAGTACAAACCATTCAGATGAAGAGGATACTTTGAGTGAATATGATGAGTACATCATTATTGGTATTCTCCTCTATGCCAAAACTCTAGAAAAATCAACCACACTACATTAAGATAGATGAAATCTGACAACATAATAAGTTGATGAGATAATTAATGAAATGGTGATAGAAGGGGAGGACTTTAATGAGGAAGAGTCAATTTACACCACTCCAAAGTGCATTTAAATTCTTGAGTACAACCTCTCTTGGGTGAATAAGATGTCATTTAGCACAATGGAAGAATACCTTGAGAAAAGGCTAAAGTTTAAGGGGAATATACACTCAAAAAGAGTGATTGTGATCACCCCAAGGTGATACTATAAGTGAAATCATAGGTGCAAGAGGAAGACTCTTTTTGGAATGAGCTGGAGTAATTTTTCACAATCTTAGAAGATACTCCAACATCCTCTTAAGATTTTACCCATGAAAAAAACTATGTTTACAACCATGTTCAATCATATATTATGGAAATTCAAGATGACAAGTAGGAGAGATTATAGCTACGTAGTTGGTGAAGAACCATAGGTGGAAAGGTAAATACCTAGGTTCATATGATTCATCACAAGACTCATTCAAACTGATGGAGTAATACTAACTAGTTGATCTTGAGGTGCCACATGAAAATGTAGAATAATCTATGGTGATGAGTGATATCAATCCTTGTGTGCCTAGGCATATCATAGAATGGTTTCTAAGAGGCATGTTAGACTTGGATTAGTAGTTGAAAGAAGCAAAATGACAACCCACTAGATCTATGAGATTCTCAAACAATAAGAAACATGTGTCCTACACTTTATAAATACTAATCTAAGCAAAGAGTATAGTTAGGAACCAAGAGATTTGGGAAGGATTGGTTTAAATTTGAAAACATCAGCCATCTAGGAGGAAAGCTTTTGCACAACAACATGGAAAAATTCATTAAAAATAAGGTTTAGATAAATGAGAATCCTTGAGTGAGTCATTCATAACAAATAGATGTCATCATGCATTCACCCATCACATATCAATAATAATAAGGCACACAACACAAAAGACCCAAGAGGTTTTTGTTTTGACCCAGCAAGATGAAGTTGCATGATTGTAGATTGTATATAGTAGATTTGAATAGTGTGTATTATATTTACCTAAGTGTTTGCATGCACATTATATAGTCTTAGTTTAGATTTTTTTTCCTCTAAGTGAATTTTTCACATCTATTGCTTTCTATTCTCCCTTTCTTTTGTTGAGGGAAAAACTAAATTTAATCCTTTTAGGCACAGGGAAAGTAAGTTACAGATTTAATGACTCTATGCCTAATGGATCACTTCAAAGGCCACTAGATTCCCAGTTAGTAGGTAAGAAACCTATAGAGGTTACCAAAAGTGTTGACTTTCTAATTCACCCCCAATTAGTGTAGTGCCTCTTAAGTCTTACAAAGAGAGAACGCACCTATGAAGGTCCAAACACTCCAAGCATAAAGTACATAGGTGCTTCCCACCTATGCTCGATCCTAAGATAGAAACATAACTTTGTACAATAGTATAGTGTTGACTTATTCCTACATAAATATTTTAATATACATCCACATGTAAGATTTTATGGTGCATGGGTTAAAAGTTACATAGGTTTAAGGATGCAAGGCCCAGGGTTCCAAAGGGCTAAAGTAGAGAAAACACACAAGGAACAATTACAAGTCATGAAAGATGCATTGAAGACCTTAAACCTTCAAGTGAAATCTTCACATATCTCCCCATTCCTATCCAATGTGGTTTTGTGCCCATGCATAAGATCCTACATCTATTCCCTCTTATTATGCAAGATGTAACCCTTCTTCCATAGTTTCTATGTGGTAGCCTGGTGCTTGTTCTACACACAAAAATTCTTAATTTTTGAAGATAAGCACTAGCCTTCCACATGTCACAACCATGCTACCTCCATCTAAAATCTCTAAAATATTCCTCTAATATCCCACTAAAGTGACACATGGAATTCTTGTAGTGCCACAACCAATACCAACCATGAAGTGCCACATGTTGAGTGGTAGCTAGATATGAAAAAGGTTGTTTGAGGTGATTAAGTAGAGTTTTAGGTACTATTAGAGTGATTAAATGTATAAATAGCTATTGGTCATCAGGATGTGGATTCATGCCACCCTCTAACCTTGTCATAAATATCTTCCATTCTCCCTTGCACATGTATTCCAAGAGGATCTTACAACCATCTTCATATCCAATCACCAAGTAAACTTCAAGAAGTATGGTCATGATGATGTTATATAATTTAATGCTACATCTACCACCTCAAGTGGCACATTTATTTTATAACCATATTTTTCTCTATAAAATCTTCGTTCTTCACTTTTAAAAGTGTCAACACTTTTAGTATCCTCATGATGCTAAAATTTGCCCTCCATAAGCACTTGTATTGGTTAAGTCTTGCAAATTAATGTGAATTAAGATAAACTCTTTATATTTTTCTAATGATCTATGTGTTCTTTGTGTTTTTTATCTATGTTTTTGAGTAGTGTTCACTCCTCTCATTTTCATTCATTCCCAGCACCTCCTCATTAAACTCAAAACTCACCCATAGGTCATATCCTATGTGCACTAGGGTTTGCATAAAATTTATATTTGGATAACCTTCATTCATCTCAATGATTTGATGTGTTCCTACACCTCTATATGAAACATTTGTGCATTTGGAGTATCCTTGATATAATATGTGTGGAAACATCTTGTTCTCAAGATTTTGTAATGTGATTACATCAGTAGGAGTACTCGCACTATTCTGGGCATATCACCTTTTTATTTTTAGCATGTATTTCCTTATTCCTCCCCTTTTCCCTCAAAATATTATGTTTATACTAGTGATATTTTACCTTTCTAATATTTAGGCCTGCATGTTGGTCATGAATCAGGTGCAATTAGAATATAAGGAATCTGGCCTACTCTAGAGGCTCATCCCAAGGAGTGAAAAATTCCCACACCTTGGGAATGTTCCCATTGGTATGATGAGATAACCAATGCTCACATATGCAGATGAACTCTAATACTTCTATACCTAGTGATTTAGACTCTTGCACCTTGTGTGAGACCTTCATTCTTAGTTTCCCACCACAAAACACTCCCACATTGCAAAGAATTCCATAGGTACATGTTTAAAATGACAATAGGAACTATATATAAATGAAGGGAGTGCATTAATCATTGGGAAAGATTCATATCAATTTGGTTGAAGGTGCTCAATCAATAAGGAAATATCCATATCAAATAAACCCTAATCTATGCACTTGAGTTAAAGAGGAAAGTGATAGCATGTTATGCATTAGAGTTATTAATCCCATTGATGAGACTAAGTGGGTTAGTCCAATGGTGATTAAAATCAATAAATATGGTCAAATTCACATTTACATGGATTATATAATAGTCAATGTTGTATGTTTAATTGAATCTTTCCCAACACCTTTCATAGAGAAAATTTTGGAAGGTGTTTCTGGATGTGAGATCTAAACCTTCACTAACGGTTTTTCTAGATATTACCTAGTATAAATTACTAAAGAAGACTAGGAAAAAACAACCTTTGTAACTGAATTGGGTTATTTTGAATATAATGCTATAATTGTTGGCCTAAATAATATACTAGTAATGTTCTCACACATTATTATGGAAACCTTTAAATATTTCATCCAAAAGTTTCTTAAGGTGTAACTGGATGATTGGACCATGTATGGTTTATTGCATGACCACTATGATAATCTATGTCTCATTATTGAGTGCTTTTGTCTTAACATTTATTTGAATATTAATAAGTGGATATTTTCCACTTTAGTTTGAATCTTAGTGAGACACATCATTTACCAAGATGGACTACTAATGGATCTAGCTAAGATTATGGCTATTTTCTAGCTTCTAGATCCAACCACTTAGCATGAGGTTACATCATTCTTAGGTCACATGGGGTACTATCATAGTTTCATGTTGGGTTATGATAACATAATAACACTTGGAAGAACTAATCAAAAATAATGGCCTATTCCTATGGAGTGGTCAACAATAACAAGCATTTGAGGCTCTAAAGGAAAAATTGGTGACTACACCCATTATCTAGTTCCCAAATTGAACCTATCCATTTCATGTTCATGTTGATGCTTTAGGAATGGATATGGGCACATTCATATCAAAAATTAGTGAGGGTAACCTTGATCATACTATTTATTTTACTAGCTGGAAGATCACACCAACTAAATAGAACTACTCTACGATAGATTGTGAGGCCTTGTCCATGGTTTATGCACTCCATAAGTTTCACCAATACTTATTGGTTGATTTATTTATATTCTAATATGGATCATGAAGTGATCAATTATTTAATAAATAAACCAATATTACATAAACGCATTTGCTGATGGATTTTTCTCTTTCAAGAGTTTAATTTCTTCATAGTCATAAAACCAGATAAGATTAATTTTAGCCCAGACCACCTCTCATACATTCAATATGATAAACCACCATGAAAAATAGAATAATATTTACCTGATGTATAACTATTTAAAGTTATAGGTATGCCTAGAGAATTAGAGGAAATTGTGACTTTTTTTTACAATAGGCTCAGTGCCTAACCACCTTAACACCTAAGATAAAAAGTAGTTGGATATTTTCATTTCCTCTTTCTAGTTGATAGAGGATATCTATACAAATTGGGATGGGATGAGGTATTACAAAGGTGCATATATAGCATGAACATATTGAAGTCCTTCAAGATGTCCATAAGGGAGTCATAAGAGGACATTATGTTAATTATGTAACAACTTGAGAGGTTTTACTAGTTAGTTTATGGTGTCCCACATTATTTAAATATGTCAAAGCCTATGTGTGCCATTTTGATATCTATCAGTGCATAGATAAACCAAAATGAATGGATTTTATGCCTCTTCATCTAATCCTTGATCATGATACATTTTAGAAATGGGTGATTAATTTTGTTAGCCTCATCTAACCTAGTTAAATATGAACTAGAGTGCACTACATCATTAATACTATAGAATATCTCACATGCTAGGCTGAAGTAGTGTCCATAGGCTATTTTACCAATGCTATCGCTAATAGATTTATATGGTAAAATATAATAACATATGTATCCTTAGTAAATCTAAACAATTATCATGGCACTCACTTTCTCAATGCAACAGTGTGCATTCTTCTTGTTCAATTCATGATTGCACACCAGAAGACAACACCCAACCACCCTCAATCCAATGGCACAACTAAATACTTGAACAAGTTCTTAAGTATTACACTAACCAATATTTGTAATATTAGGTGTAATTATTGGGATAATAATGTTTAAGTAGTCTTATGGGCTTATAAACCATATACAAAAGTTTGAACAAGAATACTCCTTTTAACCTTGTATTTGGCACTAAAGCAATTTTACCCATGGGGTTCCTTATTCCTTCCTTGCATATTACATGTGTTATAAGTTTGAATGAATAAGAATACATAAAGTCTCGACTGGATGCTTTAATTCAATTAGATGAAGTGCACACTATCACACATTAAAGTTAAGGGTTTAAGAAGTTAAAATAGAAAGCCTAGAATGACCAACATATCAAAACCAAAGTTTTTCATCATGGTATGCATGTATTGGTCTATGATTTAAAATTTGTGCACCATCTAGGTAAACTATAGATCTGGTGGAATTGTCCTTATATCATTCATGATATCTATCCAATAGGCATATATAAGTTGAAAATATTAGATGTCCAATTCTTTCTAGACCATTTTAATGGTAGTCAGCTCCAACCCTACCATTCTATGTAAATCTTAAATTCATTAAATAAGGTGTATGCCACTATTTCAGTTTATTATTTAGTTTTCTCTTCAAAAAATCATCACATTAGATGTGCACCTTTTGTAATTTGGTTTTATCACTTTTGGTACTCTTTAGTACTCAAAATTATAGAATTTATCACTTTGTGAATTTCACTAAGTTATGACATGGGGGACCACACATATTTTTATGCAGGGTACATTTGGAGGATAAGTTACTTTAGTTAAAATCATGTAAAGAAAAGGTTTTGAGGAATTATGCATGATCACATAAAATCTCAGGACAAGGAAGTACATGAGAGGTGGCACATGACCCAAGAATGTAGAATGAATATGACAAAAGAAATGTCATTATAAAGATGGGTTAAAATAGAAAAGGTATTTTCTTTGAATAAAATGGCAAAAATGAATTTTTATAACTGGCATGCACTATGGTAAAAATGTAACTCTTGAAGGAAGGATGGGACATGTATTTATTAACCACATAATGACATAAATGGAAAGCATGTCAAATGGGTGTCAATGTATGACCATTTGAGTTATTAATGGTTTAAGTGATGCACAACATGATGGGGGTAGCTAATGTAGAACATTTGCTCTGCCTATAAAATACCTTGAGTCATTTCATTTTTTTTGTTTTACTATTGAAAACTTAATGATTGTAAATCTCAAACAAGGATAAATAAGTGACATAAAAGACATTTTCATAGTATTTTTAGTGATAAAAATTGAAGCACAGATTGTGGCAAAGGGAATTCAATGAAAGGAGTGGCAAAGAGATAATAGGATCATGTGTTTGTGATCTATAGGTAATATATTCTATGCCCACCATTAGAGGAAGTTAAAGCAAGGAATCCAAAGTATTTTTCATCTAAAAAAAGTAATTAAAACATATTCATTTGGGATAATTGGTTAGCCATGCATTAACCTTAAAGGATCTAGGTTGGTGACATGTCTAAAGTAGAAAGGAAGAAGAGATCCACTGCTATTCTATCCTAAAGTAGAAGAGCATAATGGCATAAAAGAATGAAGTCTTGATTTTATCTAAGAAGGATCTAGTGTACATGGTGTGAAAGGTGAGGACTCAATAAAGCTGAAAAAAGGAGATATCTAGTGGAGAGGAACCAATGATATCACACATAAAAAATAATATATCCACTTCATCACCTCCACCACCAATTTTGATTTAAGAAATATAGTACCCTGACACAATTTTACACAAAGACAACTAGGAATCCAAAGTTTCCACTTGTCAAGTATTTAACTAAAATCATCACCAATCTAGAAGCAAATGTTACTTATAGTGTGACTACTAGGTTGAGTGACAGAATACAAATAATGAGATCACTTATGATCTGGTAGTTTACAACTTGTTGGTGGATGTGGGCATGCTCCAAATTTTCCAACTACCTTCCTTTAGAAAACCCCACAAGGTGGTTTAATTCCTAATTTTATGCATCCACAAAGATTATATCTAATTTATAGGGTGCATAATGAGGATTACCCCTCAATATAATAGTAAGGTAACTAGGATAATCTATTATAAAACTTATGTCAATGTTAATCTTAATGATCAAGAGGTGATTTAATAGATAGCAATGGTGTTGAAGTACAATAAGGAAGGCCATGCCATGTATATAATAAGTCTTATAGATATTACCATTTAGGTAGATACATGATTAGACATAACCAAGCTAGGGGGGACATATAATTGGAAAGAGGTAGATATGTCCCACCTTTATGTTACAATCCAAATGGCTAAGGGGACCAAGTATAATTATTCATAAATTTTTACTAATAAAATTGAAAAAGATGCTATAAAGGCACATCGCCTACCCAACCACAAGTTTCCTTGGAATATAATTTTGATGCTTATTATTTTTTATGAGATTAGTATCCCATTATATTTTGGTAAATAATTAAAATGGGTCTACCAACTAAAGCACAAGACACTTATTGAGATATTCAATTAGTTTACATGTTTTGGCACCATCACACCCTCCTATAAGGTAAATAATAAGGTTTATTATGAGGGGATGAATGAATCCTTTGGAAATTAATGGTGTATACTTAAGGATATACCTACATAGATGGGAAGTTACATTGAGTTTACTATTAAAAAACATTATTCACTCATGTGGATCTGGTTAGAAAGCATTGATAACTTGTTAGGGTGGCTCAAGTTGCCTTATGCCTTCACTACCAAATATTTCATGGATTTTATTAATCTTATTCAATATGCATGCCTAATGAATATTTATGTTAAGATTCACACTCTTCACAATCTCTATGTCTATTTGAGAAGGGAAACATATATCGAGGAGTATAACTCAGGTAAAATTGATATCAATCCCTTAAAAATAATTATGCAAGGTAGAATATGGTTGGTCTACTATATGATTAGACCATGGAGGAAAACATCAGGAAGTTAGGAGGTAGATAAATAACTTCTTCCCCCTCAACCAAAGACATGCACAAAGGAAAGGGCACAAAATAAGGAGAAAAGACCAAGATTTAATGTCACCAATTCTAGCCAAAAATAGGAATATCATAGGGCTACTCCCAAATGACAAAATTATGCATAATCAATAATAGATCCTAGGGGCTACCTATAGAGCAAAAGTATGACATTGTTACATCCGATCCAACTATCCAATCAAATCCAAAGCTTGAAGCACCTTGAGTGGTGATTCTTGAAACAAGTGAGGCATCTCTTAAAGAATGAATTATAAAGGATACCACTCCTAATATTAAAAAATAATAGCCTACTACTAGACAATAAATGTACATTGAAATTATAAAACATGTGGAAGAAATAGGAATAAGGGAGGCCCCCAGAACATATGACCTTAGCATTGATACTAATGAAAAATGAGTCTTAAAGTTATAGATCTAGAACATGACCTCCAAAATGGAAATGAACCTATGTAAGAAGTAAATCAGTAGTAACATTAAACAAATGTGGGTAATGAAGACCCTCCCACTTGTGATATGTTCTAATAAGATATACCAGTCAAAAAACTATATTTGTGGGAATATTTCCCCAAACATGAGTCCATTAAACAAATTCAAGGTAAGTTATCTTTTATGATAGGGGTATACCATGATAAAGGGATCTTTGATATCCCAAAGGTTAGCATTGATATAATCCCATAGGTGATACATGTTCTAGATGTGATTTGGGTATATCTCCTAAAATTCTCTCCATCTCAAGTGCGTGCATCCCTCAAAAGATTTTCCCTAGAGGTTTCTAGGAAAAACATTCTCCATAGACATGATGTTGGCCAAATTCACCAAAATATTGGGAGGTTGTTTGTATGTATATATAATTACATGAGAAATATTACAATCTATAATAATAAATTGAAGAGTTCAAGCAATAATAAGATGTGATTAAGGTGCATCAACTTAGGATATTAGGTATTTATCAAATAATTTTGAGGAGAGAGATAACACTTGTAGATGATATTATTATTATTGGTGATGTCATGAATAAGTTGGAGACACTTATGGACCTCTTACTCAAGAAATTAAAAAACCAATTGAATCCTAAAAAATAAAATTTGTGGGTAATAGAACAATTTATAGAGGCCATGGTGTTATGCCCTAACCTATAGTGCATCTAGGGATATGTGTGGCCAAATTATGGCTTACACGTGTTCATATTAGTTTGTTACATTTCTCAATGTTCTTAGTATGGTCAGGCTATAAAATAACCATGAATAATTAGAGTATATATAGGAGGTAGTGGTTAGTCTTTTATCATCATATTGTGAATTATGTTCTTATTGCATTATTTTGGAGCTTGCACCCTCAAATTGGCTCAGTCATAATGTTCAAGTATTCTACTCTTTCACCAATTTGTGTTATGTATATACTTATTATGATCTTATTTCTTTCATATATAATTCTATTATTGTGAATAATATAAGTATTTTCCTTACAATTGGTATCAAAGCTTCAATTTGGGCAAGTTTTTGTATTACATTTTTTAGATCTAACATCCTAAGTACCAAAAGGCCAAATAAACATAACTTGTGATCTTGTGCAAATTAGTAGTCATTGGATTCATCTCTGTGAGACAATTTCAATGATATATTTTACTAGTATGCTTTTTTGGGTCAAAAATTTTCACCCTTATGCATAATAGCAGTAGTTGGCTTCCTCTGAGTGTGATGATCACAATAGTGTATTCCATTGGTACATTGTTTTAGGGGTGAAACCATCATATGTTTTATGCATGGTTGTTCCAAACTCTCATGGATTCATAAAAGGGTAAGAAAATCCAAAAAATCCTCATAAGGATGACATGGATCTAAAACTTTTGATCCATCTATTTTAGAGGTATTTTAGTAACTTAAGTCTAAGTTATAAGGCATGGTGAAAAAAGATGATTTTGATATGATTCAAGGGGACAATACATGAAGGATCAATTACAAAAAATATTTGGTCAATTAACCAATTTGTCAGCTCAGCCACTAAAAAATAATCCTCCTCCACTTCAGTTTGGTTCGCTCATTCCAAATAATACCAACACCAATTCTGGCCCAAATTTGATGTTGTCAAAATTGGACCTACACAAGTTTCATGGTAATGATCCACTTGCTTGGCTACTCAAATTGAAAATTTATTTAATATAAATTAGACTTCATGTTCACAAAAATTGGTTATGGCCTCTCTCTATCTAAAACCTGAGCCATTTATTTTTTATCATTGGTTGTGTGCTCAAAAGAGAAAAAATGGTGTCCCAGTTTCATGGTTGGTATTTTATAAATATTTGCAACTCCACTATCAAAACAATATCTTTGAAAACTACTTCACTCACCTACCCAATTTTCACTATACTAGGACTATCAAGGACTACATGTAAAAAATTTATAATCTCTCCTTACGTGTAGAAGACATCACTGAGGAAAATTTGGTTGACCTATTTTTGGGTGGCCTCAAAGATAGCATCCAATTCCATACACACCACTTGATTGTACTACCTTCATCTAACATTGCAATGCCAATAAGCCAGTGAAGTCCATCTCACTCCTTACTCTACACTAACAATTTAGATTGGTAAAATAAAATTCAACCACAAGATTCATCAACTTACATCCTATTAGTAAATGCAACACATGGCATGCTATGCATAGGATTAATAACAACATAAATTAATTTCATCTAATATATGCATGAATCTTCCATTATATTATATCCCATACTAGATATAATGTTTAAAAATATACCACCTGAGTAAACATATAATTTAGCTATACAATTTAGAAATATAATTGGTTTCTAGTTATCTTCACCCTATGACATCCCATACTACCACAGTCTAGTGTTCTATGACTTAACTACCAAATTTCCATAAGCAATCACATAAATCAGTCTTAAATACACAAAAGCACAAGTGTTACACAAGTAACTATATATAATAAGTAAGTCATCATTCCAAAAAATACAATAACATATTAATACAACATTATCTAAAATCCCAAGTTTTTAGTCACACATGTATAAGTCTTTCCAACTATAATAACACAAACTATCCATAGCAATAACCAATAGGTATATAATAAAAATAGTCAGGTGTAAATTTGAGTTTAGGTATAATCACTACAATAAGTACCATCTGAGTACAACATAATTCTTCATTGTAGTACCCTATGATATCCCATACTATCATAGGTTTCCAACTACAAAACACCATATAAACCAAACTTATGAATTTCAAGACTCAACTAGTCCATGCAAATAATAACAAGCAAAAATAAACAATTATACCACTTAGGTGTATTACATATAAGCTTACCAAAGTATAATAACATATAAACATGCATAACGATGCACCATTATGATCTATGTATAACTAAGTATGTATACACTCATGGTATGTAATGCACACAAGTATTCCATATTAAATACGTATGATTAACAATCATTCATATTATTAATAATGATTTAGATAATTCATAAAACCCATTATGACTTTTCATTATAAAAACTCATTTGTTTCTAATAGATTATTCTAAAGGGTTATAGTTTCTAAACCCTAAGCTATATCTTTGTCTTAGATGTTCAATCTCAAACTATAACCTAAAATTTTTTACATGCATCACCTTGAGCTCTTGTAGCATAAAGGAAGATTTAAACTGTAATACTAGTGAATAGAGTAATAATTCATCTTATTAAGCTCTGATATGTATTACATTTATAATATTCTTCATCACTTGAATTTTTTAGATATCGTATGACTCCTAACTTTCCCATAACCAATTATGATATCGTTAATACATATAGTCTAACAAATCTTATGGTTTACTTGCATAAGTATTGGAGTAGCCAAAACCTTTCTCATACCAGATTCTCCTAAAATACATGCTATAGTATATAGTTACCAATACAAGAGTACATAAAGAAACCCAATGATCCCATTAAAGTAAGATAATGTCTATTTATTATACCTCCCATAAGAATCATATTGATGTCATCCACTCAAAATCCATTTATATCAAGAATCATGGAGTAAATGTCTATAGTCAAATTCAAGACCAAGATACTTATAATTAAAATGTTAACAAGTATGGTTTCCATTAACCTCCTAGTCCCTAAACCACATCATCCCTGAGTATTGAACAAAGGATAGTAAGCTCATTTTATAAAAATATAATTAAAATTTGAAACGAGGATAAATAAATCTCTTACTTAAAGGTTAACAATATTTATTCACACTTAATTATCATTTGTTGAAGTCATAATGAAAAGTCTTATTTGTCAACATTTTATAAAAACATAATTGAATACAGGGAATCTACCCAAATTGAGGTTATGATTATTTTCATTAGTGTTAAGTACATATATTGTCATGTTAACTTCAGCTAATAGTTTTTCCTCCACTCCAATTTCTTGTGTATATGTCTTGTAAGACATTTTGATCTTCTGATATAGATTTCTAAAATCTTCTGCTTGAGCTCCTTAAATGAATGTTTGGAGAAGGTAGTATGAGATTATACATTTTCATAAATGGTTATGATTTCAATCCCAATTGAGAGATTTAGTATTTGTTATTTTGACCCTTCTATTATTTATAGATAAATATTTAAAAGGATGGATAATATATAATATGAATAGCACTTTGGATTAATGCTCATAGCCTCTCATAATTTATCAACTAATTAAAAGTGGGTCTCCCTCTACTCTTCCTATCAATTCACAATAACCCAAAATCAAATATACTTTGGCCAACATATAATAGAACTTGTGATGGAATCGAAGAAAGTTACTTTCACAATATAATTGTTAAATGCAAGAAATAGACTTAAAATGGTTTTCAATCCCATAAAGTAACATGACCACCATACATATACATTGTGTGTGTGTGTGTGTGTGTGTGTGTGTGTGTGTGTGTGTGTGTGTGTGTGTGTGTGTGTGTGTGTGTGTGTGTGTGTGTGTGTGTGTGTGTGTGTGTGTGTGTTGTGCATCCATGGAGATAAAAACATATTTGTAGTCTGTTAAAAATGCAGAGGGGCTTTCTAGTCCATTGAAATCTTTGATTGAAATGGAATGTAGTACTAATTGAATTGAAATAGTTGAGATAAAAAGAATGGTGGTGGTATTTCTCTTGGGCTAGGTTAAATTGACAATAGGGTGATTCATTAATAAATTTGGCTCTTAAGAGAATTGACTCCCATTAGAGAACCAAAATATATATACATCTTTAGTGATTTACTCTATGTCCCCTCCCAAATTTAGATTTATTAAAATGATGCCAATTAATGTTATAGTTTTTAATTTTATTATAGTGATGTCAGACTTTTCTAAGCATTTTAATTATAATAAATAGCAAGCTAAAGTTTTACATGCATGGTGAGCTCTTAATTTTTCTTCCCATGGTCATTATAAGACATTGGGTAAGTTGTTGATCAAAGCATATTACTAATAAATGTCCACATGATCCACGTTCATTTTATACGCATGCCTCTATATCTAAAAGTCTATATTATAAATTTGCCCTTATATATATATATATATATATATATATATATATATATGTATGTATGTATGTATGTATGTATGTATGTATGTATGTATGTATGTATGTATGTATATTCATTCTACATGGACTAACAAATGAACTGATTACTTTTAGGTATTAGTAACATGTAAGAAATTAATACAATTTAAGGTATTTATGAGGATAATCTCCTTGAGGTAATAGATATGTATGGTATTGGAATGCTTATTTGGTTCTATAATATTGTAAAATATTAACTATACATAGAATTTGAGCCATGCTTCCAATACAACATACCAGGTATAGATGCATAATAAGATAAATATTCACACCATGCAACCATAATTTTAAATATGTCACCTACCATTTATGAGTTTGAATTTTCTTCTATATCCTTCCTTCTTTTTCATTCCATCTGCCTCTCTTCTTGCTTCTCCCTTTCCTCTCTACATTCCCATTATTATGCTTCCCCCCCCCCCCCACCTTCTAGAAGAACTTTTACCTTCCTTTTATAATTTTCTCCTCTTTTCCAAAAGGGCGAAGTTCTTTTCCTGCTTTAAAGAAGATTCTTTTAAAATCATACTTTCTTTTTAATTCATGTTTTTTCTTTATTTATTTTTTTGTTTTATTAAAATAATTTTTTATTTAAGACTTTCTCCTTTTTTTTAATTTATGATTTTTTATATATTTAATGTTTTTAAAGTAAAACAATTCCCTTTTATTTTAATTATGAAATTCTTTTTTTCATATTTAGCCATTTTAAATCATAGTTTGTCAATTTAAATGAAAAATAATAAAATGATAAATAATAATCTAAATTTAAATTTTACTTTGCTTGTAAAATAATAATGATTTATTAGGGTAACCACACAAAGGACTTTTATTCCTATTGCATAAATACTTAAGAAACCATATAAATAATCAATTTAAACAATTATTTTTAAATGCATTTTAACTTAACTAATTATCATTATGTGTTCAAGGTTTCACTAACAATCAATCAATGAGTGATATCACCATCTATATCATCCTCTTTGATGATGCTCTCCCTCTAATGTGCTAGAGGGTAGAATTCATGTACATCCACCTCGCACACACATAGGTAGTTAGGCTATATCACATGATATTCAAAATCAACAATATGTAACAATAACAATTCATTAATATGCTTAAAAATTAAATTATATACATATACCATCTCATGCTAAGCAATCATGAATTATCATTCAATCAAACAACATACTAATATCCCAAAATAGCATAATCTCAAGCTAAATTAGCAAATATAGTCAATATCATGTCTATCTACCATATCCATCTATAAATAGTCAAATAATTAGATTACCAAGGAATCAGGATGTAAAAATAGATAGTTGACCTTCACCATCTACTACTATACATACTTATTGATATCATGGTACACATAACCATTCTTATACTCATTACCACCAGCTCAGGGAATACATTGATACACTTCATCCATTTATAGGATGACCAAAAGACAAGAGTTTACCACCTCTTAAGGTACTTCTAGAATACATTCCTCAATAAGGCGAGGTTTATTATCTTTGGAATTAGTGAAATACACACCACATTAATAGATGTCAAGTGCTTCAGTAACATTTTTAATATTTTCCATGGCCTACACCTACACTGGCTCAAACTCATGTTATAGGTCACTCATGGAAGAAAGTTCATCCTTCTCTGTAGTCTACACCTTTACATAGATCTATGGATACCATTCACATTTTAACACCTATTCCTTCCATATAGTATCCTACACAAGAGATACCTCAACAACATTATATTGATTCTAGTGTACCTACCTTCTCTATAGAGATGATATTATAAGAAGTCTTTTCACAACTTTCTAAAAAGATTGATGAGACTCTAATTAATGTTATAATTCAATTACATAAGGATGTGTCAAATGATATGGATGAAATTTTTAGTGATATTTAATAGTATTTTTGGGCACTTCATGGTGTTTTATCACATTATTTATCACATTAGTATATGATTTGGATTTGATTTATGAGTGTATATATATGGATTTTTTGCTTATTTATTGTGTGTCATGGGTTATTTTCTTTTATTTTTCACATCTTTTGATTTAAATTGAATATCTAATGCTTTAATATTATGGTTTAATGTCCTTTCACATGGTTTTATTTTTATTTAAATTATGTTTACTTTGATTTATGCTTGTATTGTCTTTTAAAAACAAAAAGCAAGATAATTATTATCATGATCTAGTTCTCCAAACCCTCCCTTAGTTAACCTATCTTTACCATATGATCAGCTAGCAAACATATATCTCATGGTATCACTACATACATATATCTATTTTGATATCCATATATTCCTCATTATTCCCTTTTTCATACTAATAAAACATAAGGTTAAGACTTGAGATCACGTGATACTTCTTAGGTAAACCTAATTATTTATCAATACATGTCAATATATATAGATATTTTATCTCCTATAACCAAAGCCTATAGCTCATTTGTGTTTGTCACTTTTATCACTGATGATTGGTTATTTTGAATCCATATGAAGGAGGAATAAAAAATCCATAAAAAGTTAAAAGATAAATCAGTTAAACAAAATTCAATGATCAAAAAGAAAAAATAAATATTCAAAAGTCAAAATCACACTAAAATATGTGATTCATACCTAAGAAAATCTCCTATTTGTAATCAAAGCTCAAACTCCATAGTTGGCCTCACAATAGAGCCAAAGTCCATTGGGGTGTGGTAAGCCCATAAATTGGAGTAAGAGATCTCAAAATTATATATAATATTACCTACTTTCTCATTAAATTACCAAATATCCATAGTAGATCGATGACTTTGTAAGGGTTCCTTAAGAATGGGGAACACAAGGTGGGAAGTTATGTCCATTTTATTTTCTTGTATAATTAACCTTCATGAGTTGATCCTAGTACTATATTTATTTGGTCTTGAATGTTTTTACTTATTTTGAACAAATACTTTCTATATTTGACATCCACTAGACTCTTAGTGTATCCCTATTTTACCTAGTATGCCTCATGAATACTAAGGTTTTAATACAAACACCTATGTCATGTTTTTTACATTCGTTACTTCATTAGAATAATCCCATAAATCCCCCTTGATGAATATGTTTTGTTAACTGATCATACCCCTAGGGTTTTCTTTTGTGAGTTGAAATGTAAGACCTTAGATAGGACTAGACCTTCCTCACAATAATTTCCTACAAATATTTACAATATTATCATTCACCTCATTAGTGTTTTCTTTGTGAGTTTCAATGTCAGGCCATGGATAGGCTTATGAATTACTCACAAAATATCCATAACAAACCATGACTAGTCACCATAGTAACTATCACTCATACTATTTATATCTTACTTATTTTACCATTTTGTGTTACACATTTAAATATTTGATTTATTATGTCATACTTTTTGATTTATGATTCATCTTGCATACTTCTCATATTGATTCAATATGTTTTAAGTTTTTTGGTTTATTTTCATGTTTCATGCTTTCTCTAAATATTTGAATAAATATGTTTTATATTGTGATTCATTTTACATATTTCCCATCTCGGTTTTGTATGTTTGATGATCTTTATTATTTTTAACCATTTATTTATTACCCATTCCTCAAATTGAATTAATGTGTTTTTTACCAATTATACTTTTAATACAAACTCTTCAAATATTTTATTTAAGTGTATTTTAGAAATTATTTCCTTTATTTTTGTTTAACATATTTCCAATCATGATATAGTGTGTACTACATTTTATTACTCTTTTATTTTGTACTTCCTTATTATTTTTAACCATGCATTTGTTCACAAATAGTTATAAAATAATACAACATATTGTAGACATCTAAAATTGGCCACCAATGGTTTCATACCAGACTTTAGATTAATTCTTACCAACCTTTTGAAAATCAAGACTAAGAATCAATAAACGTCTCAAATTTGGATTCATAAAATGCCATTTGACCTATAAACCAATTAAATGGGGCAAATACACACATACAATTAATTCAAATCTTTCAAAATGATAAAATACCTAAACATAATTAATTAACATACAAAACCTAATCAAATGCCTAATTGAATTCATCCATGAGAAATTAAATGAATTATCAAAAATCAAATTCAAAAATCAAATAATATCTTAGGAAATCAGAATTACCTTTTTGTGATTTGTCAAATATCCAAAATATCTTAACATGCCTATTCATTTATAATCATGACCATTTGGCACCTTTTAACTCTACTATGGTTAATTAACTCACAAAGGTTAGGTTTAAACCCATTCCAAGCTCTAAATAAAGTCTAATTCACCTTGGTTTGGGGTTAGTTGCTAAACCTATAAATATAAGAATTTGCCTCTCATTTATGGGAGCTTGGATATAGTAATGTTATAATGTTGGTTTTATGAAAAGATTAAAATCTATAGAGTTTTAATTCTAAAATTTTAAATCACAAGCCAATCCATCAAGCTACATCAATCAAGCATGATCCAAACCATGGTGCTAAGATGAGAAGGAGATAGCCAAGCTCCATTTCCACAAAATTATTGAGCACAATTTGAGCAAGCCAACAAAGATATCTTTTGGAGCATTCAAGGAAGGTAAGAAAGGTTATCTTTGATTGCATTTTAGTTGTGTATTTTCAATTGGTTTTTATTCACTAAGCTCCCCCTATGATCTAGGCATGGAGGTGTTAAGCTTTATTAATGTGTTTTTTTCATTTTGATTTCATTTTGAAACTAACACTTGATCTAACCTCCCCTCCATCATCAAATTCCTAGCACCATAAATGGCATGCCCAATGGGACATAGAGCACAACACATAGCAAGGAGATGAAGATGAAAATCAAAAATTTACAAAATAGTGCTTGAATTCCTTGAAATTTATAGTTTTAGCTTTATTTTTTTCAAATTTATAATTCTTGATTTAAATCAAATCTACACAAAGGCCGACATCAATCAAGCCTAACCAACATCAGTTCTATGTGATCATTATTAGGTCAGCCCAACCAAGCTCGATTATGTGTAACCATCATCAGTGGGTATGCAAGGCAAAGCATAGTTTACAAAGATTACGTTTTGATTCTTTCTAGCATTTCTAATCATTCTTTCTTGGCATATTTGATCTTTAAAATCTCTGTATAATCCTTTATTTACAATTTTTGTTGATATTTTAGCTAACCATTACCTAACCTAATGTTTACTTTGTTGTGGTTTTACCTTCAATTTCACAAGTTGACCAACATCAATCTTAGTCAACTAGTACCAGTCATTGGTTCTCTTTATGACTAAGTGACATCAGTTGCCTTGAAATAGCATCAATCATTTTTGATCGAGCATGGTCATTATGTTTTCAAAAATAAATTAGAAAGATCCTTTTTCAAAATTCATTTGCTCATAATCAAAAGTGATTCAAATCAGGAGGATAATATCTAAAAATTATAGGTCTAAGACATTATTTGAACAAAAAATTGAAATATTCAGTTAAATAACATCTCATTTTGGGCTTTTAATATGAATCTAGTTAAATCAATCACATTTCAAGTTGGTGTTTAAAATGAATATGCTATAACTTGAACATTTAGAATTTGGTGTTTAAAAGGAATTAGAATGGCCAAGTTTTAAAAACACTTCAATGTTGGTGCTTAAAAAGAATGCTTAAGTCTTGAACACTTATTTTTGGTGTTTAAAAATGAACTTAGGATAAATCTTGAACATTTGGGTTTTGGGCTTAAAATAAACATAGATGCTTTTGATTAAGTTGTGTTCTAAAATTAATTACATATTTTTCACTTAAGCCAAAGGGCTAAGTAAATAACATCGTCACATGTCAAAATCAAACTTCAATTATAATTTCTTGTAAACTATTTTTGATTATTTATTTTCTCAAAAAAATAGTGCGTGTATGTTCTCCCCCCATCCCTTATAGGGAACTCGAGTGATCAAAAGTAAATTTTCATTGCATTTGTGCCTAGTCCAAGGAATAGAAAGAAATTTGTCTAGGATTTCCCTAAAATTTGTATTGTATTGGGTGATCTAAAAGCAACCTTAATCCTTTCCACTTGTCATTTATTTTCAATAAATTTGGCTTGTAAAGGATATATCATTACTTCTCATGCATTTTAAATAGAAGTGTTGACGTAGGGTTTCATCTCATAATAGTGTTTCAACCCCACTCTATGACAAGGTATACAAATTAGTGTATGCATAATGCTAGAGCTATGGGTTGAGTGATTAACCTTTCCTTTAGTAATGAAAGCTTGAGTCAGGTCTAGTCAACTAGGGAATTCCACCAAGTAGTCCACAGATGAAATCATCAGGTAAAGGAATAGACCCTTGCATGATAATTTGATTGGTATGAACTCAATTGATGTAATGTTTCTCTTTTTTATCCACACTTGGGATCCATCTATATGGTTTTAACTTGTAAGTTTTAGTTAACCCCACTTTGCCACACCTTGATAGCATCTAGGATGATATAGTTAGTTGTATTTTTATCATTTATTCTTTTATTACTTGGTGTGTTGAATCTGAATTTTTTTTTTAAACCCCTTCATAAATGATTTTATTTGTCTACACTACTCATTTTTTTGAGGAGGTGCTATACCATCAATTTGACACCTTATTTTAACTTATAAAACTTTTGTGTCAAAAATGTTTTATGTGTCACTTGATTGAAATGGGTAATGTTATGATGCCTAAATCAATTCAAGTCTTGTGCTTTATAAGTTTTTTAAACAAACCATTGTCACATATTTTTGTGAGTGATAATGGTGTTATATTGCTCAAATTATTTCATAGACTTGCCTTGTCTTGTGTCCAAGTTTCAAATTATTGAAACCAAATTCATGTGTCTTGTGGGATCTTTGTTTAGCATAGTCATGTTGTAAAATTTGCCTAGCTTGTTAATCATTAAAATACTAGTTTGCCTAAGTTGAGTCTTTGATTAAGATTTACAAGTTTGGATCCAAACATTCATTTATTTATGTTTAGGCCTCATTTTGCAAAGGTTGATACACAAATATTTCTCTTTTGGGTTGTGTAATATAGGTTAATCCATTACTCAAATTTGAAAACTATATTTATTGTGACCTTATTTGATAGAATCAATCTATCTTCAATTGCCTTTTGTTTTGTGTTTATACCAATTTTATCACATTCATGTCTAGAATCAAGTGCCTTGTTTATGCCAAAGTGTTCTAAGTTTGTTATATTAAAATCATCATCCCTTTGTTTCAAGTCTATATTTTGATGCCACATTTGGCCAAAAGTTTTAGCATATGCCTTATTTAAGCCTAGTTTTTGACATCATTTTTGGCCAAAATTCCTAGTGACTCTTTTTACTTTTATAGTTTAGACCTATTTGGAACATCTTTGGACCTAGAGTTTGGCATCTTATTTTTAGGTAATTTTACTTAACCTTTTTTGTGCAAGACATTTATCATTAAATAGTTAATGTTATAATTTTTTTACCAAGTATTTGCATAGAATTTTTAGACATACAGCTCCACCGTAGACCAATTTAGATAGTGTTTGAACCATTTATCTTTTTAAACATAGCTTTTCAGAGTTTGTATAGCTCTAACCCATCTTGTTGTCGAACATTTATCATAGTTTTGATAATGGCTCACTATAAACATAGTAGAACTATGTACAATCTAGGATATGGAAATGTTGTAACATTTACATCCAAGTGCCATATCTCAATTGGCTAACAACTACCATCCATTTACACACCTACTGAAGAAGGGTGTAACATTTCTTTGGGATGACAATTATCATAAAGCTTTTCAACAACTAAAGGACTATCTTGCAAATCCACCAGTTTTATTACCTCCTATGCCAAGGAAACCATTCCTTTTATATCTATCAAAAACATATTCTAAATTACATGTTTTATTTTCACACAATACTACAAGTTATGCCCATTAACCTGATGATATTCATATAATTAATTTGGCATATACCAGTTTGGAATGTCAACACCTTCAATAATTTACCCTTTTAGAATAGACCATTTAATCAATTTATTTGTAGCAAGTTTTTGAAACACTAATTCAATGTATTCTCCAAGGTTACTAAAGGCACAATGAGTAGGCATATTTATTCTTAAATGAGGTATTTACAAAGGCATAATTTGTTTCATTTATTGTATTTGTTGTGCTTGTTGTGTTGGTCTAGGTTATTGAGCTTGTTGCATATGTTGAATAGGTTATTGGTTCAGAGTTATATGAATATGTGGCATAGGTTATACAAATAGTAGTTACACCATTTCTTACAACATTATCTTTGTGGTTGTATTTCTTCAGTTTATCATAGTTATTGGCATGGGTTTGTTATGAAGCTTGTGCGTAGATTGAATTTAATTCTACCCATTATTCTATTTTTGGTTATGTATTTGATTTTATGAGGTTATTTTAATGGTTCCTTTGTTAATGAGTACTCTTTAAATCAACTAACCTTTATCAATTATCTCTTTCAATATATGTGCATATTATAACTCCAAATTATAAGATATATCACTGTGTTAATTTTTGGTAAACATAGTGACTAGTTTCTTATCTAACAGATTATGGGTGAATCATCTTACAATGGCTCTCCATCACCGTAGATATATTTTGAAGCTTTCACCAACCCTTTTTTTTGCTTGTGTTAAATCTACCAATGAATTTTCATTCTTGATATTATATGAGAAATGTTGAATAGAATTATTTGAAAGATCATTCAAAATTAGATATTAAATTCTTGGGAAACTTTAAGAACCATTGTAATGCTTGCCCTGATAGGCTTCATGGAAATAACAATAATAGATATATGTCACTATAGGCCACTAGTTGGCATGTAATAAATAATTTTGTCAAATGAGCCTTGGGGTCACCTTTCCCCTTGTACTTGTCAAACTTTGGTGGTTTGTGCCTTGAAGGAAATGGTATCTATAAGTACCCCATATTTAAGGGCTAAGAAAACATGTCATCCAACTTGAACCTTTTGGTCTATTCCCCTACTTGAATGAGGGCAATTACATCCTTCATTTGTTTTATTTCATGTGCAAGGAAACTAGTGGGAATATTGGTCTATTGAGGTGGAAGTTGTGCAGTCAAAAGTGGATTATTCTAACCAAGGTATGATAGAGGAATTTTCTATGGAATGGGATAATAATATGCATTTATGGATTAGGGTATTATTATTAAAATTGCACATACTATGGTTTGTTATTCTAGTTGGGATTGGGTATGTAAGATTGATTGATGGTTAGCATGGAGGAATATGGCCCTATTGTGCCTATTGAGCTTGAATAGGGACATGTTTCCAAATACTCATACCTAACTAATTGAGATGGACTTGTGAACCAAGACCCTATCATTAAACTTGTGGCACATTCTATACGAAAGGTAATTATTATCTAATAGGTACTTGAATAACATTAGAACCACTTTGTTACATGAATCCATGTTGGGAAGTAGATGCATATTTTATATTCAGTGTCTATCATTCACCAATATTTACACATTGTTAGTGAGACATAATTTGGTTTTGGATCAACATGCTAGTCTATGATTGAAGAGGTATGTTTGTTATTACCTGACAAGGTAGAACATTGGTTTCCCCTATTAAGGTGGCAATATGTTTTGCCTCAACTACATGGGTATTTTAGATGGTGCATCCTATTGTTTAGTGTTACTCATCACCTATTAAGGTGGATTTAGATTCATCACATTATGTTGTGGCATGACAATATTCATTGGCTGACTACCTAATCCTTGATGTTGGGTGCTCAAATAAGTAACTAGTTGAGGATTAGAGGTAGTTGTCTGAGGTTGGGAAGTAGAAACACTTATTCCCTAAGTTTGAGAACCACTATGGTGTTAATTAAAGGTAAATTTTGTTGTTGACTATTTATTTTTGCATTAACACCACTTTGGTTTGATTTGGATGTTACTTGCATATTATCCACTACATTCTACTCACTAATTTACATAGAATTAAAAGACACTTCCTTGATGGTTGGGGTATTAAACATATTTTATCCTAAAGTGCTTTACATAACTAGGTCAAAACCCTAATTTTCTTGGCTAGTCAACTCAAGTAAGACTCTCATTGAAGGAAGTGACCAAATAAGAGGTGCACTTGACATGGCCATATTGTTAAAGTTATGTGCTATTGATAGGTCTAGTATGTTATCTACATTTTAAATAATTGGTCCTCCATGAAGCCTCTTTATGTCATAAACATATGAAAATCTTGATATAATATCAGTACAATGGCATTAGGGTTGCTAGAAGAGGCCTACTCATTATAAGGCACATTATAAGACCCTCTTACTAGATATTACAATTTATCATACCCTACCTCTATAGATCTATTAAGATCATAAGATAATGGCATTTTAACATAATAAGGTTGTTTTTGGATGTTATATGCAACTGTAGGTAAGCTCGCCAAATATTGGGTTGTCTATTCTTGGTCTTGCTTTGTGTATAGAGGTGTGTTAACCAAATAATTAGCCAATGGATCTTGAATATGTTACTTCTTTGAGTATTGTATGGTGGATAAGAATAAGTCTCCAAAACAACATCAACTCCATAAGGGTCTTAAACAAAGTCCTCTTATGTGATAACATTTCCATATCCTAGATTGTACATAGTTTTACTACATGTATAGTGAGCCTAGGCTAATAACTATTATAAATCCAAGAAATTCAATCACAAAAATAATGTTATAGGAAATGAAGTAATAAAGTCATGACATGTCTAAATGGTTCATCCACCATTTGTGTATCCTATGTTGCACATACATATAACTCCTAACCAACAACCTCTTCAATAAATGCAACAAGTGTAACAAGTGTAGAAAATACAACCAATGCAACAACTTATGGTATTTTAAAACCCTCCCTCAAGAAGAAACATATCTACTCATCATGATTTTAGTAACCTTGGAGAACCCATTAAATCAATCTTTCATAAAATTACTATAGCGAACCTGATTAAATGGCCTATTCCAAAAGGGCAAATTCTTGAGGGTGCTGACATTCCATACTAGTATAGTCCAAATTAATTTTGTGAATATCATCAAGTTAATGGCCATAACTTTTAGCATTGTGTGTAAAGAAAACATGTAATTCATAATTTGGTTGAAAATGGAGAGATCACATTGGATCATGGAGCTTCAACCTCTAATCAGAGCCTCAACATTTATCAAAATCCTTTTCCCAAACATAAAAACCAACAACAATAGAAAAAATAGTGGCCAGTATAATAATAGTATCAACAACCAAGGTTGAACCAAAAATAAAACCAATAAAACTAACAACATCAGCACAATATAAATAACCAAGGCTAGAATGAGGAAAATAACCAACAAACCTACCATGTAGTTACACATGACTATAACTTGGTTGTAGTCTATATTATAGGAGGTCATGTTAACATCATTTCCATTAATTTGATACCAAGTACCAATTAGACAAGACCATTGATAATCATTCCTAATCAACCAACCTATGATGGTAATCCTTCCTTGACCTAAGACCACATACAAGTGAAATAACAAGTAGGGATTCCCATGTTTAGACTTTGTATAGATAACTTGTCATCATCATGTGACCATGCATAAGTGCACCAATCACCAAGACTTATCATACCTAGTCCCCTTCCACCATTGTTTGTTGGAAACACTAATCCTATACCTAGTATTGATTATATAATCATAACTCAGTGGATAAAGATTACCATACTAGGCCCATAACCATCTACCACATCACCCATCATCCAACCAACTATTCTACCTCAGATTAAGCCATTTCCTATTGTCCAAGAAAAAACATTTGACATTATGGAATAATTACAAAAGACACCAGCACAAATATTCATTTTATATTTTTTTATGTATGTCTACTATCCACAAAAACATCTTGATAGAGTTCTTTGGTCAATCTAAAATTCCAAATGACATATCTCTAGAGAAATTTCAAGCTTTAGTTAGACACCTAGCTCCAAGACAATAATTAACCTTCAACCAAAGTGATATGTCATCCCTTGTCCCACTTCATAATAATCAATTATACATCAAAGTTTACATAATGAGGCATAAAGTGAAATATGTCCTCATAGACAATGGATCAGGCCTAAATATTAAGTCTCTAAATTTCATCAAGCTTCTTGAGTAAAAGATAGTAAATCTCCAAGTAGAAATAATCACCATCAAAGCCTATGAAAATGAAGGATGAGAATCACAAGGAACCATTATTTTGTCTATTATCATTGGGCCTTTGACCCATGATACACTTTTCTATGTGTTAGATATTGATCTATCATATAATATGCTTTTGGGTAGACCTTGGCTACATGCGATTCATGTCATCCCATTGATGTTACACCAGTGTATCAAGTTCTCCCATTCAATAATTGAGTTTACTATTTTAGGGGATTTTCATCTATATGAGCATTGTAAACATTTAGATGCCCACTACAAAATCTATAACTACTACTTTGTAATGAATCTATAGTTACCAAGATGGACAAGGAAAACGCAATATTTGATGATTTACTAGAGGCCAATTGTATTCACCCTAATACACTTAATTCACTTTCTCATATGTCACCTCCTTAAATGTCTAATAACTATACATCATAGATAATGGCCTAGGATAATATTTGACCCATGACACCTTTAACATTACAAAGCTTCCATAGAACCCCAAGTCCTTTAGAAGACCAAAAGATAAACCACTCATAAAATGGAAAAGAAAGGGCAAACGCCATTAGTATAGTCTATCACCTATCTATTTCATACCATCCTTTGGTTGTAGATAGGACCCTATAGAAGGTGATTAATCATGGTTGTATAATGACAAATTAGATAATTATTACAAGATATCTAAATATCCCATTCCTAATAGGATCAAGGAGAACCAAGACTATGAAAGAGGAGTCCTCGAGTTGAATCAATAGGGAACACTTGAGCCAATTTATATGACTCGATATAAAGGAACCTATGGAATTAAATTTAAACTACCTGGGGGTGACCCGATGTATCTTATTCAAGTTCTATCACCAATAACTAGGGATGATGATGTCAATAACAAAGAAGAATATGATCATAGCTCTTTTGATGACCTAGCCCATACTAATTTGTTTGATAATAACACCATTTGTACCATTAAAATCATCATTTTTCATATCCACTACCATTATATTATCCCCAAATGATAGACTGGGGCCAATAAGAATCCAATGTACCAATTGACGAGTTATAAAATGATGAGGCCTTCTATGATTTTCTAGGCCTTAGGGACAATGTTCTATTAGGAGACCACAAAAAAAGGTTCTAAATCAAACTAGATCATAAAGCCTATTTTAGAGAGAGGGTAAACACCCTTAGCCAAAAACAAATAAATAAAACATTGAGGTCCCAAAGTGAAAACCTCCTTAAGGCAAGTTTGGACTAGGGAAAAATTAAAGATAAAGGCTAGTCTAGTGATGAAAACCTATTTCAGGCATCATTAGAAGGGGGTGTTCAACCCTCTTCAAATATAAATTAGGAGACCACCAATGATGAATTTGTCTATGGGTCTAATATTAGTATTGAATAAAAATAGAATTTTGATCAAATCATCTAGGATACCACTACTAACAATGAACTTACGTCTATAAGTCTAAGTTTAGTCTCAAATAACAATAAGATTTTTATCATAGCATCATTTAGGAGTTTTTAATTGAATTTATCACATGGCCATCCCTACCCTTGGGGGATTATGATTCATCATGTGTAGGATAACTTGAAGGAACAATCCTAATAGATGACTCTAACATTGCCAAATAATTCAAATCTTTACCCACTATTCTTGAAGATGGTTCAACCCTTCTAGTGGAAGACACAATAGAGGTTAACATCAGGACTCCAAATGACCTAAAATGGATCAAATTAGGTGTGTCTCTCATTGAGGAAGAGTGTGAATTACTTACAACCCTATTGAGGGAATTTGTAGATATATTTACATGGGCCTATTTTGACATGCCTAGTTTGGACCTTGCCTTGGTTATTCACCACCTTGTGGTATATACTAATGCCAAACTAGTGAAATAAAAATTATGCAAGATGTATCCTTATATTAATATATTAATAAATAAATAGTTGGAATTTTTATCCAAATTTCATTTTGGAAAAGTTCCCAAATCAAATTGAAACCTATACAGTACAAAAGTACTCATTACATGATTTCTAATGCAACTAGAATAGGTCAATTTTGAGCTCGTATGCGTAAGATATCATGCATTGAAGTTTTTATTTCATAGGAAAAAATAATGGTGTCATAGGTTGATGTGGCATAATGATAGCATGCCAAGTAGACCAATGGGGTGGAAAAAAGTGGTAGTCTAATTATGTGCAAAAAATTGCATTTGGTTTTTATCTTTCATCTTTGACATCATAAGGAGTTGGTCAAATGGGCACCTTTATTTTTTCATTTGGGTTCCTCTGTGAGGGTCACATTTTTTGTATCGAGGGGTGCCTTTTAACCATTATCATATTGAAAAGTAACCATGTTTATATTTAAACACCAACTGGCTATGTAATCCATGCATGTGGGATTAATATCAATGCATTTTTTGAAATGCCAATGCCACTACCATTTCAAATTTCCATGTTAGAGCCAACTTGTATTTGAGTTATAAACTGAGCTAAGTCTATAGAATCATGAGTTGAGTCACTATAGCCAAATCAGATGCCATATCATTGAGTCAAGCTTGAAAAACCCATGCTGAGATCATGTAATTTTCCAGCAGTCAGTAGAGATAAACTACATGACTCTACCAATTTCAAAAGTTCTAATGCGATACACCAAGTCAATTTCAATAAAACTAAAGATGTCATCTTGTAGTCTATTTCCAACATGGATGATTTTCAATATTTTTGAGCTCAACATAGATTTCCTAATCTGATTCGATCTCATTTGCCAATAATGGATCATTTAGTGCCAAGTTTGGAGTGAAACCACATATCAAACATGGAGCAACAACCATAAATAGCCTTTGCTAAAAAAGGGATTTGTCAACATTTAATCTTTGGTGAAGTTTAGTTTTTAAAAACTAAAATAGCTTGTCACCTCCCAAATGTGGGACTAAACTGATGGAGTTTGAATGAAAACCATGGATTTTCTTTCTTTAGGTTTTGAACCATTGCCCACTATAGAAAAAGGTTAAGGCCTTTACCAACTCGACCATGAGTGGTAAGATTAATGTAAATTGACAAACTCATATTTGAGTTGTAGCATTAACAGACTGTGTATATGGTGTTTTTATACTAGTTTGTAGAGATCCCAAGTTTTGAAGCACTTGGATAGATTTTCACTTCTCAGTGTAAACTAGGGAAATATCTTAGACTTCAAGATGAATCCATCCATATCTAAGTGTTCTAATTTGAATTTATTTAAGATAATTTGGAATCCCTTTTTGGATAATTTTTGGAAAAAAAACCCTAGGAAAGTGAGATTATTTCATGATAGAAAGGTGGAAAGTTTGACCATGAGTATCAAGATTTTTTGAAGAGCTATAACTAAGTTTTATGCAATCTTAGAGGTTCCATTAGATTATTGTGAGATTTTGATCTTGTACACACTATTCATGTAAATGGATCAGTTTGTATTCTAAGTGAACCTAGAGACGTAGCTTAAGTAATGGGTGAACTCCATTACCAGTTTGATTATCGTGGGTAACTTATCTATTTGGATTTATTTTTCATAGTTTTGATTTTCATTAAAAATAATCAATCTAAAATTCATATTTATTTAAATATGAAAATTTAATGGAGAATTAGATATTTTAGGTTTAGAAATAAGCTGAATGGCTTAAGAAGAAATTTTTAGCTCACTTCATTTAGTTATTAAAACCACTATTGATAAACCTTGCTATTTAAAGGTCAAACTTGTGTTCAATTCCTTTGAGTATTTTGGAAAATGAATGTTTGATAAAAGTATCCATTGTAAAAAAAATTGTGCATGGAAAAAGCATAGAGTTTACAGATCAACTTTGAAGTGAGATGTATCAAGACAATCAACTATTCTAAATGGAATTCCAACATTCTGTTAATTAGTAAAAATTCCAAAGGAATTAGAATTTATACTAATTTTAGGGATATTAACAAAGCTTGCCCTCAAGATAATTTTCCATTGCCAAACATTGCCATGATTTTCAAATCCATAGTGGGTTATGGGATTATTTCACTAATGGATGGACTTATTTTGATGGTTCATTCATAGCACATTAATTAGGGGCACGCCTTTTGTTTATCAGTCCATAGGGGAATTTAATCCCTAAGTCATTCAGAATCAACTTTCCTTGTATCAATAACATGGATAAATATGAAGCACTCATTGCAAGGCTTTGATAGGTATTATAATAAAACATACATCATCTAAGGGTTTATGGTGATTCTTAGTTAATCATTAATCAGGTTACAAATCATTTTTAGACAAAAGATGACAATTTGGTTCCCTACAAGGCCATGGTTGATACTCTCAAGCAGTAGATTTTTAATATCTAATTTGAACATATACCAAGAGAAAGTAATAAAACATAATAGTCCATGAATACTATTGGATCATTTATTTGACAAATAGATATGGCTAAGGAATATTAGTTTTTCATTTAAAATATGTAGGTGTCAGCTCAAGAACCCTCAACCATTGTAATGATCTATGAAATTGTTGGTCCCATCTCTACTTGGTATTTAGACCTACATGCCTATCTTCATGACAATATTATACCACCATAATTATCCCAAAAACAATCCAAAGCCTTCATCCATAATGCCCAATATTATACTTTACTTAGACTAACCCTATACCACCACAATCTTGATGGAACTCTACTTAATTATTTACCATTAGCATAATCTATATTAGAATTATAGAAAGTTCATTAAGGAGTATGTGGAGCCCATAATAGTGGGGTCATATTATCTAAAATGTTCTTTCATACTAGGTACTATTGGCCAAAAATGGATGCAGATGCAACTACATATGTGAAAAGATGTGATAAATGTCAATGACATGCCAATCTAATTCATGCCCTTGCCAAGACTTTGAAACCAATGTTGACACCATGGGAGTTTTATACATATTTACTCAATATCATTAGGGATATAAACCACACCTCATCTGATTGCCATAAACACATTCTCACCACCATAGAATATTTCACTAAATGGGTTGAAACTATATCCCTTTCAACATTATATCTGATAATAGAGGATCATTCAAGAATAATGATGTTGAATCGTTATGTTCTAAATAAAAAATCAAACAAAAATTTTCCACATCATATTACCCTCAAGGTAATGGCTAGGCTAAAGCATTAAACAAAACCATTATCAACATCCTCAAAAATATTGTCAATGATGTTGACTGTGATTGGCACCTCTGATATTCTGCACCTTCTGGGCATACCGTACCAACCACCATACTCCAATATGAGCCACTACATACTCACTTGTTTATGGTACTAAATTCATTATTCCAATTTATTTTGAGTTACCTTCATTACATATATCTTTAAATCATTTCCTAGATAATGAAGACTATCGAGTGGCTCACCTACAAGAGTTGAAATTAATTGATGATAAATGCATGGACACATTAAACAACCTTTAATCATATCATAATAAACTTTTTGGCCACTACAATCAACTTATGAAGCATATATAATTTTAATTTGATGATCTTCTCCATAAAAAAACCAAAATAATACCACAGTTGAGAAGAAACACAAAGTCAAGTTCAAACCCAACTAGGTAGGTCCTTTCATCATTATTTCAGACTATGGCATAGGAGCATACAGGCTCACCACACTAGATGGAGATAAATTTGATGAGTTGATGAACATTATACACCTCAAACATTATTTTTCTTGAGTGAATTGGTGTATTATTTATGAGGACCACTTAAATTTATACCATATTATCAACATTCTTCTTTATACCATACCATTCTACCATTTTACCATTTTATAATCTAATCACTTTATCCTTCTACCAATCTATTTTACCTTACCTTTCATATTGACCAATAATGTTTTGATCCCTCCTTACCTAACCTATTTGACCTTGATTCATCTATTGGTTCCACTTTTAGCATGAAGAATTAGATTAATTTCAATAGTTATTTCAAGAATTCTAGATAGAGGCAGTATTTTGATGAAGTATGATAAAATGTTTGATAGTTTCATCCTTTTTTTATTATTTCATTTTATATCATACTTTATTTATGTGGGCCTAATTATAACTACCTTTGGGAAAATCAGTGTCTCATTGGTCTTGCTACTAATTATAACTACCTATGGGTAAATTAGTATCATTGATATATGTCATTATTTCCTAGTTATAACCAACTATGGGTAAACTAGGGGAAACATTTATTTATTGTTCCTATATATACCAACTTTTCATTCCTATGTTGTATTATGCCATTATGCCAACTATGCCTATTTTTCTTGAATTAGATGCTACACTAATCAAATTCCTCTATTGTAAAGTGGAACTACTATGAATTGAGGCCATTTTTAGACTATGTGGGTAGTGCTCAATAATTTTTGAGATTAGCTCAATCACCCTTTTCCATACACTCTCATTGTTTTGCAATCTTGGATAGTTTAATTTCTAAAAACATTTGTAAAACCATTTAGAAAAACTAAAAACATTAACCACTTCTTTGCCTTAAGGATTCTTGGAACCCTCACTAAGTCATAAGAAACCACTTGTCATGTATTTTCCCCATAATTTTTGTCCTTTTTATCCCATGCTCTCACCATTTTTCAAGATCACTCTTATTCTTATATAACATTCATCATTTTTTATTTCTTATCATTTTCTTCTATCACATTTCTTGGGAAAACTACATTTGGCCTTAAGTTTTTGTTGGATATCTTATCTATGGAACTATGTAGGAAATGTCCATTTGCCTATTCCATCTAGAGACATCTTGGCCACCCCATTCCTTTTATTATATTACCCCATGTTATTTGTGTTTTCATTGTCTCTTCTAGTATAGGGGAAATGTTTATCATCTTGTATGTGTCATGTTGTTTGTACTAACATTGTCATTAACCATTTTATGTTTATTTTTTTATCTTTGTTTTGTTTGTCCTATTTATTTGTTTGTTTGTGTGACTATTTATTTTATTTTAGTAATGTTTCTTTGATTCAATCTACATGCAATCATTTGGTGATTCCTTGTACACTATTCTTGAATCCATCCATATTCATATGTCAATATTATCATCATGGTTTTTTATCATTGATGCATTATTTTCAATTGACTATTGGATAGGTAATTAGTCCTTATGCATATCTTATCCAAGCCATTATGGTGTTATATCATGATGCCTACCATCACATGTTATATCAAAATTCATCTTCATGAAGTCTACATGGCAATGTAGGATCGATATATCTCCTTGGCACCAGTACCAACAATATTTTTGATCTAATCCATATCATATCCCAAAAAAAATAATTAAACAATGAAATAATTTCCTCCCTTGTTAGTTCATATGAGCATCTTCTTACTAGCAAGTTGCCTAATTCATCTTTATCCTTTGTATCAATTTTCCATCCTCATTTCATATCATGTTAATCAGGGTCTAATGATTATAACTACCTTTGGGAAAATCATTTCACACCATCCCACTTTAATTTATAGTTATTATATCCACCTTCTATTAAATCATTACATTTTCACCAATTTGAGGGTTAATTATTATAACCACCTTTGGGCAAATAATTCACTTTCTTCCACCCAATAGGGGCTTGTTTACCATAATCAGGGTCCAATGATTATAACCAACTTTGGGTAAATCATTAGACACCATCCCTCTTGAATTTATAGTGATTATAGATACCTTCAATAAAATCATTATGTTTCCACCAATTTGAGAGTTAATGATTATAATTGCCTTTGGGCAAATCATTCACTTTCTTCCACCCAATAGGGGCTTGTTTGCCATAATTAGGGTACAATGCTTATAATTGCCTTTAGGAAAACTATTTTAAACTATCCTACTTTAATTCTCAATGATTATAACTACCTTTTGGTAAATCATTATATTCTCATCATTATTTTCCCTTTAACTGATTATAACTGCCTTTGGGCAAATCAGTCTCTTGTTACCCTAAGCCTTTTTATGATTATAACCACCTTTTAGAAAATAATCACCTTTTCTAATCCCACCGATGTTGATGATTATAACTTCATATGGGAAAATAATACTATTTATTTTGCCCAGACTGGGTATCTCCATATGCCACTAATTATAACTACCTTTGGGAAAATTAGTCTTTTTCACCCCTTAATTTTCATCTATTTGGTCCAATTGTTTCCTTCTTTTAAGAGACCATTTACCGACCCTTTGAAAAATTATCCCTTGATGGGGTACCCTATAATTAATCCATTTTCATTAAATTCATAAGAATACAAGACCTTTTCAATCTTTGATAAGATGTTACTATGCTTACAACTTACAACTCCTTCCCAAATAAGGGCAAATTGTAGACACCTGAAAATGGCCAATAGCTTCATACTAGACTATGGATGGATTCTTACCAACCTTTTTCAAATGAAGCCTAAGAATCAGTAAATGTCTCAAATTTAGCTTCATAAAATTCTATTTGGCCTATAACCAATTAAATGGGGCAAATGCACACATATAATTAATTCAAATATTGTAAAATGATAAAATACCTACACATAATTAATTAATATGCAAAACCTAATCAAATGCCTTATTTAATTCATCCATAAGCAATTAAATTAATTATCAAAACAAAAATTCAAAAAATCAAAGAATATCTTAAGAATTCATAATTACCTTTTTGTGAGTTGTCAAATACCCAAAATATCTTAACATGCCTATTCATTTCTAATCATGACCATTTGACACCTTTTAGATATATTGGGGTCAATTAACTCATAAAGGTTAGGTTTAAACCCATTCCAATCTATAACTACACTCTAACTCACCTTGGGTTAGGTTTAGTTGCTAAATCTATAAATACAAGCATTTGCCTTTCATTTATGGGAGAATGGATATAGTAATGTTATAATGTTTGTTTTAAGACAAGATTGAAATCTATAGAGTTATAATTCCAAAATTTTAAATCACAAGCCAAGCCATCAAGCTAAATCAAGCAAGCATGATCTAAACCATGGTACCAAGAGGAGAAGGAAATATCCAAACTCCATTGCCATATACTTCTTGATCACAAGCCAAGCAAGCCAATGAAGAGATATTTTGGATCATTCAAGGAAGGAAAGGTTGTTTTTCTTTCATTTTAGTTATGCTTTGTTAATTGGTTTTTCTTCACTAAGCTCCCCCTATGATCTAGGCATGGAAGTGTTAAGATTTGTTAGTGTGTTCTTTCCATTTTGATTTCATTTTGAAACTAACACTTGATATAACCTTCTTTCCATCATCAAATTCTTAGCATCACACATATATCACATATTTTCTCAAAGCCTTTAACAGAAAGTAAAACACGTATGTTATATAGAAAATATACATCCATAGATATTCATGATCAACATAAAACAATAGATGTATAAATATATATGTCTATATATTAAATGTATGATATAATACATGGTATAAAATACAATAATTTCAAATAAATATAGGGTTGTGCACCATCATGTCTATTTGGTGGATGAGCCACACTACCCATAGATTCATGTGACTTTCCCCTTTATATAGTCTATTGTAATGACTCTATATGGGATATAAGACCATCAATATATTCTTGTAGATTGGCCACCAAATCATATACCTATGTTAGCTACCTAACTATATCCATATGAGAAATTTGATCTTTAGCCACTATATACCATGTTCGTTTATCTTCATCTCCTACTCTAATAGGTAGTTGTGTAACATCTCCTCACATCTATAGCTCAAGTGTTACTTCACCAACCAACCAAAATTAGTTAGTATATTTTAGAGTGGATGGTACAATAGGATTAACCATCATGGTTGTATCATGTTGTGTCAGTACTCTATTCAAAATATCATGATGAGTAGCTCATACTATAACACCCTACCTAAAATCCTCATTGGTATTATCTACAAAACAAAAACTAGATGTAAATTAGATATCACACACACAGATATATATATATATGTGTGTATCTATGTACACACACACACACACACACACACACAGAGATATATATATAAATATATATATATACATATACATATACATATATATATACATATATGCATATATACATATATGTATATGTATATGTGTGTGTATGTGTATATATGTGTATGTGTGTGTGTGTGTGTATATATGTGTGTGTATATATATATATATATGTATGTATATATATGTATATGTATGTATATATATATATATATATGTATATGTATATGTATATGTATATATATATATACATATACATATACATATATACATATGTATATATATATATATACATATACATATACATATGTGTCTATATATATATATATATATATATATGTATACACACACATGTATATATGTATATGTATATATATGCATGTGTGTGTGTGTGTGTGTGTGTGTGTGTGTGTGTGTGTGTGTGTGTGTGTGTGTGTGTGTGTGTGATCTCCAAACATCTATTCAAATAAATATGTGTATATACAACTATATCTAGTCATTTATCCTATAACTCAAAATAATAAACACTTACCAATAGTTGTATCTCTCACAACAATCTCACCATCCACATGGCTTCCAAGCACCTCCATAGGGGAATGCTTATAAGTTTATATAAAATTAGGATCAATAACTTGATCACATCATGTACCACTCTAAATTTGACACTCTATCATCCAACTATGTTCTACCTAGGTTGTGTGATCTCCATGCACAGCTACCTACTCCTATGTACCCACTACCACCAATTTTTATCATGCCTATAGTAGCAACTATAAAACCTAATGTGGATCAAAGATAACCACATTTTCATATTAAGTATCAACTACCACCATTTATACATTTATAGATATTACCTTCTAGATAATAGCTCTAGTTATTCTTGGTTGTCATCTCTGACCTATCCAAGGTCTCAACCATTATGGCTAAATTATATGTATATCCATAGGTACTCTCATTCCTCAAATACCCCTCAGTTATCTCACATGTTGTGCACAATAATTAGGCATTAGTATAGGATTCACATGATGAGATGAAATAAAATGTCTAGTTAAATCAGTGATATGATGTGGATCTACCCACCAAGTATAATGACTAGTAACATGAGCACTTGTTAACCCAAGAATAACTATAGGCAAAGATGGCCAACTACCAACAATATCCATATAAGGATACCATATAATGTCACCATAGGTAATTATCTATAAGGTCATAGTATGTGGTACAACATGTATAACATGGTCTTGTTTCCATCTAAAAATTCAAGGGACACTATCATCCAAAACATGGGGTAACCCAGCTAGTTGAAACATAGGAAATATTGCATAAATATAACTACACAATAAAACAATAGGACCCATATTATTTTTCCCATAAGATAGATTACCATACATGTCATAGACTAACTACAACTAAATCACATACCCTAGATCATACAAAGTACCCTACTCTAATATTGAGTAGCATAAGGTGACTGTATATAATGACACATTACAATCCAAATTGTCACAAAACATATGTGATGTCACAAGGCCTATCACTACCTTTAAAATATCCAAAATGGTAGATATATACACATCAAATAATCACACCCATAAACCCTTAAAATTTATTTCAGATTTAGGTGCCCATTAGGTAAAGAATGTACATCATCTAGAGTGACGCCCACAACTATAGTATACCCATACACCTCCCATTAGAAAGTGTTGGTTAGATACATGATGCCACCAAAACCTAATTCTTCCAACTATGCACGATCATTAGTTATCAATCTATCTAATAAATTAGGTAACTAGGCTATGTCTACCAAATGTCAAAGTCTCCATTGTCTCTACAAAATGCCAAACAAAAAAATATGTATTAGTCCTAAACCTCAAATAATCAGGAAAACATACTCTAAAATTCATTACAAATATGCTTAATTCATAAATTAACTACTTCATCAACCTATTTATGTAATTTTTATACCATTTCATATTATGTCAACCACATAATACACTATGTTGGTAAAAAATATAAAACAACCTACTAAGTTGTCTAGTTAACAAACTATGTTGGCCACGATGTCACCAATAAAACTAAGTCAACCATATGCTACATAGTCAACTAGGTATCAAAACTAAATCAACCATATGCTACGCAGTTGGCCATGCTAATATACTATGTTTGCCACTTCATATAAATTCATACATTATTAAAAATATGTTGACCAATTTCATACACTACTACATTGACTAGTATGTACACAGTCAACCACTTCAGCTTTAAAAACTAGATCAACCACATACTACATAGTCAACCATCCTCTTTCTCCTTTCATTTTTTGATGGAGTTGTTTATGTTGACTTCATTTTAAAAATGTGATGAATTTTTATATATTTATCATTATTGCCCTAGGCATTTATGACTAATCTCAAAACCTATGCATTGATCATCCTACCCTTTACTCTACACTAAAAATTCTTGGGAAAATTTTGGTTATACAGATTTGTCCCATCATATAATTTTCCAAATTAATTAGATTTTTAATAAAACTTGAAAAATCCAAAAATTAAAGCATTACTTACCTAAACCACACTAGTTGTTGTTGTTATGTGTCCCCTTTCTCACACATGTCATATTTGGGATATAATCACTCTATCTACTCTCTTAGGTCTATCAGAGCTCTGTTGTCTCAAAATACCAAAATTATTAATGAATATTTTAAAATTATATTTATATTTTAATTTTTGAAATTCTTTAACTATCAATTGTTTTTTGACAAATTTTGATTTTTGTTCATAAATATATTTCTACTAATTCTTTTTCCAAACCAAAAGATATTCTAAAAACCTCACATTATATAGAATTTTTCTATATTTAACACATATTTTTTCAAAAAAATCAAATTTTATCTTATTTTATAGGTCCACATAATGTCCCCACATTGGATGCCCCTACACTTCACTCACATGATTTTTCTTTTACAAGTATCAAGGTAAGTAAAGGCATGTATTTTTCAATTCATTATTTTCAATTATTTTCCTATTTCATACTATTATTTTTACTAGCTTGACATTATGGGTTGCTATGTTCTTTTCCCAAAATCACCATCCCATGATACAACTATATGACATGTGATGAGATTTGAATGGGGCATTTGTATACACAAAATGTTTTTAAACTTTATTAATTAATGTGTTGTCTCTCTTGTAAAAACCTGTCGAATCTCAATTTCTCTAAGTGCATGCCTAAAAGGTGTTGGTAGACCTTTGGTTCTTCATAGGATTGTTGACCCATATACCACCACTTAAAACCAATATAATCTATTACTATGCATTTCCCTAGGCTTTGAAACTCTACATATACACTTTCCTAATCAACTCACCACCCAAAATATTCTCTACCTAAGCAAAAACCCCTTTTTACCATGTATTTTATTAGGTCGACCAAGTCAACCCCATTTTTAGATTTACTACACCTTATGGAATTAGGTCAACCCAAGCCAACATAGTTTGAGGCCTAATGGCTCTATTTCCCACCTAACAAGGCCAACTAAGCTAACTCCATCTATTTAATTTTTAAGAGGGTTTAGGGTCATTTTTTGGTTATATATACCCCTTTCATTTCATTTCTAATATAATATCAATCAATTATGCATCATTACTGCTCATAAATCTACTTCAAAAATCAATAGGAGGTTTCACTGCTTAGGTTTTTACCCTTGAAGGAGTAGCACTTTCCTTGTGGGTATTAGATGAATAGGAAAGGTCTTGTGGAAGTTTTGGATGTAGAAGAGAGGTCTTGTATCATAGATTTTATTTATCCTTGTGATTCTTACAAGACCACAAAAAGCTATTGCAAAGCACCATTGGCCAAGGTATAGATTGAGGCATGAGGAGTTCACTTTAATAAAGGTAAGTATATTCATAAGCCCTTTGTACTTTAGTAAGTAGATATTATAGAGTTAATATATATTTATTTTTATCTCTCTTTGCTTACATATTATTTATGTCATAGATAGATTTATCTTTGCATCTTTATTATCTTCCCTATTTGTGCTACAAGCTTTGGTGATCACTAGACTAGCTTACATCTGCAATTACTAGATTATCTTACATAATTATTTAGTATGTTAGATTACCTTACATTATTTACAATCATAGAGACATATTTAGGATTATCACAAGATGTAATTTACCTAGAGACCTTGGAAATCTCTCCTTTTGCATAGATGTGATAAGATATCCTTTAGTGTAGGTTTATTGGATCCATTATTGGTCATGGCCTTGATTTAAACATATCCAAAAGCATACCTATTAGTTTATTACCTTCTCTAATATTGAATATTATTAAGTAGAATAAGTTATATAACTATGTAGTTTTATTTACATACAGAAGTCATTACTTCTAATCTTCAAATAACCCTCAACTAATGGGAGGATCTCAAGCACCAAGTACAACATGCGGGTCTCAATTTTTTATTATTTAAGAAAATTGTAGCATAGTCTAGGATGGACTATCATTTTACTAAGGGGTGATGTTGGACCCCAAATTTTTTAGTAATATATTTTAAATGTTTTATAGACATGGCACAGAGAAGCAAGGATACAAGAACAACACAAAGGACCTTAGGTAGGAGAGAATGGCTCAAAAAATAATGGTACAACAAAGAGAGACATGGAAAAAAAATGTAGAAGAGCAAGTTGCAGAAGGTAAGGAGACAAAAAACAAGGAACATAAGACATAGGACTCAAAAAATCACAAGACTAGGATAAGGGCATAAGAAGTGGAGATGGATATAAATCAATTTTTAAAGGCATCAAAAATTAGTAGAAGCACAAATCTAGAATCAATTCATGAAGGAAGAGGAGCATGAACATGAATATCTATCATAGAGAGTATATATAAAAGACTTAATTATAATGGCTCTCCACAACTTATTTTTCTTGAAATAGTAGTTAGATTGTCATCTACATTGAATTAATTATGTAACCTGAGAGGTGTTAGTTTATGTATAAATACCCCCTAGCTTTTCTTATGAGCTAGTTGTCAAGATACAGATATAGATGTATGTGTAACAAACATAAAGAGTGTGATGAATGAAATATCCTTATAATCTTATCAAATGAGATTAATGGAATCACTACTACTTTATCTATGAATCTTGATGTGTTAATATTTTGGTGCTAAGTTTGATTTTATGGTAATAGATAATAAGTATGTGGACTATGTGAATGAATCAAATGGTTAACTCTAAATTGATGTTTGTAGTAACAATGACTAAATTTTATAACCCATGCACCTAAGTATAGATAGATTTGTTTATCCACTACCACATGGATGAATTGATAGAACTAGTCTAGGTTGTGTGTATCAAGTGCGTGCTCAAGGTCACCACTCGCATGATATGATGTCATGTTATCTCATTGGTTTATTCCTTATTCTAAGTACACAACTAATACTTAGTCGATTTAAACCAAGGATAGAAGAACCCCAACATATTCATATATCATATAATGAGGTACATCATCATCATTGTCATAATAATATTAAATATTACCATCTTTTTGTTTAATGTTGATCAGTAAAAGAAGATCAAATGTTTGAGATTTTTGTTATTTTTATATAATTGGTTCATTTGGTAATGATTCTTTTTCTCTATGTGTGTCCATGTGTACCTCAATAATTATAAACTTATGAGTATCTTGAGGTGAATGATTTATTTTGATTGATTCACCCATCTAATCAGTTGGTATAATTTCAAGTGGAATATTGGAATGTATAATTTTACAAAATTTTAAGGTCTCATCATTGGTAGGAATTATCAATAATGTCTCGTATATAGTTCAAAAATTATAAATTAGGAATACCCTAAGTTAAACTAGATTTTTCACAAGGAGATACAAAGGTGAGGTTCACCAACTATTTAATCCTTTTTATATGTGTGGATGAGGGCTAAAGGGGTATAATAGCCTATATACAAGGATGAATAAAACCATTCTAAATCAAGATAATTAATTGAAAACATAGATAAAGTAGTATTATAAATTAAAATGTCTGCTTATGTTAAATATAGAAAATACATTCAAAATATTAATTTGATTCCATAAACACTATAAAGATATAATACTTAGCTTATCTTAAATGTGCAAATAAATCTAAGATACCCAGAGGTGGAAACAGGCAATAAAAATATTAGGTTCCAATCATCGTATTCTAGTCATATTATTTATAGAGGCCTGAACACTTACATCAAATTTCATTAGAAATATATGGTACAAAATACTCATTGTATTATGGAGTGAACACTTATAGCTTTACGAGTTTTTTGTCACTTTTCTACTAATATGTTATATTTGTGTGTATAGGTTGTAGATGATTATTTATGGATCAAACTTGATCTCTTCACCTTAAGTATTTTTACTTGCAAAAAATGCATTAGTGGGCTCACGAAGTCGATTTAACCTCAAGGACCCCTTTGTTAATGAGTGTTGCCTACATAGACAATACTTCAAAGAGGGCCTTAGACATATGTAGTTCTCTCTTATATGTTTTTTTGTGTGTGCAAAAGAATGTAATATTATATATGTAAGTGCATATAGTGATTTTTATTTTAAATTAACAAAAATTTCTCATGGGTTATTCTTTGAATGTTTTAGACCTATAATATGACTACTCCTAAAATAAATAACAATAGGGAAGTATAACTTAATTGTGTAATTTATTAATGATATTGAATAAGTAATTTCTTGGTATTTTATATATGAGTAATGAGTAGGCTTAAATTTGTATTTATACCACACATTTTATAAATATATCATGGTAGGATTCAATAAGACAAATAGGTAGACCCATATGTTTTGAAATAACTACAATCTAGATGACTTTTAAGGATTGGATGCTTGATAAGAATTTGGACACTTGCATCTATGCATGTGTCCCTATGTGAGATGTAAGTGTCCATAATTATATGAATATTTTTAGTAAAAGAGATATGGGTCATCCTAAGTGATAGGGTTGGACCATACTATAAACATCTAGGCATGGTGAAATGGTGAATGTGAGCCTTTCAGTAGTAAGGAGATATATAACTAAAGGATAGATCCCTAATAGGTATTTTTCAAGTATACATATTGAGATGCTTTATAAAATTCATTTTTGTATATACACATTCACCTCCTCATGTATTACTACAAAATATTCTTGAATGTCCTATTATTACACTAGCTCAACCATTTGAAATAGATTCATCTAGACCTCAACCTAGAATTTTTTTATGGGAATGTATTTTTTTATTATAATAGATGTGTTGTAAATTCCACTAATATATGGATGAATCTTAATCACAAAATAAAGACCTCATTTATGATATTATTATTGATATTGGAACACCTAATGAAGAGGTTAGGCCATAAGTGAATTACAATGAAAAGCTACAAATGTATAAACATCCCTTTTAAAATATTGAAGCATAAGATAATAATAAAATTTATGAAGTAAGTTATGCATATAATGTTCATCCTCCTTCAACATCATATGGCCACCCACTTGATAACATAATTGTTAAAATTACAAGCAAACTAACATCACATCCATTTATTATATTTGATAATTCTAAAATTATTGATGATGATTATGATAGACATGCATTATTCATTAAAGCATATAATGGTGAAAAACCAATCAATAGTGTCATGATAGATAATGGATCAATTGAAAATGTGTACACCATAACACTTATACATTCTCTTGGTTATAAGGAGTAAGATGTACAATATATATCTAGAGTTTTGAAAGCATTTGATGGTCATACACAAGATATTCTTGGATATATATTATTACCTATGTGTAGAACCTCTCATATTGACCACTCATTTATTAGTATTACCAATCATAGGTTTATTTTATATGTTATTAAGGAGACCTTGGTTACAAATAAAATAGTTCCTTACACAGCTGACAAGTGTCTAAAGTATATTCATGATAATCAAGTGGTTAAAATTATAAACATTCAATATGAATATCCCATGGAACCATAGATAGCTAATCCTATTCCACAATAGTTGTTTGACATAATTTACGAGCAAATAGGTAATTAATTAGTTTATACAAATATTAAATATCATGCTTTACATTTGAATAATCATATTTCAAAATCATTTTTTCACCTACTAATGAACATGAGCATATTTCAATTTTTCAACTAGTTATGAGTTTGGAGATATTATAGTTTCTCCATATATTCTTGAGAATTATATGATTACATATAAACATGATGATTTGGATAGAAATATAAATATAACTAATATTAATCACAAAATGGTACATAATATAGGGTTTTTATCTAACAAAGAATTGTTGGGGATCAACCAACAATATGATTACACTTTTGAAAGCAATAAACTGCAGAATTAAATCAGATAGATAAGTAACTAGAATGATAAATAGCAAAGAACAAGAGATACAAGAAACCACCCTGAAAACTTGTATTAAACTCTTTACAAAAGGAATACAATTGAAGAAACTTCTTTCTTCCACACCTCTCTCAGATGCACAAGATCTCTCTCTAGATCTCTATTCCTCAAGAGCTCTCTCTCTCAAGTACAATCAACTCCAACAACTTGGATTGATACAACTATGTACTGTTCTTCAAACATTCACAATATTCTAATACTCTACTATAAGCTAAGAAGATCTTTCCTACATATATAATTAGGAAACTTGAGCATGCACTTACAACCAATAGTTAAGCCTCTTGAACAAGGGCTCCAAAAATAATCTTACTAAAAATAGAAACGTGAACTTAAGACTAAGACTTAAACTCATCATGCAAACACTCGGTTCTGTCCTCGAAAATAGCATTCTAGATGCACAGGTAACCGACGTCGGTTCCTACCTGCTTGCCTGTGACCGTCATTGGCCGATCCTCTGCTGATGCCAGTGTCTCTTCAACTACTCCTGACCGACGTCGGTTACTCCTGATCGACGCTGGTGACTGTGTAAACCTACAACTTTGGTAATGCACTCCTTGGTGAAGCTTTTAGACTCCACACCTTAACAATCTCCCACTTGGAGATAAATAGCTGCACCAGTACCTGTACAGCAACATCTTCTAGCTCCTCCATCTTCAACTCAATCATGAAGACCAACAAAAGTTGAATGAAAATTCAACTTCTCCTTTGTAACCGGCTTGGTTAACATATCAACAGGATTCTTGTTTGTATGGATCTTCTCCAGCTTCAAATCACCATCTTCCAATACCTGCCGTATGAAGTGGTACCTTAGCTGTATGTGCTTGGTTCTTGAATGAAAGGCCAAATTCTTAGCCAAATGGATTGCACTCTGACTGTCACTATACAATCTGCAACTCCCTCACTCCCTTCCAAGCTCTTCCATGAACCGTGTCATCCATATCATCTCTTTGCTAGCTTCTGTGGTTGCAACATACTCTGCTTCTATAGTTGACAAGGTAACAACCTTCTGCAACTTAGATATCCAGGTAACCGTCGTTCCACCAATAGTGAAAATATAACCTATGGTGCTCCTCCTGCCATCCAAATCACCTGCCATATCTAAATATACATAACCATGTAGAGAAGTATCTGAACCTCCATAGCACAAGTACTTACTATTGGTTCCTCTCAGATATCTAAGGATCCACTGAACTGCTTTCTAGTGTTCCTTCCTTGGATTGGCCATGTACTTACTTACAACTCCCACTGCTTGGGCAATATCCGGTCTAGTACACACCATTGCATACATCAAACTCCCTACTATGGAAGAATATGGAACCTTACTCATGTACTCTACCTCATCATGTGAATTAGGACATTGTTCTTTACTCAACTTAAAATGTCTAGCCAAAGGTGTGCTTACCGATTTAGCATCCTGCATATTGAACCGTTTTAACACCTTGTCCACATAATCCTCTTGAGACAATATCAACTTGTGATTTTTCTTGTCTCTCTTAATGCTCATGCCAAGGATTTTCTTTGCTGCTCCCAAGTCCTTCATAGAAAATGTTTGAGCTAATTTCACCTTAAGCTCAGAGATATCCTACATGTGTGATCCTGCAACCAGCATATCATCTACATACAACAATAGAATAATATATCTACCATTATCCAATCTCTTAAAATACACACAATGGTTGTATTGACACCTACTGTAGCCATGCTCAATCATAAACTTGTCAAATTTCAAATACCACTATCTAGGAGCTTGCTTGAGGCCATACAAGCTTTTCTTCAATCTGCACACCAACTTCTCCTTACCCTTGACCTCAAATCCGTCCAGTTGTTCCATGTATATTTCCTCATCCAAATCTCCATGAAGAAACGTTTTCTTAACATCTAGCTACTCAAGATGTAAATCCTCAATAGCAACCAAAGATAATACAACCCGTATAGAAGTCATTTTAACAATAGGTGAAAAAATCTCACCAAAATCAATACCTGGCTTTTGTGCAAATCCTTTCACTACCAACCTGGCCTTATATCTCATCTGTCCATTCTCACCTTCCTTCAACCTGTAGGTCCATCTATTCTTCAGTGTCCTCTTACCAGCTGGCAACTCAACCAAATCCCATGTTTGGTTCTCTCTCAAGGACTCCATCTCCTCAACCATGCCACGCTCCCACTGACTCTTGGACTCCACCTGTAATGCTTCTTTAAAACTCTCTGATTCTCCACCATCAGTTAGCAATAAATAGTATAATGAAGGAGAATATCTAATTGGGGGCTTACTTACCCTTTTTGACCTCCTGATGGGTGTCTGAGACTCATTCATAACATGCTGTCTACCCAAATTCTCTGACAGTGACCGACCTTAGTCACCTCCAGACCTGTTACTGGCCAATGCTGATTCTTCCTGATCGATGCCAGTGCTTGTCCTGCCGATGTCAGTCTCTGTATGACTGACATCGGTTTCTGATCTGCCGACGTTGGTTCCTACCCTATCGACGTCGGTCTCTGTGTTTTCTTGCAAGTGATTATTTCTTTTTCCCACGAGCTCATTTTGGATCGTCACCTCGTCTAATTCTTCATTGCTTTGCCCAGATTGATTCAACTTCTTTAGCTGATCACTATACATCACTTTTTCATTGAAAACAACATCATAGCTCCTAATTACCTTGTTAGCTCCTAGATTCCAAAATCTGAAACCAAAATCATCTAAGCCATAGACAATAAATGTGCACCTCATAGACTTAGCATCAAGCTTCTTTCTATTTTCCTTATCTACATGCATAAAGGCTTCACAACCAAAAACTTTGAGATATGAGAGATCTACCTTTTTACCTATCCATGCCTCTTCTGAAATTCCACCATCCAGAGCTGTAGAGGGTCCTTTGTTAATCAGGTACACTGCAGTGTCAACAACTTTTGCCCAAAACTCTAAGGGCAACCCAGCATGCAATCTCATACACCTTGCACGCTCCATTATTGTTCTGTTCATCCTTTCAGCAATACCATTCTACTGAGGTGTCCTTGAAACCATCCTTTGCCTATGGATTCCATGCGTATAATAATACCAATTGAACTTAAGACTGTAGAACTCACCACCATTGTTAGATCTCAGGCACTTCAATCTTCTGCCTATTTCATTCTCAACCATAGCTTTCCAAATCTTAAAAGTCTCAAATACATCAGATTTCTTCTTAATACAATAGATCCATACCTTTCTTGTAGCATCATCTATGAACGTAACATAGCACTGTGATCCTCCAATAGAAGCTACCTGAGCCGGTCCCCACACATCTGTGTGAACAAGCTGCAACTTATGCCTCTTCTTAGTAGACCCAATCCTGAGAAAACTAACCCTTTTCTATTTTCCAAATACACAGTGCTCACAAAATTCTAGATCCATGCTTTTCAAATCTGAAAGCTTACCTTTAGACTTAAGAATTGACATCCCCTTCTCATTCATGTGGCCAAGCCTTGAGTGCCACAATTTAGCATCCACATCTGAAGTAGATAATACAGAAGGAGAAATATTAGTAACACAATTACATAAATAGAGAGTACCTACTCTCTTACCTCTAGCCATAACAAGTGCACCCTTGGTCACATTCCAAGATTCTACTGTGAGAGTTACTGTACAACCCTCATCCCCTAACTTTCCTGAAGAAATCAAATTTCTCTTCAAGCTAGGAACATGCATCACATCTCTCAAGACCCATGTGTTGCCATTCTACATCTTCAGCTGCACTTTACCTTTGCCAATAATCGTACAAGGCTCATCATCCCCTAGATACACTATTCCAAAATCTCCATGGATATAGTCACTGAAATATTCTCTATTAGAGGTAGCATGAAAAGATGCACCAGAATCTAATACCCAAGATTCTATATTTTATGCAAAGAGAATATTAAAGCATCTTGTACAATACCTGCAACCTTTGCTTCTTCCTTTCCTTTGTGATGATTGTCCTCCTTAGGTTTTGACCAGCAATCTCTGCTTATGTGCCCCATCTTTCCACAATTCCAGCATTATGGCCTCCTGCCATTTCTGGATTTGGATCTACCTCTCACCTTAGACTTAGATCTTGATCTCCTCTTGCTCCTCTTTTTCCCTTCCCCTGCTCTCAAGATTTAAAGCATTCCCTGATGTTTCCTCTGTGCTTTTCTTGTGAATTTCCTCATTCAAGATAACACTAACAACATCCTCTACTTTTAAAATATTCGAAGCAGATGCAGTATTAGAAACTGCCATTACCAAGCCATGCCAGCTTTCAAGCAAAGAACATAATATTAAAAGAGCTTTTATTTCATCATCAAATACAATATTGACTGAACTTAATTGATTAACAATTCCATGGAAATCATTTAGGTGATTAGATATAGATCCACCTTCTTGCATATGCAAATTAAAGAACTGCTTCATAAGATATACCTTATTAGAAGCTGAGGGTTTTTCATACAAATTTGCTAAAGTAGTCATCAAATCTACCATTGTTTTTGCTTGTGATAAATTAGATATCACATTAGATGCTAGACTCAGTCTTATACACCCTAGAGCCTTTCTATCAAGAACTTCCCATTCTTCTCCTTGGGCTTCTTTGCAATCCCACCTAACGGTAAGTATAGATCTTTTTGATACAGATAGTCCTCTATCTGCATTCTCCAATGTTGATAGTTCTTGCCATTAAACTTCTCCATTCTCAATTTACTTTCTTGTGCCATTGCTTCTCCCACTCAAATAGAAATCCCTGCAAAAACCCCTGTGAGCAACCTGTAATCAATACACACTACACAGATCTGAACCACCTGTTAGTGAATGTGAGCTCTGATACCACTTGTTGGGGATCAACCAACAATATTATTACACTTGTGAAAGCAATAAACCACGGAATTAAATCAGATAGATAAGTAACTAGAATGATAAATAGCAAAGAACAAGAGATATAAGAAACCACCCTGAAAACTTGTATTAAACTCTTTACAAAAGGAATACAATTGAAGAAACTTCTTTCTTCCACACCTCTCTCAGATGCACAAGATCTCTCTCTAGATCTCTATTCCTCAAGAGCTCTCTCTCTCTCAAGTACAATCAACTCCAAAAACTTGGATTGATACAACTTTGTACTATTCTTCAAACATTCACAATGTTCTACTACTCTACTATAAGCTAAGAAGATCTTTCCTACATATATAATTAGGAAACTTGAGTATGCACTTACAACCAACAGTTAAGCCTCTTGAACAAGGGCTCTAAAAACAATCTTACTAAAAATAGAAACGCGAACTTAAGACTAAGACTTAAACTCATCATGCAAACACTCGGTTTTGTCCTCGGAAATAACATTCTAGATGCACAGGTAACCGATGCTGGTTCCTGCCTGCTTGCCTATGACCGTCGTCGGCCGATCCTCTACCGACATCAGCGTCTCTTCAACTACTCCTAACCGACATCGGTCACTCCTGACCGACATCGGTGATTGTGTAAACCTGTAACTTTGGTAATGCGCTCCTTGGTGAAGCTTTTAGACTCCACACCTTAACAAGAATCATAAGTTATGTAAAAGGATCCTATAGAGGTATATGTTATTACATCATGTCATATAATGCATGAGGATACAAGTTTACACAAATATATGAGAATTGATTGATAGGGTCATTTGAAAAAACATGTTTTTTCTTCAGATTCAGAAACTTCTTCATTTGGCACATATTTTTATGCACAAGAGCTTGTTCCTTCCTATCAAAGATTTGGATACACACATGAGCATCCTATTGATGAGATCATTATCTAGACCCATGGTTGGGAAAAGGAACTTGATTAAATTATTTACCAAATACTTATTTGTACATAAATTATTTTCTCTTTACTTTTGTTTCTTATTCCTCTACACCTAATTCATTTCTTCTTCTATCCATTGGCTCTTTTTTCATTATGGGTGTATTTCACTTGCCTTTGTCCATGTCTTACTTTTCTTCACCACTGTGTTGAGACTTGTTTGAATCCCCCTCTCCTTTTCTTATTTCAAAACCTTGTTTATTATTTTTTATGTCTAATATTTTCCAAATTTCACTTATACATGATTTAATTTTCTAAATATGGTAAAAACACAAAAACATTCATATATGCTAAAAATTACAAGAAAAAAATCAAAACTAAGACATGTAGGCATACTATCAAGTTGACAAATTATATCTTTTCATATGTCAACTATCTGTATGTTCAGTGTACAACATATTTCATTCCATTTTCAATACATAATGCTTTTCACAAGGTATCATAGTGTGAAACATGACATAGTTTATATAAATAGAAGATATTAATACATAGAAGAAGTTGTCTTGATCAAAACATCTTTCATACAATCAATCAAGATAGAGCCACACTAGTAAGAAAATAATTCACTATGCCCATGCCCTCTATTATTTTCCCATCCACATGCATTTTACATCTCTGATTTTAGTTACAATACAATCAAAATAAATTTTTCTACATGTTTTCATCATAGAACAAAGAATAAATAACATTCAGATTTCAAGTTTAGTGCATAATTTTCCATGGTTTCAATGTTAGGACATCATTCTACCCAACATCCATACTTAGTTGGGGGTATTTCTTTATTCTACATGAACACTCTTATAGGTCATATTTATCCAAAATCTCTTTTTGTATGATTGAGCTACAATGAAAACATATCTCTTTTTCATTCATACTTTATATGTACCATGATAAATATGTTATTTGCTAACATGAACATAGATGCATATGCTCAAAATATGTTACTTTCAATTTCTCTATGCTTCTTTCATATACTTATTTCCTTACATCGTATGCTTCAATTTGTTCAATTTTTGTATGTGACCATTGGCCTTATGTATGTTCAACATACACCATCTTTCTTGTAAGGCATCATCATGACTTTTGTGTATGGCCCTTGGCCTTCTATATTTTTTTGACATTCACATTTCCCTTATATTTATCCTTTAGGCCTTATGTGTGACACTTATACATGTCTTATAACTCTATGTAGCACCTTACATGTCCCTTGTATGTGGATTTTATGCCTTATTGCATGACATTATGTGACTTTGATTACATGTGTGTTACTTTATACTATGGTTCCTTAATTCTTATCATGCACTACTAAGTATTTAATTTCATACATATCTATGGTGCCATGGTGCATAACATGCATATAATACATTTGTGCTTCAAATACTTGATATATGTAATACTACACTCACAATAAATATACAAAACTTGAAATTCATTTGCATGTTTTATACACTAATTCAATGATATATTCAATTACAATGACGTATTGAAATATTAAAAAATCAATATGATTCAATGTTATTTATTTTATATTCTAATACAATTCAAACATTCACATGATATTACTTGATTACATATTTCACAAATGCTCTCACTTTTTCTTTTGAGATAAATGATTTGCAATAAAATTACCTCATCTCAAAAGGGGGAATCATAATGGATTATCAACAAGTTTGCACAAGAAATACATTTTAGATTTGATAGTTTACAATATGTAAAATTAAGATTTTCAAATGTTGTGGGAATTAAGATTCTTTGTGCACTCAAATCTTACAACTATTTGAGCACATATACACATATGCAAACACAATTACACAGTTTAAAATAGTTTTTAGAAGATCAAATTATCACTCTATACATTATATGGGTGATGTGTTGTCATTTCCAAGCTACTATTTCACAAAACTCAAAATTTTCTTTTTCAAATCTATCAAAGTTTCAATAATTTACAATTCAAATCTAGATATATTTGTAGCAGTGTGATTCATCTTTTACTAGTGGACCAATTTCTAGATTAGTAATACTCCATGTCTTGGTTTCACTTTAGTGATCCATGTACCGGTTCTCGCCTCTTATTTTTAGTTCAACAAGGGATCCACATTTGAGCTTAGTGATGCTCCACATATTAGTTTCACTTTAGTGAACCACTTTATTGGTTCCCACCTCTTAAAAAACATTCCAGTGTACTTTGAGGGTTGGAGTATATAATATTTCCAACTTAAGAATCATAATCAATTCTTCAAATTGAGAATTGATCACTCTCAATTCACCACATGATCAACATTTATCCATAGGCCTCAATAAGGGTGCATGCACATCTCCATGATGAAGACAAAGTATGTATACACACTCAGTTATTGCATATCCTTTACTCTAGTAATTTTATGAATCCTAAATTAATGGTGGGGGTAAATATAGATAGTGAACTTTGATCAATAAATAATTGATAATGCATGTCCTTGAGCTCCTTACCTTTTTTTATCAATTCACCATTCTAATAACCCACAATCTTTAAGGAAGCCTTTAAAGTCCCATAAATATTATGCATATCTTCAATATTTCCCTATTTTATCCCTATTTAGCATATGCTTCATTATCACATTGGTTATAAAAGCTTTATCCCTCATGCATAAGAGTGCACTATCAAATAAGGACACATTATGCCATTGTATTGTAGTGCCTCATTTTCCATGATTCTATAATAGTTATATTTTCAAAACAACATGCTTCAAAATGGTTATTTTGCATAAACCAATAGGTTGGTTATTGGAAAAATTTTAAATATTAACCTATAAAATCACATTAAGCATCATACTTGAAAGCCATAAATTTTATTACTAGATCTAACTGACCAAAAAACATATATCTTTTGAGTAAAGACTATTTTTACATTTCTATTGGAAAACCACAATCCCTAGCCAAGCCTAACATTATTTTATTATAGGTTAAGGGAATAATTTCTCAAACATTCTAATAAAATATTATTAGTTAAGTTCACATGATCTTCCCTAAAGGGAGAACTACATCAACCTAGACTATGTAGGAAACACTCAATCAACAAGGGATTTTTTTAGGATAGTTCAACCATATCCCACTTCCCCGTTTTCCCTTTTTTGAATTTGATCTCTATTATATGCTTATGTGGGACTATGGCATTGGATTTATAGGTCTTTCATGCATTAAATTGAGCTTCGATCAAAAATAGTTCACCCATTGATAGGGGAAATCAAACCTAGATTTTTAGATCCAATGAAAAATCTATATGGATAAAGTTGTAGTATCAAATAGGGATACATTGTGACCTTATGTGCCATTTATGACCTTATCTTGATATAAAGTTGATCTTATTTTCTAATGCATCTATATTTCCATGTTCTTACATATAGTTATGGTTAGTTGAAAGATAACATAATCTAAAATAAATCATTTTGGAAGGACAATTCTCAAACCCTAACCTTAATTTTTATTTCTAGAAATTTACAACTTTTGTCGATTTTGTAGATTTATATACTTACTATATTTTGTATTATTTAACTTCCTAGATCAAATATTAATAGTTTACATTTCCAATGAGAGTTTATTGTTTATTCTAATTAATTCTAGTGTAAATAACTTGTAGGCTACATTCCTCATCTCAAAATGGGGGCACTATAATTTCCATGTTTCAAAGATTGAAGCCTTCATGACTATAAAAACCAAATTTTATGATATAGTATAGGTTTCAAAGTTTTAAAGTAATTTAAAAATTATAAACATGATAGATTTTGGTAAATTGATACAAATTTTGGGGGCATATGGCATGCATATGCACTCACTTTACAAATACTTTAGTCCAAATTCATACACACTTGAATGCATATGCAAAAATAGTTACAAGATAAAATTTTTTAGGTTTCAAATAAAATTACAATTTAATTTATATATGCATGGAATTATTTATCATTTGAGACAAATTCAAGGGGTATGATACTTGTTCATATACATGTAAAATTTCAATGTCAAAATTAATGATACTAGTTCATGACCATATCAAATATAATACAATCTACATATTCAAATGAAAATGGTTATTAGTTTAATTCAAATCTATTTGTATTGAGGTCATGATGGGGGCATGAAAAATCTTCATTCTCTCTTGATCATGTAAATAGATTATAGATTTTTCTATAGTGGTGTGATTCATTTTGTTATGGGTAATATATGTTTGAGTCTAGTGACACGTAATAGACTTGGAATTACTTCTAGTGAACCCATTATATGAACCCATATTCTATTATGGGTTATGTACATTTAAGTCTAGTGATACTCAATGACCTTGGTAACACTTCTAATGAACCCATCATGGTTTCATATTATTTTGCAATAGTACATTGGGTAATTTTCCCCATTCATTAGAGTTGGAACATGCAAATTTACAACTTAAGGGCAATATTAGTTATTCAAAATTAATATTTAATCACTCTCAATTTGCCAATGGTTCAACATGAGGAACCATTTGTCCAAGTGCTTCAACAAGTGGGTACATTTCTCCATATTTTACATATTATAGGGAAATATGTTTTCATCTCCCTAAAATTTTACTCCTTCCCTACTCTCTTTTCAATTTTAAATTTTTTAAAGTTTCATATTTTTCAAGTTTAAAATATGAACAATGACTACTTCATGTGTTATTACAGGGTTTACTAAATTTGAGTTCCCTACAATTAAATCTTCCTATAAAAGATAAAATGCATTATACACACTAATATCTATCTTTCTCATTTACTCTATAAATTTCATTACTATAATAAAAGGGGGATGTAGATACCTAAATATGGTCATATGTACTCAATTATGTTAATTTTTGATAGATTATAAACCACTTGACTTTGATTCTTACTTTGCATTCTTCTAAGCCATTTATCTATATGTGGGGTCAACCCATCAATTTTCCATCCTTACTACACATAATTTCCAAGTCAAATGATCAAATCTCTCTATATCATTTTCATATTGCTTCCCATATTAGGATAATTGTCCCTTATCTTTAGAGATATATCTATTTTCTATGTAGAGCAGCCTCATCCCCATGACATTCAACAACTAATTTCCAACTTTTAAATATTCATTTTGGTCTTTCCACATGTTTTCTAAAGTTGGATAAAGGAAATTGTCAAAAGGTTTCATTGTATATGAAAATAAAAACCCATTTAAAATGGACTTGATTCCTAATCTAGCATCTATATTTTACACTATTATCCATAAAGAAAATATTCCCTGTTATTCCTAAATTAAATATCATTTACTAGGAGCAGACACAAGCCATGTCAAAAGCATTTAAAATTAAGTCAAGAGTTAATAATGTCAAGTATAAAATCCAAAATTCTAGTTGCATATATATAGTCAATGAAAATAATTTCACAATCAATCTAGGTGGGGTAACTAAGTGTGGATTCCCTCCTCCAAATATTTGGATATGTACATAGTGTTCAACAATAAAATGGGGGTGATTAGGGTCAACTTATCCCATTACATTCCCCCTTATCTTTTAGGTTTCTAACTCTAAAACTACTTCTAGTGTTTATAAATCAAATAAAAGGAAAATAATGATTTATTCATGACATATATAAGATCACAATATCTCAACCTTCTCAGTAGACATAATCACGAGTGATATACTATCATAGATTTGTCATAGTGAACATTGAAAATCCCATAGTCAATAGATGCAACCATCCTACATTTTTGTCCATGTAGCACATATCTATCTAAAAACATCTTCAAATTTTGTTCCTAATTCTAAGTTGTCACAATCGTATCTTTTTTTTTCACACTATCAGACATCAATTACAGTCTACCAGAGATCATAAAATCAAAGTATCCTATTATCAGTTGTACTTACTATTTTTAGCATATATCACCTATCAAATTAAATTTCAATTTCAATCAATTCTTATTAAAATTCATATATTACAATATGAATAAATCTAACAAGTTTTATACCTATTAAACAAAATTCATTTGATAAATCACAAAAAGGGTAAAACAATGAGAAAATAAATGTCATTACTACCAAAAATACATGAGAAAATAAATGTTTTCACTCATTCATTTTGAGTTTATTAATAAATAAACATATTTATGGTATGAGAGTTAATTTGCATCTTCTAAATTTCTTGAACATACAAGACAATATTACATTAAATGTAGTTTGAAAAATAACACACAATAAACAAACATAAGATAGAAACCAACATATATATAGGTATGTAAACATATAAGTATAATACTTTGTTATAATGTAATCAATCTCATACATACATGAATGGCATATATATACAATGCTATGCCGACACATAAATAAAATAACATAGCCAATCTAAGAAATTAAAACTATACAATACAATCCTATAAATCCCCTCAATCATAAACAATATTTCTATGTGTCCCTCAATATGTAGTATGATCATTTTTACATTACTCCCTAAAATAATTAAGGATATGTAAAAGGAAGAAGCACACCAGTATGAGCTAAAGCAATCAATATTGGATAAGGAAGAGGCACAATGTTAGAAGCTAGATCAATCAACCCTAGAGAAGGAGGAATAAGTGGAAAACTAAGAGAAAGAGGAAATTTAGAATAATGTTTTGTAGATACATGATCTTGCATTCACATCATATATTTCATGTTTAATTCTCAAAAATTAAGAGACCATGCGTGTTGTAAAGAATAAAATTATTGAAAATTAAATATTATTTCATAGTTACCTACACATGTCACCCAAATGTTATGGTGTTGACCTAAAATATATGTGATGATATTAGATACACTACAAGAATATAAGGACACCCTACATAATCCAAATTGAAGAAAAAGTGTTAATAAATCATTTAACTCAATATTATATATTGAGTTAAAAAAATTAGATTGGAAACTGAAATTGAAAATTGTAATAAAAAGACTCCCCAAATTCAATGGCCAATAATGTGGCTTTTTTGACCTATCCTAAATCCCATTTAGACATGAACTTGACCAACATTCATTTTCAAATAAATATCAAAAAATGAGAAAGTCAACTTCAGCTAAAATTTCTCAATAACATGTGTATTGAATTGATTTAAATTTACATGAGTGTAAGACCTATAACTCCCTAACCCCTTGGCCTATTGATACTATTAATCCTACAAAGAAGTAGGTTCAAGAAACTTGTTAAGAATAATAGTATTTGAGAATGGATCCTTTAATGGATAACTAGAACTCAAATAGGTTTTGTGGAATGTGTTGAATTGGTGATGAGTGCAGACATGATGATGGGGAACCTAGAAGAACCAACAGCAAGATTGGAGTATAAGGTCATCATGCCAAGTCCACCTCCTACTAAAAAGGTTGTATATAAGCCCCAGTTTATCAAATTCCATGTTAGATATTTTATAGCTAATAAAGATTAGTCTATAGCCTCAAAAATGACTATAAGTTTATGGATGGGAGGGGGAAGATCAATAACAGGTGGAATAACAAATGGATCTTGTACAACTCTTTGTGCCTACACTTTATGTTATGACATGCAAAAATCCACACCCTTTAAATCCCTCATACTAAAATAGTCTACCTATCTCCCCAACACAAACTCTTTATATAGTTTTTGCAAGAAGTATAGTAGCACATCCATATTTTTATTGGGTGATTTATCAAAAATCATTTATGAAAATTTTATAAATTATTATAAAAAAGTTGGTGCATGCACCACATTTTTGGAAAAAAATCTTAGGTTCAATGGGTTATCATGTAATGGGGTGAATAAAAAAATGGACTAACAACTCATTCATAATATTTAATTCCTTCATTTGATCATATGATAAAAAAATCATTGCTTCCCCTCCTTTTTATTCCCTCCATATATCATGGGTGTCTATCTGATTGCCTAGAGTATCAATATTTATAAAAAAATCAATTAATATATATGTGAGTTTATGGAAATTATGAGAGATGTGGCTTCATGCCTAAGCACTGAAATTATTTTCTTTATTCTTTCCTTATTTTGTGTAATTTCTTCATGAATTGAGGGAGGGTTTTCTACAACAAGGTTTTATATTAGAGGATTTTCTTGAGGGTGATCTTGAGGATCATGAAGGGGGATTACCATTCTATTCTGTAATCATAAATAATTCTGATATTTTTTAAAATTATAATCCATACTAATAAAAACAAGAAAATTTGATAATAAAAAAAATACATTAAAGAATGTAAATACTTACCTAGACAAATTATATGTAGGATAATATGGATAGTGTAAACATAAATTAGAAAATAAAAATGGATATTAGTTTTTGTGGAGTATAATAGATATCACTTTTTTCTTAGCACATTATATTGAAGAAAAAATTGTTCAACCCCTTTTTTGTTTTTGTAAAGTAGGTAACATATATCCACTATAAATGGATATCTAAGCCTATTCAAAATAATGGACATCCATTACATCTAAAATTTTATATTCATCTTTCTTTCCATGCTCTCAATAAAAAAATTTGAAGTGCTACCACTTTTTGGCCCCTCAATTTCTTACACTCATCTTATATAAAAAAACCATCAATAAGAAACAATATATCTAGTTAGTTGTTCATGATTGGGTAGGGTACATTAACCCATCTAAATATCTATTATTAAGCCCAAGATGTTAGAGGTACAATCCACTAAGGGGGGTGAATTAGTCATGGAAAACAATCCAATTCAATTTCTAAACCCTTGAAAATACTTAAGCATTCAATACAATCATTCATAGCAGTGAACAATGAACATAATGCAAGATGACATACACAACACAAGATATATGTGTGAAACCCTCTTGGGGAATAAAACCCACACTCAATCCTACAAACACATGGACTACTATCATATAAGATGATCACAAACAAGAAACTGATCAAGTCATTCTAATCAAAAACCTTGGTCAAGTCCTTATGACCTAAGGCCTTTAGTGAAATAGTAGTTCCATAAGGAGCACCCTCCCTTAAGATGATCAAGTCCTTTTGACCACATATTTGATCAAGTCCTTACCTACAACCTTGATCAAGTACTTCAGACCAAAGGTCTTTAGTGAAACAATGTTTCACAAGGAGCAACTACCCCTAAGGAATATCAAGTCCTTTAGAACCTCCTTGAAATGAAAACTTCTACCTTATAAATTATGTCTTCAACACCTGATTATGTAACTTTAATTATTTTATAACTACATAAAATCTCTCTAACTCATAGAGGCATGTCACAATCTTTCTCCTTCTTCACTCAAACAGTCCTCATATACTCACTTAGATCTATTTGCACAACTTTAAGATACAATAACACTATAATTTCATTAGAAACATGACCTACAAATCATACACACAATCCTTTATCTTATCTATTCATCAGCCCAATAGCTAGGTACTTTCACTCTCCTCTCCTTTCCTTCACTCTCCAACTCTCTCACATATAAGTCTCTAAAAAATCTAGAAATCATCTCATTTAGTTTCACTATTTATAGAGAAATCATGAATATCAACTTCTAGGTCAGCCATTGCACTTGCCTTAAACCTTAGGACCTATGGGTCACCCTTAAGCATCTACACTTCTAATAAGGCCCTTGTATCCCTTATAGGTCTCATGGATACCTATTCACCCATTTATCACTTCATCAAGAAAATAAATAAACATAGGAATACTTATAAATACATAGGTGTCCCCTAGGACATCCTCAAATGATCATAGTCACTCATGCTCACCTCTACATATGCTCAAATAACTTAATCATTGACCTAGTGCATAGGAAGACTATGAACAAATGCATAGTCAACTTCTCAACCTTTTTTCATATATAATAATAATTGATCATACCTATAAAAATCACACATAGCATCCCTATAGAGTTTAAAACACTCCCAAATATCTAATTCATCATGAAACATTGAAAGATCATTAACACAAGCTCAATTACCCTTCTTAGGTTACTTGTAGAACATGTACAAACACACAGTCAAATTTAAACCTTAAAATATATGATTATACACACTTAAAAATATTAAAATTAGGTTCATTATATGAACCATGGATTCCTCTTTATCTTTGCTTTTTATATCATGAGAAAATTCATCTTGGATCAAAATTTATGGTCCAAAAACCACATACTAGTTTTCCCTTGTTAAATTCAAATATTTAAATGTAAATAGTCACAGTTAAACTTCAACCACTTTGATTTCATCTCATGTCCTTTCTACTTAGATTAATTATGAACTATTGGTATTTTCCTAACTTTCATGTATCGGTGCTAATGTTTAAACATTAAATATCTTATATTTGAACTCATCTCATCAAATCTAGAAACTTTGACACAAAGTGCTCCATTAAATAGCTATTTCAACCTTTAACAATGTTAAATAGCTATCAGTTTGACCTCTTAACTTTAATATTCACTATTGATCTCTATATGTATGATCACCCACTCACCATTAATATTTGGAAGAAGCTTGATATTTATCTCTACTCATTTTTAAACATTATGCACTTATCCTCATCTCATTATTTCCTGACATCTTGGAGCAATGCGTACCATTAATGTTGCTCAAACTTTAAATTGTCAAAATTTGACTAAGTATGGGAACCGTATTTATCTGCTTGGAAGGAAAACTTTGCATAGTCATATCTTTTTCTGCACTTAGATGTATGATCTACAATTTGGAACATATGATCTCCTTACATAAGAGAATCTAACCATATAATAAACTATTCTTGGAACCCTCAAATGTGTGAGATATATCACCATTAAAATATAATTTCAAAATCTTCTATCATTTGGATAACTATGCCAAAAACTTTTCTATAAGACCAACTTTGAACATGCATATCTTTTGTTTCACTTTAATGAATGATCTAAAAAATGGTGCAAATAAACTAGATTCAAAATTGAATAAACCCATATGATCAGCTTCTCCTAACACCTTCATGTATGCAATAAGAAATGCATCATGTCCATAAATCAATCCTAGATTAGATGGGATAGAACACACCTACACTTTTGATTGGGTGCATACAATTATTTATCAAGAGCATGACCAATGTGAAGATCTGCTAGACTCGATTAGGGGATCACTTATCATAGCACACCATGTGAGATAGGGTTCTAAAGCCTATAGTCTAACACAATCACACAACCCTAAAAGAGTCTTATGATTTAATTTTTCAATAATCTAATAACAATAAAAGTAAATCTAATCTAGTGTGCACCAAAGATTATTACACAAAGTGGGAGTTAGAAATAAAATAAATAAACAACTAAACTAAAAATGTATAAAAGACATATACTCACATTAATGTATACAAAATCCTAATACATGGAAGAGAAGAATGAAAATGCACTATATATCTACTCTTACAAAGGAGGAATAAAGTAAGGAATAATTACCTTTGAAGATGAAACCACCAAGCCTCAATCTCCCCTTAGCCAAGGTCCTTCACAAGAGATTCTCATGATATGTAAGGATAACTAAGATAAATCAGCTCAAGGCTACACAACCTATCCAAGCATCCAAAAGACTTATCCATAAGATGAGGCTAGATCTCCAAATAAAGTATTGAACCTTAAAGCTTTATTTCTAGAGTATAATTTTCAATAGGTAGATGTTTGTTCGCACTATTTCACTTAATTCTTTGCTCTTATGAAATGGTAAGGAATGACTTTGTATATATAGTAGTATCTTACCCTAAAATAATTTTAGAAACATTGACTATGCTACGTCAACCTAGTTGACCTAGTACATTTTTGGCTCTAACTCTCTAGGTTTGTGATAGGTTGGCTAAGAGGCCAACAAACCAAAAGAGAGAAAAAGTCCCTAAATTGTGCTAGGTCAACCTGGTCAACCTAGCATAACTGATAGGTCAAAAGGGTAATAAGGAAATAAATAAAGGATAAAACATAGTAAGTGATAAGAATAGTTATAAGTAAGAAGAATAAGCTTGGGTCCAATTATTTTAGGAGGCTAGTGTGTGGATGAAAAGTGGAAAAAGGACAAAACTATTATGAAGCATCGATGGTCTGCTCACCCCTTTCCTAGTACACCCCTTAAGGTATGCACTTAGAGAGATTAATACTTAATAGTTTCTTGCAAGATACAAAGTGTCAATAATAAGTAAAAGTTTGAAAATATTATGTGTATACATATGTCCTAGTCGAAGCTCATCATATGTCATGTAAGTGCAAAACAAGATGGTGCTTTAGAAGAAAAAATGATAACACACAATGTGGATGAAAAGTATGGTGTAGTAAGTATCAAATAACATAAATGAAATGACTAAATTGAAAAAAAAAATCTTTAACTTCCTTTGTGTCATAGAAAAAGAAGTAGAATGGAAGAAATGAAGGTGTCCAATGTAGAGTACACTAGGCAAACCTATAGAAGTTAGTGCAAAAAATAGCCAAAAATTGAAATTTTTGGAAGATATATATATATGATAGTGGAAAATAATATCTACGTCATCATGATTCTAATGCATTTTATGTTTTGTAAAATGGATGAGCAAAAACAAAGATAGAGGCAAAACAAGGAATCTACCTAAAAATAAAATGAAAGAATTGAGTTGTTAAGTGTTTTTAAATGGGGGAAAAAAAGAGAAATTATTTGGCATTTTTAATTGTGAAAGAAAGGAAAGAGATATCTAAGATAAGACAATCTAGGATGGTGAGGGAACACCATGCTAGATGAGGACACCAAGAGGTGGTAGTAGGTGCACTACAGGTATGCAACTATAGATCTCAAACCAATTTTTTAAATTTGTATTGAATTAAGTGAATTTTTGATAAAATTTGATTTTAGTCATTTATATATGTCAAATTTGATAAAAATTAGATTCTAAGGGTAGAAAATAGGAAGATGGGAAATGGTTTGAAAGAGTTTAGGAAGAAAGTGAATAAAATACACATTTTGTGAAAAATATACTAGGCTGGCACATACAATGCACTAGGTCAACCAAGTTGACCTAGTAGGATGAAACAGGGTAAAATCCATATGGTTGACCTAGTAGGTATGGTCAACCTAGAGTAATCTATAGGCTAAAAAGCTAGAATGGAGTGAGTAACTAGTCTATAAGGGCCAGAATTGAAACTCAATACTAGGGAGAGTAAGATAAGAAGGTTGACATGGAATTTGAAGTCAACTATGAAAAAAATAAGGAAATTTTGGTCAAACTAAGTTGACCAAGGAACCAAAATAAGCATAAGAAAGCATGAAAAATCCTAAAGAGGGCTAGAATGACCCAAAATGACCAAAGGAGGGCAAGAGGGACCAAGTAAGCTAGAAATAAGATAAAATGATTAAGGTAAAAGTAATAAGGCTTGTTTTTTATTAAAATTGTAAAAATGATGTGTAAAGAATGTATTTTGATTATACATGACATGGAGGAATTAATATATCCTTTATTGTTTCTTGGTTGTAAAAATAGTTGAGATTTTGGAGGTTGGTGGACGTGTCTTAGTTGCATAATTTATTGGATAGATTATCAGATGGAAATCAAGCTAGACTGGTAGCTATGGGTTTAGGAGGTATATTTGATATGTGTAGGATCCCCCTTAGCACTAACCTATTAGCCATGTTCTTAGGATGTTAGGAATGATTGACTAACACCTTCTAATGGGAGGTGAATAAGGATGTGATACAAATGGGTATAATACTAGAAGATGTCCATGCCATCCTTGGGTTGCCCATAGTAGGAGCACTAGTGACTACATGGATATGAGATAGCTTAGAAGAGAGGAAATCCTTAGCCATGTGGGCTATAGGGCCAAAAATGATATTGAGAGGATGAAGAGTCAGTATGGATGATGCATATATATCATAGATTTTGGACCTTTAAAAGGTGATGATAGGCCTTATGACACAATGAATGATCTATCACAATTCAAATGGTAAGGTACCACTATTTTTGGTAGCCTTGAGTAGGATGATGATGGAGGAGAGAGTATTATATGATTTAGGCTCTATTATCTAGGTTTATCTTATACATGATCTATTTAAGATGTTTTTTAGAGGGTAGAAGACTATGGGACCAATCATACTATTGACATCATAGATATATGAGATATTTCACATATATTGACTAGTTAGGTTACCCATGCAATTGATGATGGGTCACCTCCAATGAAAATATGGATAAATGACTAGGTAACATGGGCTATGCCCCATGTACTAGCATTATAATCAATGAGATGCATAGATATAATTTGGTAGTCATATGGGCATATAACATCTACATTGGTGAGCTAACACATAGTTGTACCATCACTAGAGAGGAAAGAGGTGGTTGGATACTATATATGGTGGATAGAGACACATTTGGTGGCATGGGTGATATGATAGATGGGCCTACCTCATTTGATGACATTGATACTAATGCTCAAGCAATGGGCTTGACATGTCAGGGAGCCATGAGGGAAGAGAGGACTCAGACCACTGATAGTGAGGCTGATACTGAGGCCATATTGGGAGTGACCATGAATTGGTTAGGCATGATGAGTGGTAAAGGAGGAGGCAAAGGAGGTAGAGATACCAAATGTACCACTACCAACCCCACAGTGAGATGAATAATGACCATCGAGGATATGGTAGTGATAAAGGCAAGAGAGAGTGGATATTATAGACATCCTAGATGATCCCATAGATGAGTCAGAGGAGATAATAGATAGACCACTTAAATGGAGGATGAGATGGACATGAGCCATGATAACCAGGTTTGAATTGAGGTAACCTACCAAAGAGGTACTAGGAGGTCGTGTAAATGAGGATATTGTGTTAGAAATCATGCAGATGATGATATCATAGGAGCTAAGACATAGATAGGTATGAAGATGGTTGAATTATTTCTTAAGTGTTTATTTGGTAGTAGAGAGATATAGATAGATATTATGAGATATGATAGTGATCTAATATCCATTTGGTGTGATTTTATAGGCATACCTAAGGATGAGAAGGAGATATGGGTGTCCCTGGTGAGGGGATCACTCCATGATATCCTAGATGAGGCTCTACATCCATACAACCACATGATACTAGAGGATCTAAGTGTACCATCTACCCCAACTTCAGTGAGCAAGTCTAGATTAGATAGCAAGGTAAATACAAGTGCAAAAAAAAGAGGATGCAACCACCAGTAGAGATGGGTGTAGGTGAGAGGTAGGCCTAGTAGGCCTTAATAGATGAGATATATTTATATCTATACATAGTGACATAGATGATACAAGCATATATCATGATGTAGACTCAGCTAATGCATGCACATACAATGACCCATGCTGAGTTGGCGTAGGCATAGGTGTAGATAGCACACCTATAGGGATAGGTAGAGGGATTGAGATCTCAGAATGACTTGTTATAGCATGCCATTTAGAGGAGTCAGAATAAAGCCTCAATAGGCACTATGGTTAGGCCATTAGATAGACAAGATGGAGCCTAGACCTACTACTAAGGATTTGTATATAGTTGCATATATTGTATCAAACTCATGGTATTTATATATGATGTATCATTTTGGTTTATTGGTGTTGGTTATGTATGTTGTCTTTATGATGATTGTGTTTATGGATGCTTTTGGATATATTTATTTCTAGAACATGTATTTAGATTTATTTTAAATGCTATAGGAAATATATGTGGTGTGGTTTATTTTCTAACATTATGGAGTACTCATGCATGGCTAAAAATAAACAAGTGAAAAGGACTTGGAAAAATATAATCAATCAAGGAAATCCACTACACACTAGTTCAAGTTTGGAAATGTGTAATAATAAAAAATTACTAAGTATAAAAATTCAAAAAAATGGTAAACAAGATGGTAAAAGGGGATTTATTTTTAAACCAATGTAAAATATTTTTTGCACCAAATTAAAACAAGTAAAATCATACTAAATATCACATTGGGAAGTATGAAAAATAATGTAATAAAATGGAAGGTATGTAAAAGGGCACACATGGTAATAAAAAAAATCAAAATTAATTCAATCAATTATACTATATCATGATGGGAAGGATAAAAGAAAAGCAAAATTTGCAAAAGATCGGTCTTAAATTTATCATATTAATTCAAGCTAGGAAGTATATAAATTCAAGAAATGGTTGTAATCAAACATGCACTCAGAAAATAAGAAAAAAAAGGTGAAAGAAAAATGAAGCATAAAACATACTAATTCAAGTTGGGAAGCATGTCAATGATGTGTAACCTCTTAATCAATCGATTATTATCTTATATTTAACACATGTAATTTTAGATGGTGACTTGATTATTAGAAAAAAAAATTGAGGATATTCGGGTCCTATGCATGGTCTTGCACTACAACTCATAAAATAAAAACCCAAGGGGTACTCAATAAAGATTGGTAAGTAGAAGGACAAGGGATGGTAAACAAAGGATGTGGGTAATATGATGGAAAAGATGGAAATTTATGAGAGATGTCAAGTCCTATCTGTGGTCTTATAACTCACAAATGATATCCCATGGGGAGTGATCAGTAAGCAAAACAATATTTCCCAAGAGGAAATATGAAGGAAAAGGATTGAAAAAGGTAGTGTAATAAGCAAGACTTAAGCATCTTATGAGAAGACCTTAGGAGGCAAGAGACATACTAAGGACATGAAAATACATTAAGTGACTAGTGGTCATCTACATATAAATGAAAATAACTTGATATAGACATAAAGCTTTGTATTAAAATAGGTGTGCTACTAATATCAACTCATGAAGGTAGATTGGTACAAGGAAAACTAAAATGGACCTACCTTGACATGACATGTTCCCTACTCCTCAGGAGCCCTTACAAAGTTATCGATCTACTATGAAATTTTGGGTACTTGTGTGAAAAAGTAGGTAGTACTAGAAGATTTTTTATTCTCCTCATCTAATCTACTATCCTACTACACCCTAAAGGACCTCAGATCTATCATGAGGCCAAATATGGAGTTTTATCTTCAACTAGAATAAGGAGATGTGCTTTGAGTCACATCTTTTAGTGTTATTTGACTTTTAAGAATAATTTTTGCCTTTTTGATATCATTTCCTTTTGTTTAAATGATTTGGCTTTTAAATTTCTTTTGAAGGATTTTTTAAAATTCCTCTTCCATATGGATTTGGAATGACCAATCATGAGAGAGATAGTGATACACAGGAATGAGTTTTAGGCTAAAGCTAAAAGAATCTAAGTAACCTAAGACAAAAGGCTGACTAGAACACTTAGGCTTGACAATGAACTTAGAATGTGATCTCAAGTCTCAACCATATATATGCTTAGTTTTCATAAAAAGGAAGAAGGGAAAAAGGAGATCCAAAGGAGGACTAGTGAAAAGAAATAGAAATGATAAATATTTCTTGCTAACTAATCACAAGGTAATAGGAGATAGTAATGAAAGGGAAGAGGGTAAGTATAACCAAGTCACCATGATAATTATCTATGAAAAATAGATATAAGATAGCAATCGATCAAAAAGATACAAGGGAAGAGTTTTGTTAAAAAAATCTAAAGGAAAAGAAAGCAATGATAAGGGGGAAATAGCAATGATAAGGAAAAGAAAATTATATGTGAAATGTAAAATTATAACATAAGATAATAATAGTACAAAAAGAAAGAGAAACATGATATAAGATAAGAATAATTTTAACATAGTTTCAAATGATATACAGATAAAATAATATTGGATTACACATCCAATCCAAAGTTAAATGAGAAAGCACCATGCATGTACTCATAAGTATTGGTAAATATATCCACACACATTATCCAATACATCAAATAAGTCTCTATGAAGATTAATGCATACTATAGCTAAGGTCTCATCAATCTTTAGTGAATACTAGGAAAATATTTCTTTTTTGATCTCCTCAACTGAAAAGTAAGAATGCTCAAAGGATCATGTTGAGGATGAAAATTAGGCAAAGGCTAATCAGGAGAATGTGTGAAAATAGGATCTATAAGAGAAGGACTCATAGGTGGAAAAGCATCCATGAGTGGAGAAGGATCCATAGGTGACGAAAGGTCCACAGGTGAAGAAATTATAGGTGGAGGCATAGAAGATGGTGAAGCGACCACAAAAGGTGATGGAATTACTAGATGTGGATCCATGAGAGAATAAGGAGGAGCCTTCTTGAAATAAAAACTTGTGGGAGGAATGTTGTAATATCTAAGGATGTCTATAAGGTGATCCTTAAGATTTTGTTAAAGAATTTGATAACAATCAGTGTGATGCATGCCACACAGGTGCCATAGATAACATACCTCACAATACTTAGGTAAATATTCAGAAAGTACCTTTGAGGGAGGTATGGCTTTATCTGATGATGAGGAAGGACATAGGTTATCAAGGTATTGTCATAACTTATGAAAATGGGTAGAAGAATGGCTCTTTGTCCCATGGAAGCAATAAATATGCTTATGAGTTGTTTTAGGAACACTCATGAAAGGAGGTGAAAAATGAGTAGAAGAAATTGAAGAGGACTCATCATCCCATTTAGTAGGAAAAAGAGCCATCTTAGGCAATGAAATCAAACCATCATCAAAGGATGGTGATGATGAGGAAGGAGTGGAACTTGGCTCGATAGGAGGAGCACTAGGATGAGAAGTAGGAAGAGGCTCAACAATAGTAAGAAATGAAATAGTTTCAACTATAGTGTAAAAAAGAACACTATAGCTGGACCTACTGAAGGAGGGTTAGGATTTTTAGAAGGTCTAATGAGGACTACCCTAGGTGTGGAAAAGCAATAAGGCTCAATCATAGCATGATCTAAGAGTATGTTCCTAAGTTAATCCTTAAAAACTAAAGGTATCAATGCCATCTCTACCCTATGATAAAGAGGGAAAATGCAAGAATCAGGAACTAAAAATGAAAGAGAATTATGAGATGCATAAAAAGACTCAAGTAAAGAAGAGCGGTAATGAAATATATCGGTATCACAGGCTTGGATAAGGCCATATAAAATAGGATCATATAAATAATAACCATCATCATAATATAGAGTATGAATATTAATGACATAGGTCAGGATGACCTTGTCATCAAAGGAAACTTGGTGAATAGAGTTCCCAATCTTGGTTAAGACTACGGGAATATCATCACAAGGAATCCTACAAGAATGAGGCTGCAAAGAAGTAGGAAGATGTGAGATGAGATGAGTTGAGAGATCAAAATTTTTTATCTTTAAGTTAATCTCATTGGGCTCATCATCATTAGAGTCTAAAATGTTGGGAAGAATGTTACCAATGAGCTCAGGATTCCAATTGTAACATTTCATTGGTTGATTGTAAAGTTTAGACACTAGGACTCATAAAATGGAACACTAGGCAAAGGATCAAGAGTAATAATCTTGAAGACACCATGATCTTGGAAATATTCAAAATTCTAAGGGTTAGTGTCTCTTTGAATCCTATAAATGGATTCATTATGAATAAATTTAATGCATTGGCAAGTGGAAGATATGGCAACTCACATACAATGAGTACACATCCTACCAAGCAAGATTTTAATTTAAAAGGGGAAAGTTGAAGATCATCACCTTCACATGAATGGTGATAGGTGGGATGGTAATGGAAAGACAAAAACACCCTAAGGTAGGAATTTATCTTCTATTGTATCCTTGATAGGTTCTATGTGTATACTTGAGATTATATTAGAAATATCCAAGAGTCTTAATGAAATAAAGGGAAGCAACATAGGTGCCAAAACCCTCATTTATCAAATCTCACTTAACTTGGATATCACCTATTTATAAGATAATAAATAATAAATGATCATCTACACAAAGTAGAATCTCATCTAGAATAATATATGATATGGGAAATAATAAATCAAGAGAATTTTATATAGTTTCATCAATGCTAATAGACATCTCTTCACATTGATGTAAGATACTATCCTTCGATATAGATAAAGTGACCTCCTGATATAGGGGCATCCTTGTTGATCCCAAAATGGATTCCTTTTTGTCTTGAATTTGTATTGTAGGTGTTTTGTATGTGTAATATGTCTTATTTGTGTCTTATGGGTGATCTAGGTTTGTTTAAGTGGCATAACATTTTTATTGTGAAGTTTCCCTCCAAAACTGCCACATTTGAAAATTTGAATTGTTAAGCCTTATGGAAGGCTTCTATGCATTTTATAAGGTTAAACAAGGTGTAATATCATGACCAATAGGTATAAAATATGTATTAAGTCTATGTAAAATTTATAAACATGTACTTATTACTATAGGCATGATCATATAGCATTTATTGTGTGGAAATCAAGAAATGTCATGTAACCTACAAGAAAACCTCTACATTGAGAAAGGTGGCAAGAAAAGGTAGTTATACACATTTTTAGGGATGTGGGGTTATTTTTAGTTTATGTTTACCTTATTACCATTTGAATATAGATATGTATATCTATGAATAAGGTTTTTTAATGAAGAAATGGATGATTTTTTTGTAAACTCTACAGCTAATGGAAGAATATGTACAAACCTCTGTTGAAGGTCTTAGATATATTGTTGATTACATTAATTTTTATTGAAATCATGTGTGATACTCACAATATAATGAGGTTTATATATATTTTCAAAGTGTGATTTAATATTAAATGTTGTTTTAAAATAGTTTTGGAGAACTTTAGAATAAGGAAAGGAACCCTATTGGATTATTCCACAATACAGACCCTATTATGGGTGGTACAGACTATATATTTGCTTGAAGGTTAATAAAAAGTTATTATATAACTATCATACATGTTTATAAATTAGGTTTTCATAATATTTGATTTTATAATTACATGGTTTGATTAGTGACTCAATTGGTATGTAGAAATCCTTATACACAGACCTCTATTCTCATAACAATCTTTGATGATTAGACTGTAAACATGATCTTTGAGGTAAAGTGATATTTTATTTTGTTTTAAATGATAATAACATGTTTGAGTAAATATTTAATCTATTTATAATATATTTCATTGTGTCCTTGTGTGGGGAATTTATTTTTGAAGACAAAAGGATATAACCATTTTTCATATAGTTATTTATAGTCACAATGGACTGAGCATTAAACTTTTGAAAAGACAAGATTAAAGGAATGAGTTGTAGGTTTTAATAAAATTTGGTAAATTTTGTATAAATTCATTGGTATTTAAAATATTTATAAACAAATAATAAATCTATTTTTACAAAAATATTCAAAAGATTGAACTCTAATTATGTAATAGATAGTGAATTGGAGACACTATGTGAACTGGGATTTCTGGGTAAAGGAAAGGTCAATAAACTAGTGGTCAAGAGTTGAAGGACACTGAGGTATGTCTTTCATTAATTTTAAAATATTATATTGTTCTTTATATGGTGGATTGGTGTTGTAATATAAACTAGTATATTATTTTATTTCCTGAGTGTGACTTCTTACACATAGTCAAGTGCAAATTTTTCTAGAATGTGGAATATTGGATTAGAGGAGTGAAACCATTGATTATAATATGAGGATAGGGTCTTCAAATACCTTTAAAAAAAAATTTGGTCATTGAAACCAAATATAATGTTTATAGTGAGTTAATGTTTACTCTCAGCCTATGACGAGCTCCATGAAACCTTAAACTAGGGTTTAGTTCATAACTAAGGTTTCAACTATCAAAACTCTCCAAAAATTTGCAATCTTGATAAATTTTATCTACCCTAACTGAATATAGTGTTTTTAGTAATTTTATTTACTTATAATTATGTATTTTAAGGACTATTTTGTAAATAATATGCTTAATATGCCTAATCATATATCTAAGAAGGACTAAAAGGGATACCAAAACATTGAGATATTTGATGAAACTTCATAAGTAATTGGGGTTAGATAAATTTTGTTCAAATTTTTGAATGATTATCCTATATTCATCTGTATATACCATACAAGTCAAATAAATACCAAAAATAAGGCTAGTAGGACTGAGATAAAGTAGGTAGAATTGGGAAAAGATATGAGTTGATGACTCAAAAATGTTTGTATGTTTTGGAAGGTATTTTCAGACATGAATGGGGTTGAGAGGGTAATGAAAAACCTGAAAAAAGTTCAAATCACTTTAAAGTACCAAACCAGGTTGAATTTATTAAACCACTGAATGAGAAATGAGTCCAAGAATCCAATGCAAGGGAAGTTGACATAGAAACAAGGTGTAGATTTAGTGTTTTGGTAGTTTCTCTACATCACCTCCAATCCTACTAAAGGAGGGAGAGGGATATTCATCTCAAATAAGAGTTAAATGAGGCGTTTTCTATGACATGGATATGTCTTCATAAGTTCAAAGAAAGGTATCTGAGATGGAAGATTAGTAAGTTCCACAATGGGATCCCACTAATCATAACCCATAAGGATATTTTTAAATATAAGTGCATAATGATTAAGAATATCTTTAGAAGTTTGATAATAAGGTTATAAATCATTTGGTGATGAAGAAGTAGTTATCTTAGATTGATCTTGAAGTTTGGAAGAAGAATTGTTAGTAGAAAATGAATTGTTATTAGTATTAGAAGATGATGGGATAAAAGTAGAGATATCATGGGATGTGTCATCTAAGGGAGAATAATAAATTAGATCATCAAAAAAAATAAGATCTTCTTTCCCCAACTCATTTAAATGAGTTAGAGAAGAATATAGGATAACATGATATTTCTTATGGGAAGGAGTGTAGGTAGGTTGTGAATCAATGAAAGCCACCACTCTTTGTATATTGGTCATGCTAACCACATTCTCTTCAAAATTTGGTTCAATAATACTTTATATTTTATTTGTGGAATAATTGGGATTATCTTGACCTTCTTATATTAGTTGATGATTACGCAAGGAGTTTTTATAGATAGCTAGATGAACATTTGCTGATTTAAGGCTTGAATTTTATCATGTGATTTATAGTATTTGAAATAAATATCATAGGCTTGTTGATGCTTACAAATAAATGAATCATGATCAAAATTTGGGCCAAGAATAAATTCTATATCTAAATTGTGGAATTGTCTACAAGTCTCGTGAGAGTGACCCCAGCTAGCATGAAACCAACAAAACTTATTAGGATCATACCATGATTAAATAAGTTGAGTAGGGTCAAACTATCATGGAAGAGCCCTAGGTGGAAATTTAAGAAATTTAGCTCAGGATAAAGGCTTATGGACATTAATGTTGTTTTTTGAGAAATAAGGATTAGTTTGTTGTTGAGAAGGAGCTAGTTTTGAAGAAAGGGTAAGAATGATAGCTTAAACATTTTAAATGGTGTCAAATGAATTGGTAACACCATCATTGGTAATATTTCAATTTTTGTTCTTTATTAATAGGTGAGGGCCTATGGAAGGTTGGGTTAGCTTTAATTTAAACATGAGGAAATTTTATCATTTGGCTTGATTAATAGCTTCCTCCAAGGTACATGGAGAAAGGGTATAAACTTGATATTGTAATTTATGAAATAAGGCATTTGTAAAGAGATTAAAGAGATTATCATCCACCATGTTATGTTCACATTTATTTGAAAAAGTCTTCCATCTCTTGACAAATGCTTGGGAAGTTTCATTTTCATTTTGTTTAAAATTGATGAAGTGAGCCAAAGTGTTCTTTGAAAGATCACTAATTTGAAATTCTTGTAATAAATCATTTACTAGGTCTTCCAAACTAGTGATAAAATGTGTTCTAAGTTGATTATACCAGTCCAAGGCATCATCTATGAGGGTTTTGGCTAATATTTTAGTAGTAACAATTATATTTAGATTGACCCAATCCTTGTAAATATTTCCAAATCTCTTGATGTGAAGGGTAGGATCAGTTGATCCATTGTAATAAATTTTAGATGTTATACCTCCAATGTCATTGTTAACAATTTGGATGGTAAGAGGTTCATTTTGTAAATGTTTGATGACTTTGTTTACCAATGGAGGTTGAGGAATGATATTACCTTAAGAATATTGAAGATAAGGAGGATGATCACTTTTTTTATGTGTGGCCCAAGTTATTGGTTGAGGATTGGATTGAAGATTAAGAAGGTGGTGTTGCATTCTCATCATTTGATTCATATTAAGAGCTTGGAATGTGTTCATTTGATTGAGATTTTGAAAAAATATTTGATGAGTTTGATTAGTGTTATTAGAATAAGTAGTATTGGTGTTTTTGTTATATTTAGTGGCTTGGGTACCACTATAAGTGTTGATATGAGCTTGAGAAGAGATATGAAAATTTGAGGCACTAGTGGCAAAAGTTTCTTGTGAAGCAAAAGATGGAGTAGCAAATGGTTGAAAATATGAAGCACTAGAAGCATGAGTACCTTGGGTAGCAATCAATGAACAAGTGGAAGGATCAAGGATAGTGGATCTTATGAAAGGACCACTAGAGGTTGAACCTGCCATGTTAGTTGAGATACTAGGCATGGAGGTGGAAGAAGTTAAAGAACAAGATGTCATGGAATAAGCAAGAGTCAAGATTGAAGGAAGAGGTTGAGAAGTAAAGAAATTGGTACCTCAAAATATGGTTGAGAAAGTGGGAGTAGGAGACTGAGGTTTTTTAACTTGGTAGCTAATCATGACATTATAGATGGTGTAAGGGTCCTTCCCTCTATGATGAGGGAATTCCATGATAAAGAAGAACATTTCAAGAGTATGCTCAAAATTAAGTTGATCCTCTAAGAGAAGAGTAGGGTTTTACTACAAAGGGGTATGAGGATGGGTCCCATATTTTATTATGTGGGTTGCAATATGAAGATTACTAGCATTTATAAAAGGATCCCTACTTCATCGATGGGAGACCCTATTAGGATTGGTGAATTCTATCATGTCTATTGTTTTTTTCATTTTAAAAATATTAGAGTTATATTCCTAAATAATAAAAGGGCTAAGCAATGTAAATCAGTAAATAAATATAATTTAAGTATCCTATTGATTTGTGTAAATAGATTATATTTTTACCTTTTCTAGATATAGTAGGAAGTGGGAGAGACTAAAACCTAGCTTATTATATATAAACTGGACTGAGACAAGGTTTGATACTAGATGAGTAGGGCTGAAAAATAGTTAGAACTAGGTCTCTACACTTCATTTCTTGATTGGATAGGAGCACTAAAAATAAGACACCATGTTGTCTAGTGTTGTAGTCCTATTTTAGTGTTATTATCCTAAGGCTTAAATCTTTATGGGTTATATTTGAAATACCTATGTTACCCTATCATTGAAATTTTAGGTTTTGGGACCTCACAGAGCTCACTGTGTGCCTTTTTAATCTTCAAAACTCTTAGGAGCTCTTAGTGCTTGAACTAGAATGTAAACTTGGGAAAGAGAGAGAAGGGGTTAGTGTGTAAAGGATACATTAGATGAAATTCACGCCCCATATGTGGGTATGTTGCATACATACCATTAATCAAAAGAAGGATCATGCTAATATAGTTCTCTCATTGAAGTTCTTAGTGTAATTTGTGTATGATCAATGTAATTAGAATGTGAACTTGGATGTGTTTCAGCTGGCTGGGGACCGGTGAAATGAATTGAGTAGGCTTTGAATTATATTAAAAGGTTGTATGCAAAGAATAGGGAGGAGTGTCTGAGTATACTTTCTTGTATTCTTGCATCTCTCTTGAAAATGAGTGCCAACCCTCCTAAATGGACTTAGAATGGAATTTTATAGGGAAACTAATGATCATGGGTTAAATTAATTTATGTGAGACCAACAAGGAAAAAGATAAGGAATTGGAAGAGTCTGACCATTGGAGGCAAAATTGAACTTGGATAACAGCATCAAAAATAGGACAACCTAGGTTCCAATGCTCCTATTCTATTTGGATGCTATTGTCTTAGGGAGATGAGATCTAGGGGGATGGATATGGGCCTAAAAGGGCTACCTAGGTCTAAAAAAGCTAAGTCTGAAAAGCTTTGGATTACTAGGAATCAATGAAAGAAGTAGCCTAGAAGGGTTGTGTGAGCCAATAGGGGGACCTATGGAATATGTGTCATAGCCATATTGAAGTTGTACAATTTATCATTTTACATGACTACATTTACCCCCTATTTATTCTAGTGATATAGTAAAGTGAAATACTAGGATAAAAGAAAATAAGAAACATACCTGAACTTACCTGTAAGGGTGAAGCTCATGAATCTATGGGATGTTGGATGTGCATAGAGAGAACACATTGTGAATTATGAATCTACAGTGAAAACATAAAGTAGATCAATTCTTACTAGATATGTTATATCTAAAATAAAAATTTACAAGAGTTGAATAAGAGAAAGAGAAAGGAATGAATACACCTTATTAGGTATTCAAACTAATACAAAACCTATAGTGATGTTGGATTATGTTGAGTGTGTGTTAAATCAAGATTAATATCATGAATGGAGCTGAGTGCTCAATTCCCCAAAATGTGGCTTAATAATGCAAAGGCTAGTCATTTAGATCCATCATTACCAACTATATGAATTTAATGAATGATGTGTGTGTTAATTGATTTTTTTACTATGTGTCTAATCCCTTTGAATAGGTGGCTCAATAATACAAAGGTTAGCTAGACCTTTGTCTCCATAATTGTCTTGTGAAGTGAAGCTATAAAGTGATACCAGTATATAATATATGTCATATGAGATGGATCATGGATCCCATGGATGTTTTGTATATATAATAATTTGGTGTGGATATCTTTAATGTGTGCTAGAAACTAGACCACTCTTGGCCATTTTGAAAGATGGAGGCTAGGTTTGTATGAAAGCCTTTCTAAAACTGATGCAAAATACTTATGTGAAAGATAAATCAAGAACTTGGGTAATAGGAAAGATAAAATTGTATAAAATTTTAACTCAAATGTGATTCCAACCACTTATATATGGAGTAAGGCACACAACTACTAAGAATGCCTAGAATAAACTAAACTCAAAAAGAAAAGAAGATCAATGCACAACGTATATTGCCCTCAATCACTGATGTCTAGAACATGGATTATGATTTGGAAGCTATGCCAACTATCGAATATAAATTTTAAGTGATAACCATCATGCCATGCATGATAACCATCATTCCATACATGATAACCCCTTGTATCTAAGAAAACTATGTTGAAACTGCTAAATCTGACTAATCTAGAAGTGCAAAAATTGTCCTTAAACTAAAATTTTTACCTATTTATAGAAACCTTGAGTGTTTTTATACCTATATAGGATTAAAAAAATATGGAAACCCCTATGTTTGGTGTTAATATCCATTTCTATCACTGTTATTCAATGTGAAAACTAATTACTGATGTTTCTATTCAAAATTCGCTTTTCAGATTTAAGAGAAAGAAGAAACTAAAGAGATAATGGACAAGGCATGGGAAGTACCTGGATATAGACTGCGCACCGTAAATCCAGACGCTTGTGAGCACTCCTCTTTGGCTGTGGAGGAATGACACCTGCAAAGAAGAAAACTTGGACAAAAAGGCGTTAGATAGACAGATGGTGGGTTGCCAAGCGAAAGCTTGTTCCCAGAAGTATGAGAACTTCCTTAAGGGAGGTCAACCCACTATTTTGATAAGAGATAAATGACTGATGAAAAGACAGAATGCTAAAATAGACTGAAATAATAGCAAACTAAAAGAGAAAAGGAAGCAAAAGCTTACCTGGAAGAAGCTGTCAAACTCGTCACAGTCGCCGGCATCGGTGGTCCTACCGGCGTCGGTTGTCGGGTCTGCCGACGTCGGTTAGTCTGCCGACGTCGGTGGGGGTAATGACCGGCGTCGGTCGGGGCAATGGCCTCTAGACGGGTCAGGGCAGGTTCTGGTCTGTGGATGGTCCGGGTTTGGTCTGTGGTCTGTTTAAGGATGGTCTGTGGACGGGTTTGAATCTGATTTGAGGCAGTCAGGGGGTCTGTGCAAAGATACAGGGGATTCAAATGGACAGAAAGGGATAGAGAGGTACAGGCAGCCAATCAGGGAGGTAGGAATCTGGGTCTGGGTGACAGTCAGGACTGAGGGAAAGAAGTGCTAAATCTAGTTTAGAAATGACTAGAAAGCATAAAGAAAACAAACAGAGTACAACATACCTGTGCCCTGCTGAAGAAGGTGTTGATGTTGCCGCTTGTTGAAGGCCTGTTGCTGATGAAGAATCCCCGTTGTTCACTTGCAGAAGCTTGCTGTGTACCTGAGGGGGAGAGTCAGATTGATTGGTAGAGAGAGATTGCTGATACAAGGGTTTGATGCCAAAGATTCAAGAGTCGGGATGCGAGAGCTAGAGACGCAGAGAAGTGAAGAGAAGCCCAAAGGAGAAAGCGAGAGGGAAAAAGGGGACTTATTAATAGATGATTATTTTCAATTAATAAGACCTAGGTAGGTTAGGGATAGTCGAAGTGGCAAGGGACCAAGGGGAGAGAGGAAGACCAAGGGTTAGACACTTTTTAGGTGTCTACATTTGCCCATTTTTGTCTTGTTGGTTGTTCTGGACGAACTGCAAGACAAAAACAAGGAGTTGGTTGCCCCAGGTGAAGGATGATGTGGATTGCCCCGAAGTATGGATGAGGTATTCCCCCTCAAAGTAGGAGTCAAGGGAAGGAACTTGATGTTGGGTGCTGATTTGACAAAAGGTGGATGAGAAAGAGAGAAGTGAGTGAAAACGCTGCAAAAGTCGTGATTGCGCATATACCACGTCACGGGACAGGTAGGTCAAATTGTCACATGTCAAAGGGTCGAGGAGTGCCAAAATTGAAGTAACCGGGCCCCAGCATTTAGTCGTCTGCTGATCAGGTCACTCAATCTAAGCTGAAGCTCCAAATGGTCGTCGTGTTCCAAGTATCCAGGGCTCAGGAAGTGCTCCCAGAAACACGAAAAAGACACAAGTAGTAGGGATCAACTGGCTCACGATCCTATACTTGTGAAGGGTCAAAAATAGTCTGCAGACAATTCTGCTAACCAGCCGTGAGGTAGCACACACGCAAAAACAACCAAGGGAACACGCTGTCTTAGAAGTGGTCGAAGGTCGAAGGAGATACGCATGATCTCCAATGGTCATTGGTCAAGAGGATGGATGGACGAAAGGATGCGGCCGAGCTAACCCCAGAAGACCCCATGTCGACTGAGTGCTGCCTACATAGCCCCTGTCGTAGGGGCCTCAGGCCGATGTAGTTCTCCCAAAAAGGGAGGAAGGGTCAGAGGGATTGATTGGTCTTGGTCAAAGTTGATGATTGGTCTTGGTCAAAGTTGACGGAGTTGGTTGTGATAAGAGTCAAAGAAGAGAAGGTTTGTCCGTCAAAGAGATGAACAAACGGGGGTGGTTGAGCTAACCTCAGAAGATGTGGTATCTGAGTGCTGCCTACATAGCCTTGGTCATAGGGCCTCAGACCAATGTAGTTCAGACTGCGAGGGTCAAAATGGTCGATGATGAGGTGTGGTCAAGCGTCAAAATGACGAGGGTAAGATGATGCTACTGATGTCACAGGGGTCGAGAGGATTTCATCTCTAGCAAGTTTCCATAGTCGTGATGGATGCATGCTAAAAATGAATGGAAGTCTATTTATGCTTCAGCAAGTATTGGTTTATGCTTAACATAAATTGGGTCTAGTCGGTAGTTTCCATGTGTATTGGTGTCCATAGAAACTATGTGAAAAGGACAAGGATGATGCCTGATGTCATGTTGAAAATGTCGAGGCTGGTTTGAAAAATGTTGAAGTTGGTTTGGTTTAAGGATGAGTCGACAATTGATGTGGTTAAATGTGACCAAAGTGTAGAGAAAAGGTGAAAGGCAAATCACTCTTTCATTGACAAGGACCAGAAAGGAAGCATAGATAGGGGTTGTTAGAACAAAAGCCCCGTTCATGCATTACGTCGTTGACCAGTGTTGAGTTAGAACGATAATCAAATCACTTTGACATTAAAGTGAGCTCGAAGTCCCTTGAGCAGGTGATAGGAGGAGGATAGGGTAACCAGTTTAAGAGCAGGAATAACCTTGCCCCTTTTTATAGGAGACCCTGAGACAACTACAAGCCAAGTCCGTGACTCGTTTTTTTTTTTTTTTTTTTTTTTTTTTTTTGGTGCAGGCTGATCGATGCGGGAAGCCTACATAGAGATGTCTTTTGATGTATGGTTAGGTTGTGAAGCTGATCAATGCGGGAAGCTTCTAAGAAAAGTGCTATTTGTAGCAAGATTAGTCATAGCCATCCTTCGAGGGAGTGGTCTATATTTTTGCTTAATAATGTTTGATAAGTTGGCCTAGCTGTCCTTCAAGGGATCAGTCTAGTAATACAGCAATGATAGTACAGCTGTCCTTTGAGGGATCAGTCTGTCTTCTTGATTTGACTTGATTTTGTGACCATGGATATGTTTTGACATCTTGATTTGTATTATTGATAGGAATTAGAGTCACGGACAAGGCTGTAGAAGCTCAAGGACGCCCTTTTATTAGGACAAAGCATCCATGCATCATAAAAGGGTTGTAGAGGACTTGTTAAAGGGGAATAGGGTTGAAAGAGATGAGGATTAAGAGGATGAGGATTGCTCAAGGGACGAGCTCAAGTTACGTGTCAAGCATACGAGTACTCGACTAACAGAAGAATGGTCGAAGATGCAAGACATAAGAAGGGGTTCAAGGTCTAATAAGACCCTGGGCCATGCTTGTGTGTTAAGGTCTGAGTCAATTAGGAGCAAACCTGCCCCATTTGCCTCTTTCCAGATTGGTCAGGTGTTGATTGATGGATGTGAAGTTGGTTGACATTGTTGTTGGTTGGTTAAAAAAAGGTTGAATGTTTGGTCGAGAGGTCTGGTTGATTGATATTTGGTTGAAGTTTGGTTGAGACTGGTCAAATAATTGGTCAGGGGTTGGGTCGATGGACACTTGGTCGAGATGAGTGATTGATATGTGGTAGAGACTGGGTTGAAGAGTTGGTCGAGGTTTGGATGAAGGATGAGTTCCCCCAACGGGTAGGGAGAATGTTTGAAAGATTGGTTAAGGTCGGTTGAGGTTTAGTGGTCAGATGGATGGTATTAATGTCGAATAAGGGTGTCAAAGGCGGCAAAGGAACCACAGTCTGGCGTGGGGATCCCGATTTAGGTGATGAAGTTGGAGAGGCATGGGTCGGGGTTGATGTTTTGTTGAAGAGGTGGTCAAGAGGATCCTTGGTGAGAAGGGAATCCTTTTTCCGGTGTTGATGAATGACAGCTTTAAGAGCGCAACAACGCTCAGTGTCATGTCCTGAAATGTGATGATAATGGCAGAATTTAGAGTTGTCGAACCAAGAGGGTCTTGATCCGAGAGGTGATGGGTGAGGCGGTGTTGAAGGTTTATTGATGATGTGGTCGAGAAGAAGGGTGTCATTCCCAAGACATTGGCGAATGGCGACCTTGAGGGCATGACAATGCTCCGTGTCGTGTCCAGGCGTGCGATGATACGCACAAATGCAAGTGTCATCGAACCAAGGTGGTTTAGGTCTGAGAGATTGATATTGTCTAAGAGGCGGGAGGTCGATACAAGAGGACTGCAACAAGTGCCGTAAGAGGAAGGCATATGAACCTGCTAACGGGTCTGGATGTTTTATTGCAGTGAGGGTTGGTGACATTGGTCTGGGAGGCGAAGGAGGCATAGGTCGAGGGTTTGGATGAGAAGTATGTCTGATGGGATGAGGGAGTAATAGAGGCGATGTGCCTCTGTGAAGGATGGGAGTGGGAAGCACTCCTATTAAAGTGGACGGATGTGGGCCCAAGATTGAAGGTAATGACAAAGGTGGAGGAGGAGTCCTCCGATGTGGTCTAGTGGTCTTCGCGTGTCTAGGTCGAGGGCCACTATTGTGTGAGGCGAGGTTAGATATGGGTTTGGGTTTAGATGTGGACGAAGGTGAGTGAGATGTAGAAATCTCACGCAAAGGGCAAGAGGAAACTGTGACTGGGTCTTCCTCGGTTGAAACGGGTGGAGAGACTGGTTCTTCTCTTGGTGGAGAAGAAATAAGAGAGGATGGCTCCTCAAGTGGGCAGAGGGCATGGATGATCGTGCCTTCCACTTGTAGTTGAGGAGTAGGCAAGGTAGGGTCTTCGGATGGAGGTGGGCTTGATGGCGTTGATGCGGTCAAGGCATCCTCCAATGCAAGAGAGGTAGATGGAGGACTAGTAGGAGAAGAAGATTCCTCATCCTTTAATGGAAGAGGTTGGTCAAGGACAAGAGGCAAGATAGTGCTAATCGTGTGAACGTCATGGTCTTGAGGGTCATTGGTCGAAGTCTGGACGTTGTTTTGAGTAGGCGGATGATTAGGAAATGGGTGTTTGAAAATGTCGATATGTTGGTTAGGTGGGGCGCTCGGGTTATCTAAAATAAGATCTCCCTTGTCGATCATGTCTTGGACGATGTTTTTGAAGGTTCGGCAGTTGTCAATGTCATGGCCTTGGACGCGATGAAAGGGACAGAAGTCGGCCTCCCTATACCATGTAGGGAGGGCTTTTGAAGGGTTGAATTGAGGTGGTCAGATTGGAGGGAGATTGAGGACCCCCTTCTTGAGAAGTTTTTCCAAAACGGAAGCGTATGGTTCTCCAAGTGGAGTGTAAGAACGCTGAATGTACCGTTGTTGGAATTGTTTGGTGATGCTTGGAGATGTCGAAGGTTGAGAGTAATTAGTTGACGTTGATGATGGTGATCTAACGACCACAGTGTTGGCCACTCCTTTAGATTCGGAATTGGCAAAAGAAGAAGGTCTGGAAGAAGAATGGCCAGTGGTTTTTGCGTTGGTATGACGCAATTTGACCTTATCTTCTTCAAGGGCACAGAGTTCGAGCTTTCGAGCCATGATGAAAGCTTCGTCAAAAGAGTGAAATGTCTGAATCTGCAAGGTAGAAGAGATGTGTCTGGCACATGCTCGAGAGAAGAGCTCGATGAGCTCAGGTTGAGGTAAAGAGAAGGAGAGCTGGTTGATCAGACCTCTCCAACGAGCGACAAAATCGACAATTGATTCATCGTCAAATTGCCTGATGGAGTAAAGGTCCGTGATTGAGACTTGTTTAGTGATGTTAATTGAGAAATGGTCAAGAAATAGTTGGGCGAGTTGAACGAATGAAAAGATAGAGTGTCTGGCAAGAGAACTATACCAGTCAAGGGCAGGGCCAGAAAGGGACATAAGAAACGTGCGTAAAAGTAACGCATTGTTATGAGCAATAAGATAATAGGCATGTCTAAATGCCCGTAGATGTTGCTGTGGGTCTTCCTTACTCTGAAAGTGAGTGAATTTAGGAAGCTCCCAATGGTTAGGGTATGGTCGAATAGGGACGAAAGGATGGATGGGCTCATTGCAAATTTGCTCATATGACAAAGTATTGCTTGAACCAGAAATGGAGGCTTCAAGACTGGACATTTTATCCATCAGCATCTTGATAAGATCTGCTGACAGATTGGCGGGTTGAGCACCTCCTAAGTTGTAAGGCGCTTGGAAGAGGCTAGAGGAGGCGTGCGACATAGTCGGTTGTACAATGTACGGATGACTAGTCGCAGGGGCGGAAGTGGAGGCTAGAGGTGGTTGTGTTATGAAGGTCAAAGGTATAGGTTGACTGGGCACCACCAAAGGTGGTTGAATGGTGGCACTGGTAGAAAGATAGGTTGGCATGCCTACATTTGTGGGTGCAAGAGTGTGAGGGGTCGAGACAATCAAGTTTTGATATGATGTAGAACTTGGTTGAATTGCAGGTGGTTGAGGGGGTAATGGAACCCCGATGGAGGTCGGTCTAAAAATAAACGGGGAGGCCAAACTTTGTGTATTGGCCATGGTTGGGTTAATAGTCGAGGCGAAAGGCTGAGTCATAAAGGGTTGGGTGGTGAATGGCGAGGATGTCGTCGCCACGTCACCCGAAAGGTCTCGCGTTGGGTTTCTTGCGAGATAGTTTTGGAGGGCTGCGGTATTGAGGTCCAAGAATCTCTCAAAATCCTGGTCCCCTTCAGGGATGATGGGAATTTGAGTCGGGGTCGAGGTCGGGGTCGGTCCTATAGGAGTTCTTTCAGTCTCTGAGTGGAACTCCATGATAGGACTAGTTAGGGACGGGGTAGACGGAAGCCGCTGTTGGCTAAAGTGGTTAAGAAGAGAGTCTTGGTTCCAGAAACTATTTTCTTGCAGTCTCAGAAAGCCAGAATGTGGTTTTTGATAGAGAAGGGACAGGTTTTAGGCTGCTGGTTTTGAAAAAAGAGGACAGTGATAGAGACCGACGTCGGTTTAAAAACTGATGTCGCTAATAAATGTGGCCGACGTCAGTCAGATAACCAATGTCGGTAACAGATGAAGCCGACGTCGGTAGCAGAACCGATGCCGGTGACAGGGGGAAAGCCGACGTCGGTGGTAGAACCAATGTCGGTGACTGTGTTTTCCAGAGAACCAAAAGATTCTTGGAAAACAATGAAGAAAGCGTCCTCACACACTCAAACAAACAGATGAGAAGAGGAAAACAGAGGAAGACAGACAAGCCTAAGCGATAAATCCTAGAAATTAACCTTAGAAGTTGTGGCTTATGCCTTAGATGAATGTTTAGGGAGATTGGCTGAAAAATGGGTCCTAGAAGAAGGCGGTCTAAAGATGGTTTCAGGTGTTGTTTTAGGTGCTCAAATATCTGTGTTAGGGTCTGGTACATGGCCTGGTGCTAAGGAGCAAGCTCCCCTCACTTCACGATTCCAGTGGTTAGCTGGTCTCGCTTAGCCAAGATATACCTCGCCTAGAGTTTATCCTCCGCCAGAGAACGGAGTGGGCTTCCCCCTTGGTGATGAAATCCAAGTAGGGTCACCGGGACGGGTAAGGTATCCACTGGGGGATGAAATCCCAGTCGGGCCTTGTCTCAGGTAAGTTTTATGTTCGTTTTAGTGCATGTGGTCAGGTAGTGTAACATCAAGTGTCTACGATTTATTCAATATGCAGATTTAAGTTACTAGATGTGGACTAATGCAAGCACAAGCAGAAATGAAAGTGCAATACGTTTTAATGCCCAAGTCGAAATGTGATGTTTGTTATGAAGACAAGTTTGAGAAAGGGTTGAGAGTATGATGTTTAGACTAGTCTAGAATGCAAGGAAGAAAGATTCGTTTTAGTCCTGCTTATAGTGTCATTGAGAAGAAAAGAAGGAGGAGAAAAGGTAAGAACCTAATGCTCCTAAATGAATGAAGAAGAAAAAGGAACCCAGGAGGAACCTAGGGTCCCACCGGGCGTGCCAGAATGTTTCTATTCAAAATTCGCTTTTCAGATTTAAGAGAAAGAAGAAACTAAAGAGATAATGGACAAGGCATGGGAAGTACCTGGATATAGACTACGCACCATAAATCTAGACGCTTGTGAGCACTCCTCTTTGGCTGTGGAGGAATGACACCTGCAAAGAAGAAAACTTGGACAAAAAGGCGTTAGATAGACAGATGGTGGGTTGCCAAGCGAAAGCTTGTTCCCAGAAGTATGAGAACTTCCTTAAGGGAGGTCAACCCACTGTTTTGATAAGAGATAAATGACTGATGAAAAGATAGAATGCTAAAATAGACTGAAATAATAGCAAACTGAAAGATAAAAGGAAGCAAAAGCTTACCTGGAAGAAGCTGTCAAACTCGTCACAGTCGCCGGCGTCGGTGGTCCTACCGGCGTCGGTTGTCGGGTCTGCCGACGTCGGTTAGTCTGCCGACGTCGGTGGGGGTAATGACCGGCGTCGGTCGGGGCAATGGCCTCTAGATGGGTCAGGGTAGGTTCTGGTATGTGGATGGTCCGGGTTTGGTCTGTGGTCTGTTTAAGGATGGTCTGTGGACGGGTTTGAATCTGATTTGAGGCAGTTAGGGGGTCTGTGCAAAGATATAGGGGAGTCAAATGGACAGAAAGGGATAGAGAGGTACAGGCAGCCAATCAGGGAGGTAAGAATCCGGGTCTGGGTGACAGTCAGGACTGAGGGAAAGAAGTGCTAAATCTAGTTTAGAAATGACTAGAAAGCATAAAGAAAACAAATAGAGTACAACATACCTGTGCCCTGCTGAAGAAGGTGTTGATGTTGCCGCTTGTTGAAGGTCTGTTGCTGATGAAGAATCCCCATTATTCACTTGCAAAAGCTTGCTGTGTACCTGAGGGGGAGAGTCAGATTGATTGGTAGAGAGAGATTGTTGATACAAGGGTTTGATGCCAAAGATTCAAGAGTCGGGATGCGAGAGCTAGAGACGCAGAGAAGTGAAGAGAAGCCCAGAGGAGCAAGCGAGAGGGAAAAAGGGGACTTATTAATAGATGATTATTTTCAATTAATAAGACCTAGGTAGGTTAGGGATAGTCGAAGTGGCAAGGGACCAATGGGAGAGAGGAAGACCAAGGGTTAGACACTTTTTAGGTGTCTACAACTGATATGAAACTATCACTATTTTTCTACTCTAGTTTGACCAGTTTGACCTCTAGATTTTGTAATAAGTGTTATGAATGTTGTTATTTCAAATTTTATGAGGTTTTATCTCTATTACAAACCCATGTGTGATGCCCCATCTTCTAAGGGTAATAATTATGAACTTTCAATGAGTACCCTCAGAATAAAAGAGTCTTACAAGTGAGTTAAACTATATAGATACATGATATAGCATTGATATTTGACAAGATCTCTATAGATATAGCAATGTTTGTATTGAGATATTGTTAGATCAATAAGGGTATGCCTAAATATATATAACAATGTGAAATCATGCACATGATACTAAACTAGACTGGTAATGTTAGATATTAGTTATTAGTTATTAGTTTGTTAGTAAGCATGGAGGAATGGAGCATGATGTCCATCATAACATATAAGAAGCAAGATAAATGCATGATTGGGATCATGGAATTGAAACAATCAAGAATCAATCAAGAAATAAGCACATAAATCAAGAATCGAGAAACATACAAGAATGGCCAAGGGGCTAAGAAAATAAGGGACATGGTTACATGTCACTCAAACTAGAAAGCAAGCATACAAGGCATGTTCAAATGCCACATACACATACAAGTACAAATGAAAAGTGGTCACAAGGGCCATAGGCACATAGAAAATTAAAAGCAAATGAAATTTTAAAATGTCCTAAGGCACATAAATGAATAGAGGAAAAGGACATTAGCATATGTCCTAAGGCACAAACAGAAGATAAGAAAGAACTAGAAATGTAGTCACACAATCTATGCTTAGCAAGGAATGAAAGCAAAAGTAAGAACTAGAAGATACAAACACATATAACTAATCAAATCAAATGTGAAAGTATGCAAAACATGTATAGTACAAAACTGGGTATATGTTAAGAAAGATATAAGTGTTACACACTAGTGAAATGTCAATGTAGTAATTTGTATAATATAGTAAGGAATATGTATTAGTATGATAACTCAAAGTCTGTATTGTAGGGATGACATAACCTGGTTTGTGTAGTCATGGATAAGATGCCCCTAGTGGGTGTATATATTGATGTATGACTCAAATGTAGAAGTAGGAATTCCCCTCAATGGGTAGAATGAAACAATAAAATTACTAGATGTCATTACACACACACAAAGAAGATTAAGTGAAGCATGGTAATATAGATAAATCAACATAAAATAGCATGAAATAGAAAATGTAAGTCCTAGCATGATATTGGTAATGTAAAAATTGATGATACATACAATCAAAAAATGTTTTTGGTGTATTTATAATTTTTTGAATGTTTTTTTTTAAATTTTGAGGTGTTATATTGTTTTTGTATTTTTGAAAATATTTGAACTATGTACAATCAAGGAGGAGATAATATGTATAATTAATGCTATAAATAAATTATATTAACTAATGATCCTTAGATGAGACCTCCTATCATTGTGTCTGGTATTAAATAATGGGATCATGCGTGATCTTGAGGCATAATGGAGTGTCTAAGATTGTGCAACTAAAATATGTGTATGTTGTAACTTCTCTAAAATATTTGAAGTGGAAACTGAATGTGAGGTCCCCTTATGACTCTAACAAGTGGATGAAACTATAGAGATCTTAGGAACCTATCTAAAATTAAGAGAATAAGCTTTGTGAATAGGTGTTCTCTGTGTAGCTATAAGAGACCACACTATAACTACTCTAGGTGTGAACACTGTAGCTAGAAGCTATCTAGAATCCTAAAACTATGGGGGTGTATGAACCCTCTATACTAGTGATGGATGATACAACTATGTCTAATTCTAAACTAGAAGTTGAACTAAAACTAGAGTGGAAACTGAAATAGGTAGAAGTACTAGAAATGGTGACTATAATTTGGTAGATGGCTTTGAAGTGGGGAGTGGTGACTCATAAGGAACTCTACTAGCTATAATAACCTGATTAGCATTAATGAATTTCATGCATCTATGAACTATAAAAGGTACTACCCTAAGTTTTTGAATCCATGGTCAACCAAGTAATATGTCAAAAACTCTTGCATTGGGAACTATAGCGAATGGTGTGGCCACATATGTAGGACTAATCTGTAATGGAAGTACTATCTCACCCAATGAACTCTATATATACCCACTAAAGACACTAATAACTATGTGTGTTAGAGTGATATCCTACTATAAATAACCCAAATGTTGTATAAGTGTGAAAGTGCACATGTTAAGACTAGAATTATTATTGATGAGTACACTATGAATAGGTTGATTATGAATATGTGCTATGATAAATAGTGAATTATAACCTATATTATCCTCCATAATCTCATGATCTAAAAAATATATCAAAAGCATAGCTAGAAATTTGGACTCATACACCCATATAATACCACTCAAAAGATGTGACTCAACTAAAGGTACTTGGTATGTATGGTAAACACCTGATGTGTCCCCTTGCTCTTGTTTACAGTGTTATTTAAATGGATTTGAAAATATTTTTAAAGCTTTATCCTATGTTGGTTTTTCCTATGGAGGCTCGATTAAAGTGCCCAAATCAAGTAGATTATCACCAATAAAATATTATATCTTATGTTTCAAATTAATGCATATTATTATTGTATGGCCTGGTACCCAGTGAAAATCACAAAATGCATGCTGATCATATCCCCATGGAAGATGCTTTGCTAGATTTAATTCATGGATAGGATGGATAGTTATGATGTTACATTCCAATAACTATTGTAAAACCCTGGCTAGAGAAACTAGTAGATTGGTAAATGCATGATGAGGAGGTGCTAATATAATGACACATTAAGGGGCTCAAAAGTTGCATTAACTATTGGTTGATTTTGATTCTTATTATCATTGATTTTGACCTTATATTGGGACTTTGTTGTTACTCTTATTAGTTATGTCTAGGATATTTGAATACTTAAGTTTTCCCATTGAAATTAGATTGACTTCACTTCCTTTGAGTGTATGACACAATTTAGTGAAGGAAGAGAATATTTTAAACATAATAGATTCATGCAATGCTGTAGAAGGTTCTATTTGAAGATGTCTTATAGCTCTTTATTAGCCATGGGGCTAGTTAGTTTATCAGAATAGTCTTGTATCTAAGAACATAATAGATGAGAGGCTCATTTGACCTTTGTTTCTACTATGAAATCTATGCATATGAAACCTTATCACCAATGTTGATACTGAAATGTGCTAGGAACATGTCTGCTAAAAGATTGAATGTCATGACTGACTTATTCGATAAACTATAAAACCATTATAAAGCATAATCCTTTAGGCTCTGTTGAAAAAGTTTAGTAAGTAGCTAGTCATTGGGTACATAGTCCAAATATGTTGAGTGAAAAGCTCTCAAATGTGTCTCTAGATCACCCTTGCCATCATAAAGAGTAAGCTTTGGTTGAACAAATCCTTGTGGTAAGGGTGTAGAAATAATGTGATGTGCCAATGTATATGTATAAGAGAAAAATAATCCAAATCCTATGTAGGTTTAGTGGTACCTTGCTCAAGATGTTTCACCTTGGATTGAATAGATCTTATCTCTTACACAAGGGTTTCCACATCAGGAGATAGGGATGTGCTAGCTCCAGCTGGTGGCATAGAATAAGGTTGGGCTGCTATAGGGGGTGGTTGAGACATAGTTGCCCCCATAGTGTCATTTAAAATTGGCTACTATGTGGTTTGAGAAGATTTCCCATTGGTTACTTTTTATTATTTTTCTTGTAAAATTTTAAGCATGTCATCTTGTATATCTAGATGTTTGGTTAAGAGTTCTTGAAGTTCTTTTTATCAGTTTCATCAACTCTGGTATATTGAGCCATTGGTAAAGTAAGAAAATAATTTGAAATATTTTTAAATGTTTTTAAGTTGTTTTAATAGGTAATGTGCTATAAATGGAAAGTATTGAATATAAGAAATGCAAAGTCCAAAAAATAGTGAATTAAAATTTACGTAAAAAACATATTGTGCTGCCAAACATGTAAGGTGATACCTCAAAATTAAATAGGTGCTAGTATATGCAACTAGAGATTTTTTAGAAATACTCATGCAAAATACTATGAATTATTGAATTTTAAATTGATTTTTTGAGTTATATTTTCAACTAAAAATGCAAAAAATGATTAGAAAAAACTTGGAAAAATAATTGGGAACTAATTGATGCAACTAGGGTTTGAAAATTTAAAAAATTAAAAAATAGTATAATAATTGGAAAAAAAATATGAATTTTTAGAATTTAACTTGAAAAAATTATGAAAAATCTGAAAATATTTCTAAAATTAGTTGTATATTTTTCTTAGTGGTTTGAAGGTGTTTGTATGCAAATAAAACCTAGTATGTGCAAACTAGGGTTTGGGTGAATTTATTGAAAATATTTCAATTAATTTGTAGTTTTTTAATCTTTAAATGTAGGAAAAATCAATAAAATATTGTAAAAAATTATAAATAATTAGCCTTAGGATTTCTAGGGTTTTTGTGAAAATTTTTGAAGTAAGTCGAGTTCACCAAATATTTTATTATTTTTGGAATAATAGAGTTATATTCCTAAATAATAAAGGAGTTGAGCAATGTAAATCAGTAAATAAATATACTTTAATTAGCCTACTTATTTGTGTAAATAGATTGTATTTTTGCATTTTATAAATATATTAGGAAGTGAGAGAGACTAAAACTTAGCTTATTCTGGTTGATATGGACTGAGACAAGGTCTGATACTAGATGAGTAGGGTTGAGAAAGAATCAAAAACTGTTTTTTGGACTTCATTTCATGATTGAATAGGAGCACAAAAAAAAAGACACCTATTGTTTGATGTTTTAGTCCTATTTTGGCACTATTATCTTGAGGCTAAAAGCTTTCTAGGTTTTATTCAAAATACCTGTGTTACCCTATCATTGGAATTATAGAGTCTAGGACCTCATGGAGCTCACTATGTGCCTATTTTAATATTCAAAACTCTTAGGACCTCCTAGTATTTTAAATAGAATGGAAACATAGGAAAGAGAGAGAAGGGGTTAGTGTGTAAATGATACACTAGATGCACTTCTCACCCCATGTGTGGGCACGTTACCTACATATCAATACTCTAAAGAGGGATCAAGCTAATGTAGTTCTCCCATTAAAGTTATTGGTATAATTTGCGTATGATAAATTCAATTAGAATGCAAAATTAGATGTGATTTATTTGGCTAGAGATTGGTGCAATGACTTTAGTAGGCTTTGAATAATATTATAAAGTTGTATGAAAATAATAGGGAGGAGTGCTTAAGTGTACTTTCTTGTATTCTTGTGTCTCTCTTGAAAATGAGTGTCAACCCTTCTAAATGGACTTATAATGGCCTTTTATAGGGAAACTAATGATCATGGGTTAAACGAATTCATGTTAGGTTGACAAGGAAAAAGATAAAGAACCAAAATAATTTGACTATTGGAGGTAAAATTAAACTTGGATAACAGTGCCAAAAATAAGACACCCTAGGATCTAACACTCCTTTCCTGTTTGGGTGTTTTTGTCCAAGGGGGATGAGACTTAGGGGGATGGATATAGGCTTGAAAGGGTTTCTTGGGTCTGAAAAAGCTAAGTCTATATATATTTGGAAGATTGGGAGTTAGTGAAATAAGTAGCCTATAACGGTTGTGTGATCCAAAAAGATGACCTATGGATTAGGTGTCTTAGCCATACTGAAGTTGTATAATTTCATATTTTACATGGCTACATGTGTTGACTAAACATTAGTGTTGTCACCAAATAGAAAGTCCATCATGAAAGGAAAATAAAAGCAAGATGAGAAAGCAAAGAATTATAAAGTGATTGAAATAGTACTAGGTCAACTATTGACCTAGTGTAAAATAGGGACTGTAAAACTAACAAGGTCCACAGGGTCAAGCCAATTCAATGAATATTGACTAGAATAAAGAGGTAAAGATGTTTTAAATAGTACTAGGTCAACCAGGTTAACCTAGCAAAGTGTATAGGGATTGAAAAAGATATAGGGTTGATAGAGTCGACCTAGTACAATAGATAGAAAAGAAAAGAAAGTTGATAACAATTTATGAATTAAATTAAGATAATTTCAAGTAATGTAAAAAAGTATTAAGTATTGAAAGGGGAATAAATAGATAATTGATTTGACATTGGCCAATCCAACTGATACACACAAAGCAAAATATTTAACTAATGTTGGATAATGTAAGGTTTTACACACATAATTGATCAAAGAGAAAGCAAACAACTTGAAAGTATAATCTAGGTACTTGGTCAACCTAGAATGTTGATTAGATTATTAATAATGATTTTATGTGTAAAGGGAGATTGGCTATAAGCAAGGTAATAGATAGAAATATAAGGATAGTTTTAGGTAATTTTAAGATGAAAGGGACTATAGTGTCATTATACAAGCTTGGTATTGGGGCCTACCCCGTCACTTAACACACTGTAGAAATAAGGGTAATAGGTGCTTAGCCAAAATATACCATTAACCATGCTTTATACTTGACCATAACATCAATTTGACTTCCCCCTTGGTGATTAAATCTAAGTAAGTATAATTGGGTAGTCAAATGGTTAAATATTTTTTGATGTTTATGTGGTTTTGTTATGTGTGCAAAATAATATAAATATTGTAGCTAAGTGATTGATTGAAAATCCACTAATTAGACTCTATGAACTATTCTAAGCACGTAAACAATTGAAAAGAAAGATGTAATTAAGATATATGGTTAATTCCAACTTTGGAATAAGGTATATTTTAGAAAATATATGGACAATCATATATAATAGTTTCAAATATGTACTATGAAATTAAAGTTTGAAAGTGAACTAGGTTGGTTAGGTCGACCTAGTTATTTTATAAAACATAGAACTAGGTCCATAGGGTTGACCTAGTTGACTATGTAGAAATAGTTTTGAAGACTAAAAATTTGAAAGGAAAGTAAAACAAAATAAAGATACAAAGGAAATAAAAACTTACTTGAATGGTTTAGAGATGAAAAGGAGAAGATTATTGATCTAAGACATTGGAGAAAACTAGAAAAAACCTATAAATTAGGTCAATCTAGTCGATCAAGCTATACAAGAACCTCTTAAAAAAGTGATGACAATGCACTAGGTCAACTTGGTTGACCTATTAGGATGGACTAGAAGTATAAAATACTAAAAAAAATTACTAGGTTGATTAGTCAATCTAGTTATCTGAATAGAAATCTAAAAGTTCTAAAAACCTGTACTAGGTTGAGCTAGTCGATCTAGTTACATGTTCTTATAAACCTATGCATAAATATAAATAAATAATTAGGTTGATAGGGTCAATCCAACATAGTAAAGATATGATAAAAATATAAATTAAATAAGTGAAATATATCTTGCAAGGGTTAGTTTCACATTGGATTCACCAGAATGTATGCAATTAGAAATGTATCATGTCTATAAATCAATCTTGGATTAGATGGGATAGATCACACCTACACTTCCAATTGGTGGCATATAATTATTAATTGGTATCAAGACCAATGTGAGGATATTCTATAATTTATTAATGGATCACTTGTCACAACACACTATGTGAGGTAGGGTTTCAAATCCTACAATCTAACACAATCACACAACCCTAAAAGAGTCATGTGATATAATATTTCACTAATCTAATAACAAAAAAAGTAAATCTAATCTATTGTGCACCAAATCTTGTGGCACAAAGTGGTGGTTAGAAACAAAACAAATAAGCAACTAAACTAAACATGTATATAAGACATATACTGACGTCAATGTATATAGAATCCTAATACGTGGAAGAGAAGAATATAAATGCACTATTTATCTACTCTTACAAAGGAGGAATAAAGTTAGGAATACTTACCTTTTAAGATGAACCAATTGAACCTCAATCTCCCCCTTGACCAAGGTGATTTTCAAGAGATTGTTGTGGTATGTAAGGATAACTACGATAAATTAACTCTAGTCTACACAACCTATCCAAGCATTTAAAAGACTTATCCATAAGATGATATTAGAGCTCCAAATAGGGTATTGAACCCTAAATATTTATTCCATAATTATAATGTTCAATAGGTATATTTTTTTTCAAACTTCTTCATTTAATTATTTTCTCTTGTGAAATGGTAAGTAATGACCTTGTATATATAGTAGTATCTTACCCTAAAATCATTTCAGGAACATTGATTGTGCTAAGTCAACCTAATTGACCTAACACTTTTTTGGGTCTAACTATCTACATTTATTTTATGTCAATATATAGGCCAAAAAACTAAAAGAGATAAAAAAAAGTCCCTAAATTTTGATAGGTCCACTTGGTCAAGCTAGCACAATCGACAGGTCAAAAGGGTAATAAGGCAAGAAATGAAGGATAAAACATAGTAAGTGATATGAATATGTATAATTAAGAAGAATAATCTTGGGTTCAATGTTTTTAGGAGGCTAGTGTGTGGATGTAAAATGGTAAAAATAAAAATAATCTTATGAAGCACCGATGGTCTGCCCACCCTCTTCCTAATCCACCCCTTAAGGTATGCACTCAGAGACATTAAGACTCAACAGGTTCCTGTAAGATACAAAGTATCAATAATCAATAAATTTTTAGAATATTATGTGTATAAACTTCACACGTGTAAGATATAACACCATCAAAATGTATACTCAGGTTTTCTAGTCACATTCAAATTTGGTTAAGTATGGAAAAACATAGTCAAACTACTTAGGAGCCCAACTTTACATATGCATATCTTTTGACATCCTTTGTTGCATAATCTAAAAATCATTGAAAAGAAACTAGGAACAAAAATAAGCAAACCCATATGATCACCTTCTCCTAAAATATCCACACATGTGAGATATAATTACATTAATATGCTTTATTGGCTCTTTCATGCCTCATGCAAATTTGGCTAAGTATGAAAAAATATTATCAAACTACTTGGGAGCCCAAATTTGTCCTTGCATATGTTTTAAATAACTTTAGTGGATGACCTAATATTTAGTTCATAGAAACTAAGGACTAATTTTATCACAACCATGTGACTAACTCCCCTTGACTCATTTCCACATGGTAATGGTGACATCATCAAACTACCTACTAAGATTTTTTACCAAAGGACCTAAAGTGTCCAGATAAAAACTATGGACAACAATATGAGTTCTAATTATGCACACAAGCACTCAAAGCTTATAAAACATTGTACATAATCAATACTCCATACTCATCCCTTAACATCTCTAGCCATGCCAAACTAGAAGTTCAACCTAGCATACTTCAAGCATACTAGGATAAACACATTGCACAATTTGTCATTATCACTTAGACTATCAAGGCACTTCATCCACTCATTTGGACACCTTCATGACATCACCATGACATCATTGATAAATCTCTAAAAATATACCCCTTTGTCATTGATGTCAACACACATCAAATAATTCACCTCCCTTCTCTCTCTTCAAGCACTCTCCAATAAGAAATTTCTCCCTGTTTGACACAATGAAAAAGTGGGCACCAACTGATCTTAAGGACCTAAAAATACCATCAATAGGAAAGGACCATCTTTAAAATATGATACGAACTCCCCCTTATGTTGAGACTATCTTTTCTTGCCCTGAAATCTTCGTATTGCTGCATGCCAACACTCTTCTTCACAAGCATAGCAACTAATGAAGATGAAACACACAAAACATTAAAATATGATGGAACTCACCAAGAAACATATGAGAGGTACTCCCCTAAGAACTCTAATCCATTGCTTCATTTGACCATCTTCATATATCCACACACCAAGAAAAAACACCACACAGTCTTACTAGCCTTCTCTCTCAAGACACTTCCATGACCACCAACAAAGCTTCATACTACTCATCAATCAAGAAACATATTCTAAACCAAATTTATAACTCACTTTGAAACATTCATTCTTTTCTATTTTGTTAAAACTAAACAAAATCACTCTTTTTCTCACTAGGCCTGTCTAGTCATGTTGTAACCCTACCTAGAACTTGTAAAGTCTAAACATTCTAGACCTAAAACTTCATATCTGGATCACTCTCATATGCCCCCTCAAGCACACCAATTTTAAAAAAAAATATCATCCTCTCCAACATAATTCCTTCACAAATATACTAGCCAATTAAGCCTCCATCTTGACAACAATATGAATAATTAAAAAACCACAAACCTTCAAATCTCTGTGAAGCTTGATTTAATAATGCATTTGGCCCATTCAACCTCCTTCTACTCAGAATCCACCTCTAAATATTCTTGAACACCTAGAGACAATCATCACACACTTATGGACCAAGATTTTAGCCTTCATACCTTTAAGAACCTTGAATTCTTATACCATGAATTTGACTTGTAACAAGATAGATAGACCAAAGAGCACACAAAGAACCTTTAAAAGGCATAAACAAGATCAAAAAGATATAGAACCATCTAGAACACATCATAAATAAGTGTACAGACCTTTCTAAGCATCAAACTTCTTCTTATAAATCCATTAATCTAATTATGCCACCTGAAACACCCATTATAAAATTACAAAAACTACATATATAGTTGTAAACACCTAAATCTAACCATCAATAACCTCCAATTAGGATTTTGACCAATTTCCACCAAAATGCACAATCTAGTCTAAAAATACTAAAATGCATTAAATGAGTTGAAATTGATATTCAAGTGTTAATTTTGTCTAGAGTATCATTAAATGGGGCAATGTAATTTATGGGCCAGCTAACTTTGATTAGATCATTCTAAGTTAAAATGCTAATTTTTCACCTGAGTGCTCTGGATTGCTCTTTCGTATCAAATATTTTGCACAAGACACATGCCTTTGTTATTTGTTGTTGGTAAAATCATAAATGGGATAATGGATCCAATGCATTTGACATCACATTCTAATTTCAATCCAGTCAAATTTTGGACCAATAACAAGGCATTCTGATCAATTTGAGGAATTTATGGAGAAGGTTCTTAATCATGCTTAGAGATAATTAATATAAATAAAGTCCTAATTAAGAATTCCATGGAAAAATTTTGAATACTTATTTTTGGAAATGAGTATTGAATATTTGCATCATCAAGTGACCTCATTTCTTGGGAACACATCCCTAGACCATAATGCCATAAATATAAGGATTTGTGCCTCCCATGCCTCATCAATGACCTCAATGCCTCTTAATTGCTCCTCTATCCCAAATATTGATGAGCCTATTTATGAATTTTAATTTCATAATTAGATTAATCCTTAGCCACACATCTCAATCTTGAGATGAATGGTTCAGGTTGATTCTACCCATTTACAAAAATCTATAAATAGGAGGCCTTGCCACATGAATTTTAAGTCTTGATAATGCAAACTTATAATTCATAAATGATTCCAAAAGATATTTCAATTAGTGTTACCATGCCAAATTGATTCCAATCTAAGCCAATCCAAAGCCAAAAGTCCCAAGAGGAAGTGGAGGATAGTCAATCTCCATTGCAATAGAATTCATGAGCATAAGTTGAGCAAGCCACTATAAAGGCATTTGGATCATCCAAGGAAGGTGAAGGATTATTGTTTTTCCTTAATTTTAGTTTTATTTATCATTTTTTTTATTATTAAGCTTACCCTAGTAACTAGGCATGAAGGTGTTAGTTTAGCTTGTTTTTTTTCAACTTGTTTTATTCATTTTATCACTAACACAATACTAATATCCTCTTCTTAGTCAAATTCCTAGTTCACATAATGGCATGCCCACTGGGATCGAATAGATTCAAAAAATTGATCACAATGCTCCCTCAAGAAACTCACTAAATTCTTTATGCAAAATCCTGGAGTGGGAGACTCAAAAGAGTGAAAAAAATCAAGAAAAACACATTTTTTTATAAGTGGCAGGTTTGATTGGGCACAGTCATAGGATTGTCCTGCAACTCATAGTATTGTCATTTAGACGCACTGTATTCTGCTTAACCATTTTAGTTTTGGACTAACTTTGTGTTTCTTGTGAGGGTTAACAATACCACTACTTTATAAGTCATGGGAATGCTTTAAAACTCGTGGGGTTGCTTAACTAAGTCATGATATTGTCTAACTATAAGTAGTTAAGTGAAAATACCACAACTCATGAAGTGGTGGAATTGTCCTGCTACTAGCAGGATCATCAAACCAAGTCATGGTATTGTGACCAAACCACCTAAAATTTACAATACCATAACTTTTAAAGTTGAAATATTGTCTTACAAATAGTGGGATTGTCATTAAGAGTCACAGTATTATGATTAAATAGTTAGCAGTTAGTTATAATACCAAAACTCTTAAAGTTATGAGATTGTCTTCCAAGTAGTGGGATTGCTCTATCAAGTAGTGTTATTGCACCACTATGTCAAATTGAGATTTAATTTTCCTAAGTTTATTATTTCATCTTTAAAAATTATTCTAAGCTAAACCACATGCTAACATTTTTCTTATAGGACAAACTTGAGAAATTGTTAAAACATGTTTAAAACATCTTTTACATGCTTTAAAATAAGCTAGGAACATTATTTTGGTGCTTAATATCACATTTAGGTGATTAAGTAAGTTTTTAGCATTATTTTTCAAAGTTTACAATTTTAATACCAAGGGGTCAAATAAACACCACCAAATCTTTCATTTGGGCTTAAAATTGAACACACTTGTCAATTTTGTTTTCATTATTTCAATTAGCATTTTTTTTTGCAAAATACAAGGATGTTTTATTTATTCTCTTCCATTTGTCCCCTTTAGGGAACCCTTGGAATCAAAAGTGCTTTCCTTATTTTAAAATTTCCTATTCCAAGGCATAGAAAGAATTTCATCTAAAGCACTCCCCAGAACCTCACAAAAGTATTCAGTGACCTTGACAATGACCCTAAAATCTTTATATTTTATACTTTCTTTATTTCATGTAAATTTGGCTTGTGAGGGGGGCATCATTACCTTCCATTAGTTATTTAGGGAATCTTTGACCTAGGTTTTCATCTCTCAACATTGACTTCATTTGGTTCCATACTAGAGTTACGCATGGGATGTAGTGGCACTTTGGACATCACACTACACTAAGCGAACAATAGGATGTAGTGGTTACTAAAAGGACTAGACTTTTTTGAAACAAGCCAAGTGATACGGACCCAAAATCTATGCTTTTATTTTTCATTGTTTCACTTGAAAGTCATTTTGAAATTGATTCCCCTAGAACATTAAAAAACTTGTAAATATTAGACAAATACCCACTTGCCATGAAAGTATTGTTGGTGCAAGGTGCACCTCAAGGTCCATGTCATATTGTTGTCATTTGAGAAAAGGGGGATTGTAAATAACCTACTATATAATGTGCATTTACTTTTGGATGAACACTTAAAATCCTCTCAAATGACATATATTGATGGATTCTAACAATGCTAAGAAACCTTGTCAGTTTAGGATCTAAGAGAGATTAATTAGTTGGTTTTATCCTAGATTAAAGACTTGTTTGGAGTCAAAACTTGGTGTAAAAAAAATGATTCAAACCAAACACATGACGGCCCTAATTTTTTTTGAATAAGGAGGTGTTATGCTACCTATGTGAATCATCAGTTTGCCTTGTACAAAGCTCATCAAAACTTGGAGTCATATCATCCATTGTGGTGTAGTTATGCTACCCAATTGAGTCTAAACCTTTGCCAAAGTTTTTTTGAAGTCCTTCATTTATAATTTAAATTTGAAATTGCACCTTTATAATTTCATAGATTTTATGTGTTAAGTAGATTCACCATTTTCACTAAAATTGAGGGAACTTAGGTTCAATTTCCAATTTGGGTTGAAGGTCAATTAAGACTCATGATCATTATCACCACTTGATATACTTAATCCATTTTGTGCTAAACACTTGCACTTTGAGTCTATGTACCACAACATTTTGAGTCAAGAAAGGTAGTTTTATGCTATCAAATTTGTGATAAATTATTTTTGCCTTAGAGATTTTTTGAAATAAACATTTTGTCACACCTTTTGGGTAGTCTAGCACTATTATGCTACCCAAAACATTTTAGATATTGTTTCATAGGCCCTCTTGCATATATTTCAAATTTGTTCCTACTTTTTCAAACCAATCCAATTATACCTTTGTGAATCTTTGTCTAGCATAGTTACGTTGTTCACTTTTTGTCTAGCTTATTTTTCAAAAGAACCAAGTTTTATACCATTATTTATTAGAAAATAAACTATCTCTAAAGTGCCTTTTGTTTCATACCTTATACCAATTTGATCGAGTCCATGTCCAAGAATTGAATGCCTAGTGTTTATTATAAGTGTTTCAAATCCATTAGATTAAAACTTTCATCTATTTTAAAGTCTATCTTTTGATGTCATTTGGCCAAGAGTCCTAGCGCGTGCCTTGTTTGAGCCTAGCTTTTGACACAACATTTTGGCCAAAAGACCTAGTAACTTTTAATTTCCTAGATTAGATTGATTTGAAACACTTCAACCTTAGCATTTGGATTTTTGATTTTTGGTTCATTTTCTTAATCTTTTTCATGTAATACATGTAATGTTAGACACTTAACATTAGCTAGAGTTATCATAAATCTTCACATAAACCTTTTGATCCTTTTGAGGAATCTAGATCAAGTTTAAACATCAGATTTTATATTTTGTATAACTCTTTGACCTTTTATTGTAAAAACATTTATTATGGATCCCAACATGTATTCCTACACTCGTAGTGGACTCATGTATAATTCAAATATTTGTAACATGGTTGCATAGGAAGAAATGGTGTAAGACCCCTACATAGATAATATTACTTATGAGATGGATTATTATCCCTCTTATAATACTCAATTAGAGGCACAAAACCAAGATCCATTGACTAACTATTTTTTTAATACACCACCTTATTCAAAACAAGACCAAGAACAAACTACACAATACTTAGCTATAATACCTATAGCTGACGAACTAGTTCTACAACAGTCATGCTCTACTAATATGCCTACCACCTATGATCCATTTTTGTTTGAGCATCATTTATTGGATAAAAAATATGAGATTTTGGTTCAAGCCATAGAGGTAGGGGCCAAGTTTCCAGCAGACCTCCCTCACGAGAATTTACCAAGCCTAGTAAGAATGCCCCACAACATAATTTATGATTAATAGGCTTCTTCTAGAAATCCTTTGGATCTAGTCCAAACAACATATTAGGACCCTAATATTCCAACCAAAGGAAAAAACCTCATGGAAGACAACTTTAAGCAAATGCAGAGAGCATACTAAACCTACTTAATCTAGTACACAATTTTAATTAGATGACCATGGTGAGCAAACCTCTTATTGACTTAGTTCTTTCAATAGGAGTTTTGATGGAGTTAACTATTCAAGATAATCAGAGTTTAGACCCATTCATGAAAAACACTATGGTAGACAACTTGTTACATATACCCATTATTGAAGAAGTGTCTTCTACTTCTATGTAGAATAATGACCAAAATATAGTGGACAATGTGAAAATAACGTCCAATCCAAATTAAATTGGTGCTAACATACAAAAAAATAGTCAACAACATGTTCTTGTAATCAATACCATGAGTGGACCATCATACCGAGGAGTAGGAGTTTCTACATCCCAACCTCAACCAACTACTTCATCAACCATGTAACCAATAGGATTAGGTAGTCAAATAGCAACTAATGTCACACCTCAATAATAGAATGTGATGAATCCTACTCCTCTTTAACACATGATGAGTAGTATTCCACAACATCAATCATAATCTAGTGTAAAAATGTAATTGAGGATAAATATATTACGACCTACACAAGGGGAAACAAATGTTTCACCTCATCAAGTAGTGGAAAATACACCTCTTCAGTACTAGACCAGTGTACCAATCCAAAAGCAAATGATGACTAGCCAATAATGTGTAAATATTAGTCAATGATAGATACTGAATCTTCAACATGATTTCACTTCCCAACAAGGATTCATGCAAATGAGGAGGCTCCCATGTTTCTCAAGTACCTACTAGACAACAATCAGTTCAAAATATGCCATAAGTTCAGAGACAAGGTCTTGGTCCACAAATTCCCAATCAACATCAAGTATTGATTAGTTGGTAACATGTCCCTTTTCAACCATATCAAGAATAGTATAGTTATATCCCTCCATCCCATCCATAAAATCCTCTAAGTCAGACCTTCATATCCAACCCAAACCAGAATATCACACAACCAAATATGCAATTTCAAGTACATCCTAATCCATGTATGCATATTTTTAGTCCATTTCTCAAATAAACCAATATATCCCAATAGATATCTCCATCATAGCCTAGTCAAAGTTTCCCACTTGTGACCTCCCAACCATCTACCCAAACCAATATTTTCTTTAAACCAATGTTCCTTCTCATTCTTATCCCAATAATTACAATAGATGAAGGATGAAATTATTGACATTCATGCTGGGAAAAAAACTAAAATGTTTAATTTGGATGATGTGTGTTCTTATCCATTCAACATGGAGTACTTACAGATACCATCTCCTCTAGGATATGAACCAACAAAATTAGACAAATACAAAGGGAAAGGTGACCTTAAGGCCCATTTAACCAAGTTCTTTATCTCATTTCAACTAGTGGCATATAGTGATATATACCTTTTATTTTTGTTTCCAAGGATCTTGGCTAGATAATCCTTGGAGTGGTTTTTAAAGTTGCCTAAGAATTTAGTAATAGATTTTGATGATCTTTTTGATAAGTTTGTGCAACACTTTTCCTATAATCTTGAACATGAGATTTCATTAGTTGACTTAACACAAGCAAAATAAAAGGCTAGTGAGAGTTTTTCAAGTTATCTATGGTGATTGATAGCCCTTGCAAGTCGATTTACCCATAGTTTACTAGATAAATAATTATACATTGTGTTTACTAAAAATTTGCATAGTGAGCTAGCTTATCATCTGGAACTACAATATGCACATACTTTCAAGGAGATCATCAATAAAGGCTTGTTGATTGAGAAAGATCTTATTAATAAAGGGATCATCAATCATACTTTAACTAATCAAAATCAAGGCATGAATTAGAGAAGTTTCCAAAACCAACATCCAATACAAATTCAAGCATCGTAATTAGCACAGGCCAATAACCAAGATAGACCAAAGAAATTCAACCACAATATGAATGTTATGGGTAATGGAGTAATTGAGTCATGTCATGTCCAAATAATGCAAACATCATCTGCACCACCTTTTCAACTTACTCCTACCCAAAAACATCTCCAACCAATGTTGTAAGTACAATAACCAAGACCTATGAAATAAATACAATAACCTTTACCATTACAAACCCCTTCTCCGAAGAGAACAGTGCCTACACATCATGTTTTTAGTGACCTAGGAAAACCTATTGAGTTTGTATTTTACAAACTTACTGTTACTAATATGATTAGTTGGCCTACACCAAAGTATTATCCACAAGGCATTCCTTATCATGATTGGTACCATGAAAATGAATTATAAGAATATCATTGGGTCAATGGGCATAATATATGAAGATGTGTGTAAATCAATAATTTAATTGAGAATATGTTTGAGAATGGGAAGATAACATTGGATAATGGTGCTTCCACCTCCAATCAAACTCTTGGGATTTATCAAAACCCCTTTCCCCAACATAACACACAATAGCAACATAATAATCAGTAATAACAACAACATCAATTGGTGCAATAAAAAAATCAATAGTATAAAATTCAAAGGCCAAACTAGTAGAATCAATAGTATAACCCATAACATCAGAACAACAGATAAAACCAAGGTTAGAATGGTAACAACCAACAAACTTACCATGTAGTTGTATGTGACTAAAATAGGGTTATAGGTCATATTTCAAGGGGTAGCCTTAATAACATCTTCATTAATCTTAGACTAAGCACTAATCAATCTAGACCATTGCTAAATAATACCACTCAACGAAATCACATGGATAATCCTTATTTGGCCTAGGATTGCACATAGGCAAACCAAAAAATCAAGAATTCCACTTTTGGACCTTATACTAACAACTCGCCCTTGCCACATGACCATATATAAGTGCACTGGTAACTAAGACTTGTCCTATCTGGTCCCACACCATTCTCAACATTTGTTAGCAATTCTAGTCTAGTATCTAATCCTTATTATGGAATCACAACTAGAAGGTCAAAGATTACTATCATGAGCCCAAAACCATCTACCACTTTGCTTGTTATCCAACCACCATTCAACCTTAGAATAAACCATTTACCATTGGCCAAGACAAGAAGTTTGATATTGTGGAATAATTATAGAATACACTAGCATAAATTTCTATTTTAGATTCTGTATGAATGTCAACAATCCACAAAAACATTTTGAATGAGTTTTTAACCCAATGTTATCAGTGACATATCCCCTAAAATTTTCAATCTTTGTTTGGACACCTAGCTCCATCCCAACAAGTCACATTCAACAAAAGTGATATGTCTTCCCTTGGCCTGCTCCATAATAATCCATTATACATAGAAGTTTATATAAAGCAGCATAGAGTGAAGTGTGTCCTTATATAAAATAGATTAGGCCTCAACATAGTTTCTCTAAATTTCATCAAGCTTCTTGGGTATATAATGGTAGATCTCTAGCTAGAAATGATAACTATCAAAGCCTATGATAATCAAGAAAGAGAATCATGAAGCACCATGAGCTTACTAATTATCATTGGGCCTTTGACCCATGATACACTTTGCCATGTGTTTGATCTTGAGTTGTCATATAATATGCTTCTAAGTAGGCCTTGGTTACATGGGATTCATGTAGTCCTATCAACGCTAGAATAATGTATCAAATTTTTCCACTCAGGGATGGAAGTGAATATTCTAGGAGATTTACATCCATATGAACACTATAAACATCTTGAGGGTGAGTTTCAAAGCTACAACTACCAATACGACATGAATCCAAGTTCTAAGTAAGATAAAGGAAAGGCCATACTTATTTCTCCTCCACAAGATAATTACATAGATCCTAATACCTTGGATTCCCTATCCCACATGCTACCTCCTAAAGCTTCTAATTATTTCACCATTTTAGATAATGGCCCAAGGGAGTATGTGACCTATGACACCTTCCATATTTCCAATCTTAGACAAAATCTAAAGACCTTTGGCCTACCTAAAAGTACCCCACATATGCATTGGAAATAAAAGAAAAAATATAATGGACCCATCATGTTTGTACCAACATCTGGCCTAGAACCAGACCCTTTTAAAGGGGATGAATCATGGTTGTATAATGACAAACAAGTTGAATATTATAAAAGTGAAAATTATCCTATTTCCAATAAGATCATGGACCATCAATATTATGAAGGAAGAGGCCTCGAACTGAATCAACAAGGAACCATTGAGCCAATTTCCATGAATAAGTATAAAAGACCCTATGGACTTGGATTTAAACTCCCTAGGGATGACCCCACATATCTTATTTGAGTTCCATCACTAGTGGCTAGTAACGATGATTTCAATATCAAAGCAAATTTTGATCATAGCCTCACCTTTGATGACCTAGCTGAGGCTAACTTGTTTGATAGCAATGTCATATGTACTCTTACCCTAATCAATCATCACAACCCATTACCATTATATTATCCCTAGCTAATAGATTGGGACCAAAAAGAATCCAATTTGTCGATTGATGAGTTTCAAAATGATGAGGTATTCTATGAATTTTTAAGCCTTAGAGATGATGTTTTTTTGGGAGATCATAAAACAATATTCTCAATTATATTGGATTCTAAAGTGTATTTTGGAGAGCGAGTGAACACCCTTAGCCAAAAACAAATAAATAAAACATTGAAGTCCCAAAGTGATAACCTCTTTGAGTCACTTTATAACCAGGGAAAAAGTAAAGATAAAGGCCAGTCTAGTGGTGAAAACCTATATCAAGTGCCATTAGATGGGAGTGTTCATTTTTTTCAAAATTTAGACTAGGAGAACACCAACAATGTACTTGTCTATGGATCTGAGTTTAATTTTGCACAACAACAAATATTCAATCAAATTCTTCAATAATTTCTAACTAGTTTTATAACGTGGCTATATCTCCCATTAGGGGACTCATATTCATCATGACTAGGAGACATTGAAGACTAAGTCCTAATAGAAGACCATGATATAGTTCAATAGTTCAAGTATTTGCCTACTATCCTAGAAGATGGTTTGACCCCTCTAATCAAATATACAATAGATGTAAACATTAGGACTTCATCAAACCCAAAATGTATTAAATTAGTCATGTCCCTCACTAAGGAGGAACATGAAGTCTTTATAGCTCTGTTGAGAGAATTTGTAGATATCTTTACATGGGCTTATTCTGACATGTCAAGTTTGGACCCTGCCTTAGTTCTACATCACCTTGTGGTCAATCCTAATGCCAAACTGATGAAACAAAAGCTATGTAAGATACATCCTCTAATTATTTTCTGGGTAAATAAATATTTGGAAAAAATCTTAGAACCAAGATGTATCCAATCCATTGACTACTCAGAATGGATATCTAGTGGTGTATTTGTTAGAGAAAAACTTGAAGGAATTAGAATTTGTACTAATTTTTGAGACATAAACAAATCTTGTCCTAAGGATGAATTTCCATTACCTAATATTGACATGATCATTTAACACACAATAGGTTATTAAATTATTTTAATCATGGATGGATTTTCAAGATACAACTAGATCAGAATAGCACTAGAAGACCAACATAAAACATCATCCACCACTCCATGCAAAAATTTTGTTATTAAGTAATGTAATTTGGTCTTAATAATTCTATAGATACATATCAAATGTCCATGACTATCATATTCCATGATATGATGCATGATATTATTGAAGACTATGTCGATGACATATTAAAAAAATCTAAGACTAGGGTCAACCATCCAACAGTGCTACGTAGGATATTTAAAATACTGTAGGAGTATAAAGTTAGACTCAATCCAAATAAATTTGTGTTTGGAGTAACCTCAAGAAATTTACTTGGATTAATTATGTCTCTAAGGGGCATTGAAGTTGATCCAGCCAAATTCTATGCTATAATTGAGATATCACACCAACCAGTCTGAAGTAACTCCATAGTTTGTAGGGCAAGATTCAGTCAATCTAACAATTCATCTCTTAGCTAGTAGACAAGTGTCATCCATTTATACATATTCTAAATAAGGGAGTTTCATTTTAATGGGATGACCACTACCAAATATCTTTTTAACAACTCAATGACTATCTAGTTAATCCCTATTTTGTGACCTCATATGCCTGAAAAGCCATTCTTTTTATATCTATCAGCTACTAACAATGCCTTGGGGAAAATTTTAGCTCAACATGATAAAAATATAAAAGAGCATGAAATATACTAATTAAATTGTACCTTGGTCATATATGAACACAACTATGCACCTATTGAAAAAGCTTGTCTAGCCATGGTCTTCATATCTCAAAAACTACACCATTACATATTGAACAATAAGACCATGGTCATTTCAAAAGTCGATCCACTCAAGTATCTACTTTATAAAATAGATTTAAAATGTAGAAATACCAAATGTATCATGATTATTAGTGATTTTGACATAGAGTATGTCAATCAAAAGGCAATCAAGGGCCAAGTTTTTGTAGATCAACTTGCTGAAGCACCCCTTACAGACACAAAACCACTCACATTTTAATTTCCTAATGAATCCATAATGACCATCATTGACACACCTCTTTAGAAGAAATACTGGAAGCTATATTTCAATTTTTCATTTAATACACATGGATCAGGGGTAGGCCTCTTATTTATCATACCATAGGGGGATCTAATCCCTAAATCATTCAAAATAAGTTTTCCTTGTATAAACAATGTAGCTAAGTATAAAGCATTTGTTGTAGGACTTTGAAAAGTAGTATAATGGAATATATCTCATATGAAGGTTTATGGTGATTCTTATTTAATCATAAATCAAGTCATAGACCATATTCAAACTAAAGATGACAAGTTGGTTCCATATAAAGCTATGGTCGACACTCTCAAGCAAGAAATTGTTGACATTTAGTTTGAATATATACCAAGAGATAGTAATAGAATTGCAAATGCCATGACTACTATCAGCTCACTAATTCAACAAATAGGCAAAGCTAAAGAGTATAAGTTCCTCGTCAATAATTTATTCACATAACCTCATGAGCCTTCAACCATTGCAATGATTTGTTATATTGTTGGTCCAAATTATATCTAGTACTTAGGCCTTTACAACTACCTTCAAGACCAATTTTTACCACCTAACCTATCTCAAAAACAAAGCAAATCTTTCATTCAATATTCCACTCATTATACTCTACTTGGATCCACCCTTTACCACTATAGTTTTCATGGAACTCTACTTCATTGTTTAACTTCAGCAAAGTCTACACTAGTGTTAAAAGAATTTCATGAAGGAGTATATGCAGCTCATTCTAACAGGGCAGTCTTATCCAAAAAGATATTTCATACTAGTTATTATTGGCCCAAAATGGATGCAGATGTAGTTACATATGTAAAGAAGTTTGACAAATGTCAACATGTTAATTTGATTCATGCCCCAACATAAATTTTTAAACTAATGTTGGTGAAATAGCCATTTGCTATATGGGGACTCAGCCTCATTGGGAAAATCAACCCCACTTTATATAATGGCCATAAATATATCCTTATTGCCACTGATTATTTCAATAAGTGGGTTGAAGCTATACCCCTCACTTGCATGATTGGAAAATAAATTTCCAAGTTCATCTTCAACCATCTCATTTGTCACTATGGTATCCCCTCTGACATTATATCTAATACTGGAAGATCACTCAAGAACAAGGATGTTGAAAAGCTATGTATAAAATATAACATCACACAACATTTTTCTATAGCATATTACCCTCAAGGTAATGGCCAAGATGAAGCATAAAAAAAACCATTGTCAATTTCTCAAAAATATTGTCAATGATGTTGATCATCATTGATACCTTCAAATATTCCCTACCCTTTGGGCATATCATACCAATCACCATACCCCCATAGGAACCACTCCATATTCACTTGTTTATGGTATAGAAGTCATCCTTCCCATTGAGGTCAAGTTTATTTCACTACGCATATCTTTCAAGTATGTCCTAGATGATCATGACTATCGAGTAGCTCACTTGCAAGAGCTAGACTTATTTGATGAAAAATACATAGCTGCACTCAACAATCTTTAGGCACATCAGAACTGACCCAAAAGCCATTATAATTGACATGTCAAGTATAAAACATTCTAACTTGGTGATCATGTTCTTAAATAAAACCAAAATAATATCATGAATGAGAAGAATCATAAAGGTAACTTCAAACCAAACTAGATAGGACCTTTCATCATTATTGTAGATTATGGATCAAGAGCATACAAACTTACCACACTAGATGATGATGACCTTCCTAAGCTGATGAATATTATTCACCTCAAGTGGTACAACACTTGAGTGATAAGGTTTATTATCTATAAGGACCATTTTAGTGGTGCCATTTTATCACTATTATTCTTGGTATAAATATTATTCTTATATATCCTCTTAGCTGTATCTTTTTTACCATCTTGTTCTATTAACAAAACATGTTCTAAATCCTATCCACCCAACCTATTTGACTTTTATTATTATCATTCATTTCACATTTTTAGCACCAAGGAATCTAATCAATTTCATGAGTTGTTTCAAGTACATTAGACAAATATCATATTTTGGATTAGTAAGACAAAAAAATTGGTATTTTCATTCTTCATTTTTTATTCCTTTCTTATCACCGGTCGTGCTACTAATTATAACCACTATTTCATAAATTAGTACCATTTATCCATGTCATTATGTCCTATTTATAAATACCTATGGTAAAACTAGGGGCAACATTTTTTATTGAGCCTTGACATACCAACTTGCCACTTCCTATGCCATACTATGACTTTCTACCAAATATCCATGTTTTTTTTAGTTGACTACTACACTAGTTGAATTCCTCTACTGTAGGGTAGAACTACAATGACTTGAGGTCCTACTCTAGGACTATGTAGGTAGTGATCAATACTTATTGAGGTCAACTCAATCACCCTTTACACCACACTCTCACCATTTTATGAGTAACCTAGGTTTGAATGCTCTCACTATTTTTTGAGCTTGAACCATTTAGTGTCTCATCATTCTTGATCAAGTTGACATACTTCAAAAAATTCTAAAAACATTTATAAACCTGGAAGAAAATAAAAAAAAACATTGACCACTTATTTTCTTTAAGGATTCTGGGAACCTTTACTAAGTTGTAATAAAATCAATTATTTCTTAGTTTTCCCATCCTTTTTGGCCTTTTTCTCTCATGCATTTAACATTTTTAAAGACTATTCATATTCGTATATCACATCCATTATGTTTGTTTTCATTAGTTATCACATTCTTCCCATTCCTTGGGAGAACTACATTTGGGCTAAAGTTTTTTATTGGATATTACATCTATGGAACTATGTAGGTAGCATCAAATTTTTTAGTGCATATGGATACAAATCAATCACCCACTTCCTTTTCTTATATTTTCCCATTTCATTCATTTGTTAAGTTGTCACCTATTTTATATGGGTAATGTTTGTTTGGTTTCTATTGTCTTGTTTGTTTATTTGTTTCTACTTATTTTGTTTGTTTATCTACCTATTTGTCTACTTTCAAGACTGTTACCTTGATTTAGTTTATGTGTGTTCATTGGGTGATTCCTTGCCCACATTTATACTTGAATCCATCAATATTCATATGTTTACATTGTCATCATGGTTTCTATCATTGGTGCATTGTTTTCTATTTGAGTATTGGATTTTAGAAGTCAATCCATATGCATATTTTAGCCAAGTCTTCATGATGTTATACCATGATGCCGACTGACACGTGTTACAATAAACCTTAGCTTCAAGAAGTCTATTCATTAATGGCAACATCAATATATCTGTGACACTGACATCCTAATTTAATCCCAATCATATCCCAAACACTATAATTAACCGTAAAAGAATGTAAACCTTTATTAGTTTAGACGAGCATCTCCTTACTAGTATGTTATTCCAATTCATCATTACCCTCTGTAATTTAATTACCATCATCAATCAGCTGATCCATCATGTTTTCCATGATCAGGGTCCAATGATTATAACTACCTATGGGCAAATTATTGCACATTGTCCCACCTACATTTATTAATGATTATAACCACCTTTGGGAAAATCATTGTGTTGTCACCACTTTACTTTTTCTACCCATATAAGGACATATTATCTTATTTTTCTATCCTAACTGGGATAGCTCCATATTCTCAATGATTATAACTACCTTTGGGCAAATAATTATGTTATCATACCACGTTGTCACTATCAAGGTACAATGCTTATAATCACCTTTGGGAAAATCATTGCACACCATCCCATTTACATTCTCAATGATTTTGACTAATTTTTTAATATCATTATGTTTTCACCCAATCATCTTTCCTTCATTTGGTCCCCTCGTTTCACTTCTTTCTTTTTGAGGGACCATTTATTGACCTAGTTGTGCCAATCATTCCCTCGAGGGAGAATCATACAATTAGTTTATCATCATTACAATTGTAGGCATACATGACCTTTTCATTATTTGAGAATATGTTACTATGCTTATAGCTTTCAATGCCTTTCTAAATAGGGTCAAACTATAGACACCTAAATCTGGGCACCGATAACCTCCAATCAAGATTTTGACCAATTTCCACCAAAATGCACAATTTGGCTTAAAAATACTAAAATGCATTAAATAACTTGAAATTGATATATTAAAGTGCTGATTTTGGTGATAGTATCATTAAATGGGGAGATTTAATTTATGGTTGAGCTAACTTTGATCAGATCGTTTGAGTAAAAATGCCAATTTTACACCTGGTTGCTTCAGATTGCTCTTTCCTATTGAATCTTTTTCACAATACATGTGCCTTTGTTATTTGTTTTTGGTAACATCACAAATGGTATAATGGATCCAACTCATCTAAAATCACATTCTAATTCCAATCCAGTCAAATTTTGGACCAATAATAAGGCGTTCTAATCAATTTGAGTAATTTATGCACAAGGTGCTTAATCATGCTTAGAGATAATTAATTTAAATCAAGGCCTAATTAATAATTCCATGGAAACTTGTTGAATACTTATTTTTTTAAATGAATATTTAATATCTACATCATCAGGTGACCTCATTTCTTGGGAAGACATCCCTAGGCCATAAATGCCACAAATATCAAGATTCATGCCTCTCATGCCTCATCAATGCCCTCCATGCTTCTTAATTGCTCCTCTATCCAAAATATTGATGAGCCTATTTATGAATTTTAATTACATAATTAGATTAATCCTTATCCACACATCTCAATCTTGAGATAGATGGTTCAAGTTGATTCTACCCATTTGTAAAATCTATAAATAGGAGGCCTTGCCACATGAATTTTAAGTCTTGATCATACAAAATTATGATGAAAAAATGATTCCAAAAGCTATTGTAATTATTGTTACCATTAAAAATTGATTCCAAGCCAAGCCAATCCAAATCTAAAGGTGCCAAGAGGAGGTGGAGGATATTCAAGCTCTATTGCAACAAAATTCATGAGCACAAGCCAAGAAAGCCACTATAAAGGCATTTGTAGCATCCAATAAAGGTGAAGGATTATTGTTTTTCCTTAATTTTTTATTTTTTTGTTATTAATCTCACCCTAGTAACTAGGAATGAAGGTGTTAGTTTAGTGTGTTTTTAGTCAATTTGTTTTGTTCATTTTATCACTAACACAATACTAATCTCCTCTTCTTAGTCAAATTCCTAGTTCACATAATAACTCTTGCCTTATAGGACCTCTGTACTGATTGGAATTAATATCTTGAGCATACATAATTGCTTCTCCATAATAAATATGTCTCCTAAGAAGCATAGGCAAAGATACCCTACTTCACAGTGACCTACCATGGTGTGAAAGCAAGAGTTTCCCATAAATCCTCATATTCTCTCTTCTCTTTAGTCATATTATACTTGTGGTTGTTCTTCTTCTTCTTAAGATTTAGAGAAGCAACATGATCATCCACTAAAATATTTTCCTCTAAGATTGGATTGGCAATACATGGAGATAACATAAATTCATGACATACCTTTTCATCTATAAAATCTTCCTTGAAGTTTGGATCCTTATCACTAGGCACTAACAATTGATTTTCTTTGCATGATACTTTCTCACCAAAATTAGGATGATCATTTTTATCCATCCTTAAGTCAAAACTAGCCTCAACCAAAACTTTGGTCTTCTCTTTGAGCTTGATCTCTTTAATTTCAACATGAGCAGACAATGATAGCCCTTGGCATTCTTCAACTTTTGAAAGATTCTCCACCATAGAAAATAGATTACTTAGACCTATAGATTCATCATGATTCATATTATCACCATTGGTTTCCACGGGTTAACTTACTTTCCTCCTTGCATTCTTGGAACCTGATTGAACCTTTTCTGACTTAAAGGCATTTTCTTACAAAACCTAGCAATGTGACCTCTCTATTCACAATTGAAGCATACCATAATTTTATCAAAAAGCTCTTTTTGCATTTATATATTTTTATAAAATATTTCAATGTGTCCTATGTCATAACTACTATAGTACTCAACATTTTTTGAAGGGAAGTCAACTTGTCTTATCCTAAAATGATAAAATTTTGCAAAGTGTCCCACATCATGATAGTTGAAACACTCAAACTTGCTCACACATGTTGACTAATGACTCCCATCATAGTTCTAAGAAAATTCATTTCTAACAGGTCTCTTACATTCTCTATCCATATGACCAAATTATTTATAAGTATAATAATAACCATTGTAATTTACATATCTCATGGCATTTGGTTGTCTAATTTGTTTTATCTTCAATCTGAAAGCACCTTCATTCCTTGTATGATTATTTGTCTTTAAAGGATGATCCATCTTGCTCTTTTTGACCTTCATTTCAACTTGAGAAGCAACTTTGGCCTCTTCATTAAAACCCAATCCAAATCTATCACTAGGTAACTTTTGACTCATTAGAAGATCATCTAGATCATTAGAACTTTTATCAAACTTGACAAATGATTTCACCTTGCTTGTAAACTTCTCTAACTCATATTTAAAATACATAATCTTATAATCATACCTTTAACATTATTCTTCTTTATCTCTTAGACTTATAGACATAAATTATAGCTTAGAATTGAGGAACATAATAACACCTTCATGCTCTCTAGAGTATTCAATCAATCTTACCTCAAAGTTACTAAATTATTCTTCATAATATTTGAGTTTAGATTTCATATTCTTATTAACCTTCTTCTCTATCTTTAGTTCTTAAAGAGCATTCATCAACTCAGTCTCATAATTTGCCTCTTCTTTATCATCATCTAAATCAATCTAAGTAGACTCCATTTGATGTGAGAACTTCCTTCTTTAGCCATGAATAGGTTTTATCTTCAATAAGACCATCATCTTTATGATCATACTCTAAGTCACTGAATTGACTCTCTTCTGATGAGATACAATCCTCTTTAGTGTAGAGACTCTTATTGTCTTTAGAATACTTCTTATTATTATCAAACCTTATAAATCTCCTTTTGTTTTTACCAGACTTGGATGATCTCTCACCATCATCTTGACCTTGATCATGATATTCATCAATATCCTTCTTGTACTTAAGAGTTAACTTATTATCAAAATATCTTACATCTCCACAATTGAAACATTTGAAAGGAAACTTACCCTTATACTTGCATGAACCTGTTTTGAATTTCCTTGTAAACAAAGCAATTAGTTTATCCTCATAAATATTATAAATTTCATCTTCCTTGGGTTTCTTACCTTGGAAATCCCTTTTTAGATTCATCTATATTTTGAATGTTGCTTCCTTCTTTGATGGTATATCATCATTTACTCTCATTTCATATGCAATAAGGGTACCATGTAATTGATCCATATTTAACTGAGTAAGATCATGAATTTCTTCTATAGTAGATACTTTTGGATTAAACTTGAGGGATAGAGACCATAATACCTTTTGAAATACAATATCCACTTCAAGGTTATCTCTAAGACCTCTAATGGTGTTTACAATCTCATCAACTCTCTGTATAAAGGATGCCACATAATCTTCTTCTTTCATTTTGAGGCTCTCAAAGTATCTTTGATGAGTCTACAACTTTGCCAACTTAATGTTAGAACCTCCTTCAAAAATAGTCTTAAATTTATCCCATATTTCCTTGGTATACATTCAATTAATTACTTTGGTTAACTCATTTTCTATAAGACCACAATTGATGGCATTTATTGTCTTAGAGTTATTCTCAAACAACTTCTTGTCTACAACACGAGATAGAGGAATAGCAATAGCAATATAACCATACAAAATAGATTATCATACATCAAACCCTAGGGACATAATGTATGTCTTCATCCTATCACTCTAAAATACACAATTGGATCCATTAAGCATCGGTGCTTACTTAGTATAAAAACCACCTTGCACATTCTGACTAGCCATTATACCTTGGATCACCATCAAGCTATCAATCCTTTACCAAAGGACCTTACTCTGATACCAATTTTTATAGGTACAATACATTTATATGGGGGTTAATTATTGGTGGAAAACAATCCAATTAAATTTACAAACCCTTTAAAATACTTAAGCAATCAATACAATCATTCATGAAGCAAATAGATCATTCATAATAGTGAATAATGAACATAATGCAAGATCACATACACAACATAAGATCTACATGGGAAACCCTCTTGGGGAATAAAACCCACTCTCAATCTTTCAAACATAGACTATTATCCTATAAGATGATTATAAATAAGAGAATGATCAATTCCTTCTTAGCAAGAACCTTGGTCAAGTCTTTTTAACCTAAGTCCTTTAGTGAAACAATAGTTCTACAAGGAGCACCTATGCCTAAGATGATCAATTCATTTTTAACACCTATTAGATCAACTCATTTTGAACTAAACCCTTGATCAAGTCCTTCTAACCAAAGCTCTTTAGTGAAACCCTATTTCATAAGGAGCAACTACCCTTAAGGAAGATCAAGTCCTTTAGACCCTCCTTGAAATGAATACTTCCACCTTAGAACTAACATCTTTAACACATGATCATGGAACTCTAAGTATCTAAAAATTGCATAAAATATCTCTCTAACTCATATAGGCCTCTTACATAGGCATTCCATAATCTCTTTCCTTCACTCAAACAGTCCTTATATACATAATCAAATCTCTTTACACAACTTCAAACTACAAGAAAACTATATTGTCATAAAAAACATGAACTATAAATCATACCCATAGTACGTAATCTTCTCTACTCATCAACCTAATATCTTATCACTTTTACTCTCCTCTCTTTTCTTTCTCTCTCCAACTCTCTCACATACAAGCCTCTATAAAATCTAGAAATCATCACATTTAGTTTCACTATTTATATAATAATCATGAATATCAAATTATAGGTTGGAAATTGTAATTGACTTAACCATTAAGGATTATCTCACATCATAAAATTGTTTAAAAAAATATTCATAGGTTGGCCATAGAACCTATGGGTCACCCTTAAACAACTATACCTTTTAATAAGGCCCTTGTAACTCTTACAAGTCTCATGAAGACTTATTCACTCATTTATCACTTCATTGAGAAAATAAATAAACATATTACCACTTCCAAATACATAGGTATACTCTTTATGTCCCCTAGGACATCCTCAAATGATCACAATCACTCATGCTCACCTTTACATATGTTCAAACAACTCAATCATTGACCTAGACCATAGGAACACTATGAACAAACACGTAATCAACTCTTAAATTTTTTTGATATAGAATAACAATTTATCACACCTTTAAAAACCACATATAACATCCCCATGGAGTCTAAAACACTCCCAAATATCTAATTCATTGTGAAACATTGAAACAACATCAACACAAGCTCAATTACCCTTCTCAAGTTACTTCTAAAACATGCATGAACACATAGTAAACTTTGAACCTTAAACACACATACATATCTTAAAATTATGTTCATTATATGTGCCATGGATTCATCTTTATCTTTTATTTTTATAGCATGAGAAAATTCATCCTGGATCAAAAGTTATGGTCCAAAAACCATAGACTAGTTTTCCTTGTTAAATTCAAATATTTAAATGTAAACAATCATAGTTAAAATTTGACCACTTTGATCGCATCTTGTGTCTTCACTTATAAAATAAATTACACACCATTGATCTTGTATAAAATTTAATGCATAGGCATCAATGCTCAAATGTTAAATATCTGACTCTTGACCTCATCTCATGTAATCTGGAAGCTTTGACTCAACATGCTTTATCGATATTTTATACGTATCTCAATATTCAACAATGTTAAATAGCTATCACTTTGACCTATTAAATTTAATACACATAATTTATCTCTATCTCTATGATCACCTACTCACCATTGATCCTTGGAAGAAGCTCTTTATTTATCTCTGCTCATCATTAAACATCAGGTACTTATCCTCATCTCGAAGATTTTTGACTTCTTAGAGAAACACACACCATCGATGTTACTAAAAATTTAACTTGTGAAAATTTTATTAGGTATGGGAACCTTAATTATCTTCCTAAAATTCCAACTGTTCAAATTCATGTCTTTTGCTATGCTTGGATACATGATTTGAAATTTAGACCATATGATCTCCTTACATAGGAGAATCCAACCATATAAAATACTGTTCATGAAACTCTCACATGTGTAAGATATATGTCCATTAAAATTCCTTCTCAAAATCTTCTGTCACAAATCCAACTATGCCAAAAATCTATTTGGAAGACCAACTTTGAACATGCATATCTTTTGACATGCTTCAATGCATGATCCAAAATCTAGTACAAATTAACTAAATTCAAAACTAAATAAACCCATATGATCAAATTTTCCTAAAACCTTCACACGTGAAAGATATAAAACCATCAAAATTCCTACTCATATTTTATATTCACATTAAAATTTGTCTAAGTATGTAAAAACACAGTCAAACTATCTGGGAGCCCAACTTTACATATGCATATCTTTTGTCATGCTTTGTTGCATGATTTGAAAATTAGCATTAAAAACTAGGCACAAAAATGAATAAACCCATATGATCACCTTCTCCTAAAATATCCACACATGAAAGATATAAACTCATCAATATGCTTACTCAAATCTTTCTTGCCTCATGCAAATTTGGCTAAGTATGGGAAAATACTGTCAAACTACCTACGAGCCCAACTTTGTCCTTGCATATCTTTTTATACACTTTGGTAAATGACCTAAGATTTAGCACATAGAAACTAGGGACTAGTTTGATCACAACCATATTACCAACTCCCTTTGACTCATTCCCATGTGGTAATAATGATGTCATCAAAATTTCTACTTAGATTTTCTACCACTATACCCAAAGTGTCTAGATAAAAACTATGGACAACCAGATGAGTTCCACTTATGTACACAATCACTCAAATATTAAAAAACATCTAGGAAACCTATTACGCATTATCAATAATCCATACTCATCCCTAAACATCTTTAACCATTCCAAAATAGAAGATCAACTAAGCATACTAGGATAAGCACATTGCACACTTTGTCATTGTCACTTAGACTATCAAGGCACTTCATCCACTCACTTGGACACCTCCATGACATCATCATGACATCACTAACAACTCTCAAACATAATATTACTCATTATTATTATTATTATTATTATTATTATTATTATTATTATTATTATTATTATTATTATTATTATTATTATTATAGGTATTACCCTTGATATGTTGCCTTTTGTATTTAGGTTATCTTCATTTGAAGTGTCCTTGTTGTAGTCAAACTATGACTCTTAAATATTTGTTTTGGTTTTGCATAAAATTTTAGTTGTCATGGAAATGGATCCATATTTTTTTTAAATAATTTTATCCATATCCTTTCATTTGGAGGAATGTGATCCTTGGGGATTGGTCCATGCTTCCTAAAAAATTCACTCAAATTTAGCATTTTTTTAGTGTAAATTATTATTTTAATCTAGATAGAAAGAAATGTTATTTTTGATAACTTTATAAGGGTAAATAATTTATCTACTTTTTATAAGGTTATTTATGGATGTGAATCCTATTATGATAGATAGGGTTAAGAATATATAAATAAATAAACACAAAGGTGATAAACATATCTATAGCATGCCATTCAATTACAAAACTCAAATAGGACATATAGTAAATTTATTATACTAAGATATGTTAAAAAAGGAAAGTACAACTATGCTAAATATGTAAATGAAAAATAAATAAGATACTTATATGGTTATGATGTTAATAGAGATTTAGATCAAAAATGGGTAGGAATCAAACTAGAAGAATATTCTAGAACAATCACCAAATTATAGATTAAGTGTCTTTATAATTGTAGATACTTGTGTCAACCTAGGAAGGTTGTGTTGATGCTAGTGTATGTATTAGATGTAGGTTTCCTATATGTAATACTTGTTGAAACATGATGTGACCACTTATATGCTTCTAGGTTTTTTGTCACTTTCACTTTGGTGCACTCATATTGGGGTCATGGAATGTTTTTTCTTATCAAATGATAAAACCCTAGTTATTCATCTTCATAGTGGCTATGGTAAAAATGGGTTAGTGGGCACCTAGTGTCAAGTTACCCTAAATACCTCTCTATCAATGAGCAATGTCTAAATAGCTAATACTCTAAATAAGGCCTTTGACTTATGTAGTTATACCCTACATGTTGGATTGTGTGTGAATAATTCAATATGTGATAAGCAAGTACAAAAATGACCTAGCTTATAACTTATAAAATATAGCTCTTGGGTGCTCCTTCAATACTTAATACTTATAGATATGTTTTCCCTATGACTAATATAACAATAGGAAAAAATAGGGAAGCTTTATTGAGAGGATCCTCCTACAACATATTAATGAAAATACATGAAAAAGTAGATTAATTTACTAAATATGTATGAAATAATATATTTTTATGATTAGCAAAAACACTAAAGGAATTATATTGATCACAAACCACTTCAAGGGGGCAACCTCCTTTGAGAAAATATAAATACAAATAATTTTTGGATGCCTTTATTGTCCTTAACACTTACTTATATACTAAGTCTAATCTAAGCAACTAATGCATCCCATGAATGTGGGATAGAATAAAATGCTCACATGATGACTTACAAATAATATATATTCATAGAAACTAGTATAATAACAAATTAAAGAGAAGGGGTTGCACAAGTTCCTAACATCCCCTCCCTCTTCAAAAATGTTTTGTCTTCAAATCTTTAGATGTCGGAATTGGTGTTGAATTTGAAAGAGTGGTTCTCATATTGCATACTTTGGTTGCATTCAATGCCACTAAATTAATACCTATATGATTGAGAGGGAGAGAAGTTGGTATGTGTGCCTATCCAAGATTACCTCTAGTTCAAGAAGGATGGATCCTTCATTATCAAGTCTAGTAAAACAATCTACACTATGATGTTTATACCAAGAGCTTTCTTCAGATAAGAGATATGAAATACTGATGAACTTAGGAAGAAGGTTGGAGATCCAACTATTAAGAAATTGACCCAATATTTTGGAGAACCTTGTATGACCCATAGAACTTGGGAGATATCTTATGATGCCCTTCTAGTTTTAAGGAGGATTTCTTGTATGGATATAGGTGAATAAAAACCATATCACCTAATTGAAATTTGCACTTATAATGGTGTTCATCCTATTGTTTCATTCTATGTTGTGCCATATGAATATTATCCCATAGGGTGATGAGGATATGATCCCATGTTTAGAGAAGCATGTCAACTTCTTGAATTAGTGAACTATTAGGGGTGTGTAGAAGGAGTATTAGTGGTGCTTAACCATAGACTACTTCATAAGGATTAATTTTAGTTGAAGTGTGGTAGGAGGTATTGTACCACCATTCAGGGAAAGGAAGCCACTTTTCCCATTAGTATTTTTATTCTGAGGTAAAGCAATGAAGGATAGTTTTCAGGAATTTATTGATAATTTAATTTTGGCCATCCATTTGTGGATGATACCTAAAACTCATCTTTAGTTAGGTGATGATGCATCGAAATAATTTTTTTCCAAAAATGGATGGTGAAGGTTGAATCATGATCTGAGACAATGGAAGAAGGAATGCCATGAAGATGGAAAATCTGGTCCAAGAAAATTTATGTGACTATGAAGGCGGTATAAGAATGGTTGAGGGCACAAAAATGACTATATTTAGAGAGGCAATCAACCACAACTAAGATCACTATTTTCCCTTTATATTTAGGGATCCCCTTAATGAAATACATAAAAATATCTATCCAAATCTTGGTAGAGATGGCCAAGGGTATAAGCAACCTAGGAATGAGTGTGGTGTCACCCTTGTTACATTGGTAGGTATCACATTTAGCCACCATCTATTGAATTGCATTTTTAATTCCATTTTAAAAGAAGTTATGGTGTGCCCACTCATAATTTTTGAGAAACCATCAGTGTGCTACAAATGGAGAAGCATGGAGTTCATAGAACACATCCTGCTAAATATCTATACTTTGGGGAAGCACTAGACAACCCTTATATCATAGAGAAGCACCATCCCAATAATAATGCATTACTACAAAGGGGTTAGCGGCCAATTATTAAATGATTTGAGATAATGAGAATTCATTGACATACCCTTGTAAATCATCCAACCAATTTAGAATAGGCATGGAAATATCTAAAAATAAAGTTTGGTCCACAAATGTGTGAGACAAAGCATCAGCCATAATATTATCCTTACCCTTCTTGTAAGTGATCTCATAGTCATATCCCATGAGTTTACTAACCCATTTATATTTTGATGGGGTAGAGACCCATTTTTATGGAAAAAATTTTAGACTTTGGTGATCAATTATGATGCAAAAATGATTCCCCAGTAGGTATGGCCACCACTTTTGTACTACATGAAAAATGGCCATCATTTCTTTCTCATAAGTAGAGAGTAATAAATTATAGCCAGAAATGGCTTCACTAGTGAACACAATGGGACATCCTTCATGGAGGATAATAATTCCAAGTCCATTGCCACAACCATCACTCTCGGTAGTGAAGGTCTTGAAAAAAACTGACATAGCTAGAATAGGGATAGTACACATAGCTTATTTTAATTCTTTAAATACACACTCAATAGCTTGTGTCTATGTAAAATCATCCTCTTTCAACATAGATGTTAGTAGAGCCACAATATTTTAATAATCCTTGAAAAACCTATGATTATATCTAATCAACCCCAAAAAACATGGAAGCTCTTGAGTGTCTGAGGATGAGGCCAATTTGTCATGGCAACTATTTTTTGGGGATCCACCTAAACCCCTTGCACTGAAAAAATATACACAAGATACTCCATTTCATCCTAGCTAAAAGCACATTTGAAATATTTTGCATAGAGGTGATGATCAAAGAGAAGTTATAGTGTGATCTCTAGATGTCAGAGATGCTCAGACCATGTTTTACTATAGATGAAGATAGCATCGAAGAAGACCATAATGAATTTTTATAGGTAAGGCTAAAATAATTTTATTCATTAATGCCTAAAATGGTGAAGGATCATTAGTGAGGCTAAAGGGCATGAGTATAAACTCATAGTGGCCATCATGCATATGAAAATTTGTCTTAGGGATATCATCCTCATGAAGTCAGATCTAGTGATATCTAGAATGGAGATCCAACTTGGAGAAAAATGAGAACCATGAAGCTCATCAAGAAGCTCATAAATTATAGGAATTAGGAACTTATCCTTAATTGTGATGTGATTAAGTCATGTAATTAAATTTAGAGGTGCCATAACCCATCTTTTTTATGAACAAGGATAACTAGGGAAGAATATGGGTTGGTACTGGGGTGAATAATGCCTTACTTCAATAAATATTCAATGAGCATCTTGATCTCAATTTTTTGATAAAATGGGTAGTGATAAAGCTTGATGTTTGGATTAATTATTTTATTAAGGATCTAAATATGGTGGTCCTCTATCCATGAAGATGGCAATCCCACTAGTTTGGCAAAAACACCTGCATACCTCAATAGAATGGTTTATAGATCAGGAGTAGTGGAGATCATTGATGGTTGAATTTGAAAGGAATGAAGTTGGGTAATGATGCTATGTGAATTATAATTTAAAATATTATCCATGTGATGTGAACTTATAATGCTGACAGACCTTGGTTGTAAGCCTTTAAATGTGTGTTTTTGCATATTGTCTAAAATTGCATCCAAAGTTTAGCAAAATCCCATAAGATGGGTCCAAGTGTGCATAACCATTGGGCTCCTAAAATAACATCACATCCACCTAAGTGAAAGTCAAACATGTTAGAGAACAAATTATAATATCCAATAGAGATACACATATTATGAGAACTCCTTTTTCAAGGTAATGTGTCCCCATTAGCAATCATGACTTCAAAGTTGGAGCAAGGATAGATGAAATAATCACCCTGTTTGGCAATCCAAGGGTTAATGAAGTTATGGGTGCTACCCAAATCAATGAGTATTGTGAGGGGGAAATTATTAAATTAAACCATGACCACATGGTTTATGGGGTGGTGATTCATGCTAAGGCATGGAGAGAGATATTTTTTTGGTCTTCTTGTGAAGTAGGTTCCATAATCGGTGGAGTTTCTTTAAAATTATCTATTATATCTTGAGCATATTTGAAAAATTTAGTTTTAGGTATAGAATCCACATCTAATAGGTAGAGATTTTTCTCTACACATCAAAATCCCTGAGTGAGTTTGTCATCACAATATAACATATTCTTTTTTCTCTACAAGCTTGCATCTCTACTTCAGTCAAATGCTTGATAGAAGTGATTCTGGGGGCTGACATTGTTTGAGATCATTATGGAGTTGTATTTTTGAATGGATAAAAATTGGATTTGAATCATTTTTTATCTATGATCTTGTCATCTACCAACTTAGCCAACCCTCAGGTTTTAATCATTGTGTTAAGCCATAACATTTTGACCTCCGAGAAAATCACATCTTTCAATCCACTAACAAAGTAACTCCTAAAGAATTCATCAGATAATCTCATTGTTTGATTGGCCAATTTTTCAAATTATATTTGATATTCTCTCATAGTTCCTATTTGGCAAAGTTTATTGAGTGTCTAGTGAATTCATCAAAATCACTAGGGCCAAACTATTTCAAAATGAGGGTGCAAAAATTGGTCCATACATGCTCATCATGAGCCTTGGTATACTAATGATACCATTGAAGGGTCTCATCTTCCAAGTGAAAGGATGCAAGTGGGACCTTGTTGGAATCAAAAGTATTATGTAGACTAAAATATTTTTTTGCCTGATAGATCCATCTAGTTAGATCTACACTATTGAATCAAGGAAAATTAAGCTTTAGCCCATAAAAATTACTGGAAGAAGAAAACTTGGTGTCTGAAGAGGATTCTATATGTCATCTATCATTCATGGTGGTATGTTGAAGACTAAGGCTAAGAATGTTTTCATCAAGATATTTGATGTAAATCTTAAGGGAGAAATTTCATCCTCCACATTTTTTGCTCTTGTTTAGGTTACTACCATGACCAAAATAAAAGTTTTTTTAATTTTCAGAATGGGTAAGAAAACTAAAGTTAGACATGTTTAGCAAGGGAATTTTTGAATTTGGGAAAAAATGGAATGGGTAAAGGTACTTTTACTTTAAAAAATTCATAGTATGAGTATGATTGACGAAGGTGAGGATAATTTTAGGAGTGAAAATGGAAAAACTAGAAAATTTATCAAAGAGGGTCAAAGGATTAGAATCAAGGAGATAAACACTATGGAAAAAAATTTAGGAAAATGAAAAAAAATAGAAGTTATGGCAAAACCCAAAAAATGGGTAAATGGAGATTTACAAGAATGAGGAGTGGAATCAGGATATGGGACCTCAAGGTATAAAATGTAGGGAATATAATTTTAGGTGTTAGAATAAAATTTGAGGATCAACAGGGCTATAAATGTAGAGTTATGAAAAAAAATGAGTATGCTGAAATTGTATGACAAGTTTTTAGATCTGATATAGTAATGTTCTGATACTCTATTGGTAATATGCTCAAATTGGTATAGCAAGTTTTTTGATACTCTACTAAAAATATGATATGACAATTTTCTAATATTATGTTGGTAATATGTTGAAACTACTACAATAAGTTTAAAAATCTGATATGGCAAGTTTTCTAATACCCATGGTAATATTCTAAAACTGATAAAAATAGGTCCCAAGTTTTAATGGTTTACTAATGGTTTAAAGATATTACTCTAACCACCAATGTTTTCTAAATGAGTACCGCTCTCCAAAAAAAAATTGGCCATAAATTCATCTTTCAGTGATAGCTCTTGGTTTTCCTCATGAATGGGAACTACTCAATTGAGAGGGGATAGTTTCCCATTTCACTGGTAGGTCCTCTCAATGGGCCAACTACTTTTGGGTTCTTATAGTACTCCTCACAATGAGTTTTATGAATTTTACCCAAGCACTTCCCACATTTATGCGGTCAAGCTTTAAACCTGATCTAAAATAGATTATTATGATATAGAAAATTACTTAAATTAAATATGCAGTAGAATAGAGTTAAGACTTTCTAAAAAATTACTTAAATGGATGATGTATCAGAATAAATTTAAGACTTTTTGAAGGAAAAAAGTGGCCTTGGAAATCACTCTAATACTTGATGAGAGGATCCTCCTACAATAAATTAATGAAAATGCATGAAATAGCAGATAAATTTATTAAAAATGTATGAAATAACATATTTCTATGATTAGCAAAAACACTAAAGGAATTATATTTCATCATAGGCCACTTTGATGAGGAAACCTTCTTTGAGCAAGCTCAATACAAATAATTTGTGGATGCCTTTATTGGTCTCAAAACTTACTTATATGCTAAGTCTAATCTAAGAAACTACTACTTCCCATGAATGTGGCATTAAACAAAATTCTCACGGGATGACTTGAAAAGCATATACATCCATAGAAACTAATATAATAACAAAGTAAAGAGAAGGGGTGACATGGGTTTCTAACATTTTCTCACTTGAATGCTTGATTAAATACTTTTGATAAGTTACATGGTGAGTAAGTAATAATTTTCTAGGTGAGGAATGAATGAAGTTTGATATTATGTTTATACTAATCCCTTTAGAGAATAGCTCACATAATAACACTTAGTTTTAACATTAGGATATGTTTCATTTTCAATTTAGAAAAAATTTAGTGTATTGGACAATTGTGTCAAAGAAGGACACCTCATCAACATAGGTATCTTTATTAGACATAAGTGTCAAGGGAGTGCAAAAATAGGTATAGGATTAGACCTTGCAATGGCATAAGATAATTAGGTTTTAAGTATTTTGGGTAACATAGAAGGCCTAGGTCATCACTATAAGATTGGTGGGACTAAGAGATAGGCTAAGGGCCATATTAAAGAGCAAATGTGAGACTTGTAGAATCAAGAAAGGTCTAAAGCTGGGAGGAATAGCCAAGGTCTAAATTTTTCAAGCGTAAAATACTGAGGTGTTATATAATTCATAAATAACATCTCCATTTCCCCCTAATATAGTAATGAAATTACTAGTTTAAAGGAAAGGAATGTGTACCTGGGTGTGTATAACACACCTTGTCTTTTCTTGAGTCCAACTTGAGTGATTTGTTGGTGACTGACCTGTAACCAAAATCATGTTAAAATATATAATTAGTGAATATATTTTGTATTTAAAAGCATTGAAATTATTGAAATTAAAAGATAGTAGGGTATAAGAGTACACATGTGTATTGATGCAACCATCTTATCTATTGGAAACTTAATTTTAAAGATATATTATTATGAATCATTGAAATTGAAATTAGGACAAATATAAATCTATAAATTGTATATATCTCAGGAGATATATATAAATAAAAAGATAGGAGGGCCAAAGTCCCTAACCTTGGAGCAAAGATGAATTACTACCTAGAAACTAAGACTAACTCAACCATGTAACAAAATCATACTTATAACCTAGTGAGTGTGAGTGAACCAAGTAACCTCACACTATAAAATTGGTGAGTTTGGATGATACAATCAATTTCAACCTAAAAACTTGGAAATATCAAGAGATTTGGCATCTCAGCCATTACCAAAAAGTGAACCAACTACTATAGTATATTGGCTCAATATAGTTCATAAAATTCCAACCTAGTGGGTGTTGATAGTCCTTGAAAGTGTTTGGAATCAAAAATTGATTTGAATTTTTCAATATTAGGCACATATTTCATAGCATATGCACCATTTATATGTCTCATTCCAAAACTATGTATAACAAATGGTACCAATTATATAATTCTACCATAAATATGGATATGAATCATATAATTGTGTGTTTTGGCCAATTTTTAAATTCAACCAAGTGTGGGTGACATGTTACCATAACATGACCCCACTACACATAGATAAATATAAAAATTGGTATATGTGTTAATATGGAGTACATGTTTCCAAAACATGCCCCCATTATAATCTGGGTATGTTAAATATTGAATAAGTGTGGAGAACATATTTACAAAACATGCCCCCATTGTATATTTGAAAATATGAATGTGTGGAAGTCATGCCTCTATAGTATGCCCTACTATGAGGTGATATAATATATAAATTGGTATTTCTTCACCTTAAAAGGATAATATAATCATATAATTGTGAATGAACCATGTAACATATAGGACAACATGTCTAGATAGATGTATCATTGAAATGCATAGAATGTGATCGCATTAAAGCCTAATATGTAGTATAAATATCATGGCAACATATACATATTAATAATACAAGATAAAAAATCAATCAATAACACACACAAGGTCACTCATAATCAAATCAAAATATAATTATATAATGAGACCAAAAAAGGGGGGCATGTTCAAATGCTACACAATTGAATGAAGATGACTTAGTATAATGTCCAAAAAATCAAGAATGACATATCCAAATGTCCTCAAAACAAGAAAAAACATATTCAAATGTCAAACAAGAAAATAAATACATATGGGTTACAAATAATGGATCATATTCAAATGCTCAATAGATGAGACAATAGCAAGGAAAGACACTTAAGAAGTGCATAAATAAAATCAAAATTAACCATCATAATTATATCATAGTAGCCCTTGGATCTAATGTGTTAGCAAAAAATGTCACATACATAGCATATTGAGTACACTATGAAATATATAAGAATGGATAAAGTAATGTGTAAGTACAAATATGACATCAAACATGATAATGTAGATTAACCATAGAATGATATAACCTGAATGTATTGTGATCAAATAAGGTGGATGCCCCTAATGTCTTGGTGACATGAGTAGAGGTAAATCCTAACATATAAAAGTATATATATCATGTATTTATTTTTCCTATATCATACTCAAAATATAATATTGAAATACATGTGTATATATAAGTAACTGATATGTTATCCATTAATGTCGAACTAACACATAGATGCTAAAGATCCAATAGAATATTTCTATGCCAAAAATGCTTTTGGATTTTTGAATTTTTGGGGATTTTTTGAATATGCAAAGAGACTACCCTATGATCGAATCTAACAGATGATCATAAATATCTCCCCAATGTGAATTTGGTGTAATAAACTAGTGATGTTGTTCAGGAGCATATATAGGTATAATATTTATCATTGTAGTATTTGGGATGCTATACGTATGTATAATGGGACTCTATGGTCATTAATAAATAGTAGGATTAATAGGATTAGGGGTTCATCGAACCCATCATTCATTTAACTATGGTTTTTATAGAACAATAATAATGGGAACATGTTTGTGTGCTCTAGATATCTAAATATGGTGTGTAGAAGATGAGGATTCCATGGAACCCATTATGGATCTCTGATGTAATAGTCTCTCAAGTATTTTTTCACCTAGTAAATTGGATTGCATGTTTCTTACCCTTTTTCAGTAGATCAACCTTAATAGGCCTATTAACTAACTTTCTGGGTATAGATTTTTCTTGTTCAAGGGGATGTTCATATGGAACTCAAAAAATTATAATTACATGATTGGTGTGAATTTATTTAACACCCATACATTATAAAATGTATCTCTCAAAGATTATGTATCTAATAGTATCCCAATAACATATCAAATACACCTATGGAAGGTATAATTGAGAAGGTAGTAACCACATGTGTGGACCCACCTATAAAGATAATTCAATCTCATCAAGAACCTATTGTGAGGTCCCATAAAATGCTCTAATTGATCTGGTATAAGGTTATAAAAATTATGAGTATAACATAAGTGTTTAAGTAATGTTATGGTACAAACATTCTCACTTGTACCATTATCAATCATAACACTATGTAAAGGTTGGTGATCAAGGTATGCTTGAATGAATAAAGAATAGATTCATTATCATTAATCTCACTATCATCAAAAGTAATATAAGTTATATGAACCATATAATGTGTATGCCATGTGTAAGTTCCAATAATTTCATATAGTGGGTGCTTATAGTGTGATGGAGGAGGATGTGCATTATATACCATTTGTACCTTTTCATCCTTATTTGAATGGTCTTGCAAAGGGGACTTAAATATCCTATGCTTCTAATGATGACCATGATGTGAACCTAATTCATTTAGAGGATCATCAAATGTAATCTTTTGGTCATTGAAAAGATCTTGGATCTTAAACTTCAAGGTAAAACATATGTTCATAGAATCCCCTAGTCCCTGGTGAAAATCATAATAAACATTCACATCTTATCCTTTGGTTAGAGGTATACACATATTAACCTCTATAGGATGATAGAGATATATAATATGACACTCTATTATCTATGGGAGTAATGAAGTGAGAGACTCAAATAAGCATGTAAATTATCTCCTTGGTGCATTGGATAAGACAAGTCAATTAGGCTATTGTGAAACTACATTAACCATGGTGGTTGTTTCCTTTTTAGGCTTAGGAGGTTTTACCTTATAACTTGGTTTGATTTTAAACTTGACATTGGATGTAGATGTAGTTGGTGTGTTTGATACATAATTTTTTTTCTTGAGATAAGTATCATTTCAAGATCCTGATAACATGTCATAGATAATCAAATAATATAAACTTTTTGAAAATAATGAAATCATGTAAAGGAGTAAGCAAACTTTGCTTGAATATGTCTTTAAGTTATTTATCTATCATAGGATTATCCATTTTAGTCAACATTATCTTGTAACTACATAAATACTCATTGATAGGTTCATTGGTTCCTTGTTTGATTTTTGAAATTTGGGCATAGGAAACCTTTTCGGTAATGTTAATAGATAAGTGTGCCAAAAATTTATCTATAAGAGGTTTTAATGATTTCAAAGATTATAGAGGTAAATCATATAACCACCTCAAACCATAGTCATTAAGGCTCCTTGGAAATAATGGGGACAAAAATTTATCATTGGAGGCATAATCAAGGCATGTTGCATAGAAGGATCAAATATGTTACTCAAGATCACCCTTGCCATCATAAAATGGGAACTTAGGTACAATAAAACCAATTTTCAAAGGGTACAAAGATATCTCAATTGCAATAGGGTTATGCAACACATCTTAGGAATTAATAACATAAGGATTTAAAGTCTTTTGTTCAATGTTTGCTACCTTGTCCTCTAACATATTATAACTTGAAGGAATGTTTAAACTGTAGACCCATTGGGTTTTAAATTATCAAGTTGAGTAGTCACCAATGGATAAGTGAACATGGTTTGATTAGTAATAGGCATTAAAACTAGTATTGGAGTTGAAGAAATTAGTAATTCCATGGTATATTTAGTCCTTTCAAGAAACAAAGTTTGGAAGACATGTCTCATGCCCCCATTAGAAGTATGAAGTAGTAATGTGCTCAAGGTAAGGGTTTTTTGTATATGGGTATTACCCATAGCTCAAATAGAATGATCAATAAATGGACCTACTAGGTCATATATATTCTTTATTTTTTTAGTTTATAATATGTTTTTTAGTATTTCATCAAGATCTTTGGGGTTTTTATGAATACACTCATGAAACAATGAAATATATTGCACTTGCTCATGATTTATTTTTTCATGTTCATTAGTTTCATTGGATTCATGGTTTTCATTTTTAGAATATTCCTCTATTGTAACTTCATCAAAATGATGCTTATTCTTAACATGGGTATCATCATGGACCATGGGATTAGGTTCCTCATTGGTTTGAGACATCTTAGGTGGTAAGAGGGGAAGTTTAATGTCTTCAATTGGAAAACCTCTTAATCTAGGGTTATACATAGGTCACACACAAAGTAATATAATCAAGAAATGAAAAAGTATGGCAATCTAAAACCCTAACTACCTAAAAACCTAATAATAAAAAATATTTGCATTTATATGAATCAGGTTCACCAAATGTTTAACACTAAATTTTATGGATGTGTATCCTATTAGGATAAATAGGGTTAAGAGTATATAAATGAAAAAACACAGGGGTGATAACCAGATGTTAAAAATGGAAAGTATGATAATACTAGATATGGAAATGATAAATAAATAAGATAGTTGGTTATAATTCTAATATAAATATGGATTTATAAAAGGTAAGAAATAAAATCAAAGAATGTTCTAGAATAGTTACCAAATTTTGGATTAAGTACCTCTATAGCCATAGACACCTTCATCAACCCAGGATAGTTACATCAACACTAGTGTCTAGATTAAGCATAGGTGTCTTGTAAAAAATAAATTTTGAAATAGGATCTGACCATATAGATGCTTCTTGGTTTTTATTGACCTTTGCTCTTGTGTACTCAAACCTAGGTCATGGATTATCGATCCTTGTAAAATGATAAAACCTCATTTCTTCATCTTCATAGTGGTTGTGATAAAAATGGGTTAGTGGTCACATAGTGTCGAACTACCCCAAATAACCTTTATCAATGATCACTTCCTACATATCCAATACTTTGAAGAGGGCCTTAGAATTATGTAGTTCTCCCCTACATGTTGGATTGTGTGTGAATAATAAAATATGTGCTAAGCAAGTACAATAGTGACCTAGCTTATAACTTAGAAAATATAGATCTTGGGATACCCCATAATTTAAACCTATAGATATGTTATCCTTATGATTGACATGAAAATAGGATAAAATAGGGAATCTTTAATCACTTTAATGTTTGATTGAATGTGTTTTGATAAGTTTTCTGGTGAGTAAGTAAAAATTTTGTAGCTGAGGAATGAATGAGGGTTGATATTATATTTATACCCATCCCTTTATATAATAAATTTCATAATATCATGTAGTTTGGCCATTAGGATATGTTTCATTTTAAATTTACATGAATTTTATGGCATTGGACACTTATATCAAAGTAGGATACCCATGTCAACGTAGGTGTCTATCCAGGATGTAAGTGTCCATGGAGTAGGAAAACAAGTATATATTTAGAACTTGAAAAGGCATAAGATAAGCACATTTTAAGCACTCTAGGCAAGATAGAAGGCCTAGGTTATCAACATAATATTGGTAAAACTTAGAGATAGGCCAAGGGGCACAAGACAGAGAAAATGTGAGACATACAAAAGAAAGAAATTTTTAGAACTAAGAGGAACAACCAAGGTCTAAGTTTTCCAAGTGTACAATATTGATGTGTTATATAATTCATAAATAACATATACACTATGGTGATATCAAAAGTGTTTATGTAGATTCTAATATAGGAGAATAAATTAATGGTAGAGGTGGCCCATCTCTACACTTTACTACATCAGTGGGGTGATGATCCATGCCTTCTTGTGTTCTTTCCTCTTCACCTCCAAAGGGGATAGTGCTCCATAGGGGGATATTCTAGAATAAGGAAATTATGATGGTTCTCAAATATCTATCATTCATGTCCAAATAAATTTACTATTAAGTTATTCTTTACCACCATTGATTTTGAATTTCTATGTTCTAATTTAGATTCATTCTAACTCCTGACTCTCAAGACCAATTTACTATTAAAAAAAAAGGGTAAAGATAACCACCCCGATGTAAAAAATGGAAGAAAAAATAGGTGGAAAATATCATTTATTTATGTTAGAGGCATATTCTATGGTGAAGTGTCTCCACATTTTTGTCTAAACCATAATCAATAATAAACACATGGCTTATGGAATGGTCAACATCATCACCCTTGGGCATGTTAGTGGATGAAATTGTATGTAGGATAAATTAGCCAATGGAAAGATAAATTATAAAATAAAAATGGATATTAGTTTTTGTGGAGTATAATGGATATCACTTTTTTAGGGTATAATGTAATAATAATAAAAAAAATTGACCCCTTTTTTGGTTTTTGTAATGTAGGTAACATATATCTATTATAAATGTATATTTTTTTATGTTTTGATATATAAACCTATTCAAAATAATTTATATACATTACCTATAAAAGTGGATATTCCTCTTTCTTTCCATCCTCTCAATAAAATTATTTTATGTGTTGCCACTTTTTATCCCCACAACTTCTTACATTCATCCTATATAAAAAGCGTTGATATCTCTAGTTTTTTTCTCATAATTGGGTAGGAGATTTCAACACATCTAAAGCTTTATTATTTAGTCCAAGCATGTTCATTATTATTATGTTTTTCCTTATTTTTTATTACCCTTGGGGAATTAGCTTTTTCATATAGGCGATCTTTGTCTAAAGTGTCCTTGTTGTATCCAAACTTTGACTTTTAAGTATTTATTTTGGTTTTGCATAAAAATTTAGTTGGCTTGAAAATAGATCCATGATTTTTTCAAACTTTTAACTTGAGCCTTTAATTTGGAAGAATGTGATCCTTTGGGTTGGCCTATGCTTCCTAAAAAATTCACACAAATTTAGCATACTTTTTGAGTGTAAATTATTATTTTAATATAGAAAGAAAGAAATGTTATTTTCAATAACTTTATAAATGGAAAGAATTTCTCTATTTTTTAATAAAGTTAAGGTGATATCAAAAGTGTTTATGCATATTCCAATACAGGAGAATAAAGTGATGGTAGAGGTGGCCCATCTCTACACTTTGCTACGTTCGTGGGGTGATGCTCCTTACCTTATTTCTTTCTTCCCTCTGCATCTCCAAAGGGGATAGTGTTCCATAGGGGGACATGCTAAAATAAGGAAAGTGTGATGGTTTTAAAATCTCTCTCAATCATTCCAAATAAATTGATTATTAGGCTATTATTTACCAGCATTGACTTTGAATTTCTATGTTATAATTAAGATTCATTTTGAATCCCAACTCTCGAGACCTATTTCTTATAAAAAATGGCAAAATGAGCTACCCCAATGTAAAAAATGGAAGCAATGACAGGCATATAAGAGAATTTTATTTATGTCAGAGCCATCTTCTATGGTAAATGCCTCCACATTTTCATCTAATCCACAATCAACAATAAACACATGGCTTATGGAACGGTCAACATCATCACCCTTGGGCATGTCAATGGCTCAAATTATATGTATGAAAAATTAGATAGTGATAAGATAAATTACAAAATAAAAATGGATATTAACTTTTGTGGAGTATAATGGATATAACTTTTTCATGGCACAGTGTATTGGAAAAAAAATGTTCAACCCCTTTTTTGGTTTTGTTAATGTAGGTAACATATATCCATTATAAATGGATATTCATATAGGTTTAGATATCCAACCTATCAAAATAATGGATATGCATTACCTCTAAAAATTTATATTCATATTTATTTCCATGCTCTAAATTTTTTTTTGAGGTGTTGCCACTTTTTGGCTCATAACTTCTTACACTCATCCTACATAAAAACTCTAGTATCTCTAATTCATAGCTAATAATTGGGTAGGATAGCTCAACCTATTTGAATATCTATTATTCATCCCAAGATTGTTCATTATTATTATTATTTTCCTTATTTATGATTACCATTGGGTAATTTCCTTTTGCATTTATGTGTTTTTCATTTGAAGTGTCATCCTTACAGCCAACTATGACTCTTAAGTATTTGTTTTAGTTTTACATCAAAATTTAGTTACCATGGAAATGGATCCATGATTTTTTTAAACCCTTTTAGCTAGAGCCTTTCATTTGGAAGAACATTTTCCTTAGGGATTAACCTATGCTTCCTAAAAAAAACACATAAATTTAGCATACTTTCTTAGTGGAAATTATATTTTTAATCTAGAAATAATTTTATTTTATTTTTTATAAATTTATAAGTGGAAAAAATTTATCTACTTCAAATCAAGATATGGTGATATAAAAAGTGTTTATGCAAATTACAATATAGGAGAACAAAGTGACAACAGAGGTGATCCATCTCTACACTTTGTTATGGTGGCAAAGTAATGTTCCCTGCCTTCTCATGTTCTTACCTCTTTGCCTCTAAAGGGGA